>VXBL01009005.1:802746-883264 GCA_013400195.1 Aramus guarauna | reverse complement strand
GTGAGTGATCTCTCCCTGTCCTTATCTTGACCCAGGAGCCTTTCGTTATATTTTCTCTCCCCTGTCCAGCTGAGGAGGGCAGTGACAGAGCGGCTTTGGAGGGCACCTGGCCTCCTGCCAGGGTCAACCCATCATATACATATTAGAGATGTTAGTATAGGTACCTATTTGCCTCAGCTAAGCCCATCTCCTAATTGCCTGGGGCATTGTTACTCACATTACTATGACATTTTGTGGCACAGGCACACATGATCTCCTGTGTTTCTTAATGCTGAGTAAGATGTCATGGAGGACGCTTCCTGCTAACATCTCTTGGTATGGAAGGAAGGGGTACACACTGTATGTTGTGTGAGCACCTTGGGCCAAGAATAGATGGATACATCAATAAAACAAATCATGTCCACAGCACAGCCAGGCCTCATACCGGTGATTTTCCTCCACTGTGGCAGCTGAGAGGTAGCTAGGGATGAATAAAATTAGTATCAGAGTGAGACTTTGCTATTGACTAGATGACACGAGAGCCATGCAGTTAAGGAAAGTCACTGCCTTAGAGAACTTAACAGTGCAGACAGACAAGGCAGAGAAGAAAGGTGGGAAAATATAAGCTCTATTTTTCTATATTTTTCTACCTGATGAAATGATGCAGAAAGATCAGTCTGACCTAGGTAATAAAGGCTGTCAGTAACAAAACTAGCAAGTAAAATTCAGGTTGTCCAAATCCCATTGTTACCTTGATCCAGTTTGGTGTACACGCAATGAGCTCATGCACCCAAGACTGGACCTTCAGTGCACGTGCAGCGCAGCTGTGCTGACAATAGGTGGTCAGTCTGGCCACGTGCCCTACAAGCCTCTTCCTCTGCACAGGGAAACATGTCGGGACAAAAAGCAGGAGTACTGCTGTTCTAAGTGATCCAAGCCACCAGCTGTCCTCGGGAATGTGTCTGCCTGTAACAAAGTGCCTTTGGGAGTACTGCTGCTATGGTATTCCCCCGTGGATGGCTGCCATCCATAACCACTTTTAATAGCAGTGAAACCACACCAGCGTTGTGGAGGAGGGCTGTGTCCTAAGAGCCCTTATTTCTAATGCATTCAGGACTCTGGGTGCAGAGAGGGTGCTGTATAGCTATGGAGCCCAGGAAAAAAGAGTTAAAGCTGTACTCAGGACCAGAAAGACTGAAGCCGAAATAAAGCCATGTTACTTCTATGACACTAGAGGCAAGGATGAGCTTCAGGGCAAGACTTGAAGCACTGGATTTTGAGGAGTAAGTGGTCCTCAGACTCTGTATCCCATCCCATGGCCTGAGGTATCAGCGCAAGCATCTCCACCACAGGACAGGGATCCTTTTCTCAGAGCCCTTGGTCTGAAGGAAAATAGAGCCCTGCTTTGAAAGCCAGAACCTTCCTGCTTTGATATGTCCCCTTCCCACCTTCCCCTTCCACTGTGTCTGCGGAGGTAAAAGCAGTGGATGGGAGAGGCAGAGGCTTCCCCGGACAAATCCAGCCCTTCTAGGAGAGCCTGCAGGCTCAGCATAGGCATACAGGTGGGAGAAGTGGCCTTTGGGCAGGGATTTCCTCCATGCTGGCTCTTCCCCCACCTGAATGTCGCTGGTCACACATCATGGCCACATGCCACCTTCCTGCACACCAGACCCAGCGGTTCACAGCTGGGACAACCTACTGCTGCTGCCACCAGTCACTGGTTTTAGATTTTGTTCTGTGGGAATGATCAGTTCTTGAGCAAATCTAAGCTGAGGTGGCTCATTGGGTGAGTCAGGGCATGATCAGGGCCTGTCCCACCGCCCCAGCCAGGAGCAGGGCAGCTGGAGACACCAGGGCAGCCCCAGCCCTGGGCATCAGGCACCTCCCTGGGGATGAGCCGAGGCCAGACTGGGATTTAGGCTGTCGTGATTTTACCCCAGCCAGCAGCTGAGTATCATACAGCCGCTCACTCACTACCCTCAGTCAGGATGGGAGAGAGAATTGGAAAAGTTTAAGTGAGAAAACCCATTGGTTGAGATAAAGACAGTTTAATAAGTAAAGCAAAAGCCACGTGCATGAGCAAAGCAAGACAAGGAATTCATTCACCACTTCCCATGGGCAGGCAGGTGTTCAGCCATCCCCAGGAAAGCAGGGCTCTGTCACGCGTAATGGTGACTTGGGAAGACAAACACCATCACTCCAAACGCCGCTGCGCTCCCCCCTNACATCTCTATATAACGAAAACATCTCCATATTATAAACACTGTTTCCAGCACAAATCCAAAACATAGCCCCATACTAACTACTATGAAGAAAATTAACCTTCTCAGCTGAAACCAGGACAGGGCCCATGGGTGGGGGTCAGAGTCAGTCCCTGTGAGGGGAATCAGGGTCAGACACATCTCCGGCTGAGCAGGGCCATCGGGTCACAGGCTGTTGAGAAGAAGCTCATTTAACCCAAGTTCACAAGATGAATCATCTACTTCTGCAAAACTGGCAGTCAAAACCTAGCATTTCCTCTTCCGTCTCCTACTTTTACAGTCTGGCTTGAGAGAATGTGAGGCCTGCTGGTAGACCTTGATATTGCTCATCCATTTCACTGGAAAGACATTCAAAGCCTGTGGTGGATGATGGCAATATATATCCTGGCATAGTACAGTGATAGGTCTGGTTGTGCCCCGCTGGAAAAGAAAATTTATATTTATATTTTTTGAGGTAAACTCTTTGGATTTCTTAGTTATGTTAATTTTCACTGTACTTCGGTTTTAGTTTTTAAAATGCTTGAAGATGCACTATGATTTTGATTCAGGTGTATGTATGTATGTATGAAATGTGTTATCGTCTGGACTAAGTTGCTTTATTCTAGGCAATGAAATGACTCCAGATGTATACACCTGTACTCCATGATGAGATTAATCCAGCACATCAGGAAAATAGCCTGAGAAAATGATTGCAGATGTAACTGAGGGCACATTTTGAAGCTGTTCACTTGATATTTTGACAAAGCACAGAAATAAAAATGTAGCTTATTTTCTGAAATTGTGAAATATATAGTCCACTACTTCTGTGTTTTTAAACCACATTTAGCATAGTGAATTTCAGGACTTTTTTCTACTGTTACACAAGTACCAGAAGAAATTGTCAGGAACAAAAATGAAATCTGAAACAATATTTTTCTTAGCTTTGCCTGTGTTCTCTTCAAGGGTAATACTTGCCCTATATAGCATAAGTCTGAGGATTTCTGAGACTTTCCTCATCATGAAGTCACCAGATGTTCATATTGGCATTCTGTATACAGGCTGAGGACAAACATTTCACCTAGGTCTTCTCTGCATAGCATTTTGTATCTTAGGTCTTGCTAACTCATTGAGATTGAATGGAATAAAATGTCTTCGATGATGACTCCATGCATGAGTGAGCAGATGTGGCTTCAGGGCTGTATTGGTTGACTCATGTTCATTTAAGATACCCAATTTTGCCAGCTGGAACTGCCAGCTCTTCTACCCGTATATGAGTTCAGGGAGGGATTTTGTGCTATGCATTTTTGAGTTTGGTGTAGCAGGATTTTTCTTTGAAATGTCTTCACGGTCACAGCATTTAACAGGTTTACAGCCCTACTCACTTCAGAGATTTTATTGTTAAAAAAATGTTCTCCAGCCAATGTTTCTTGAAGTTTAGAAATCTTCAAGTTTGGACTGTGCACTTTGGATTGCTTGGCGTTGCCTTAATTTAAGATTTTGATGACCTGTAGAATCTTTGTAACAACTCCTAAGGATACTGTAGATACTGTCATCACCTGAGGGTCTTTTTTAATCACTGCCAGATTTTCCAAAAATATGTGCTATAATCCAAAGAGAAATCATGGGTCTCATAAAATTGGTAGATCAGGTTCTACAGGCTGTGTTATGCAAGAGTTCAAGCCACCTGGTTGTCACAGCTTGTGTCTCACTGTCTTAAAAAGACACAAATCTGTGAGCTGACCCAGATTTTCTTTCTGGGAATCTGCTCTCCAGTGCAATAGAAAGCCTGTAGGGCTGCTGTTGCCAGAGTGCCAGAAATCTAATTTGTGCTAGGCAATGAGAAACAGAAAAGCAGTTCTGCTCCAGTAGGTACTTTTAAAAGTCTTACCAGACTGCTTTACACCGATGACAGGGGAGTAACTTTTGCCGTTCCAATATACAGCAGAATAAATTAATTTAGCTGTTGCAAAACAGAGAGTCACGCTGCATGAGTAAGTTTTTAAAATGAGGTGCTAGCCCTGATGGCTTCCCGCAGACTTTATTCTCATGCTAAATTCAAAGTGTTTTTTTGCCTGTGTGACAGTAGAGAGCAGTGTTTACAACAATTACTGAAGGACTTGCAGTCTGAATGAATAAAGAGGTAAAGGGAAGAGAATTGTTCTGGGACTAGACCATACTGCAGCTCCTTCAAATAATTTTTCATCTGAATGGTGGTTTGTCTTGTCATTTTCTTCAAAATTCTATTTTTAGAAGGGTCTAAACATGCTCTCTGCTTCAAAACCACAGAGGACCATAAATGCAGAAGAACTCTCACCGTTCTTTAATCATGAGAGGGTAGTGAGAAATGAGGCCATCCAAGGTATCTTCCAACCACGATGTTCCTTCTTTCTGCAGTACGGAAGATGTGGTGTACTGGAGGATGTACGGGTGTACTGGTGGATGGGCACCACAGTGCTAAGGCACTTGCTGTTGCACCTCTGTCTGATGCAGGCTTGAGGGAGCACAAGGAAGTCCCACAACCACCAAAGGCCAGCAGCTGTACTAGGAGTAGCAGGCTGTGTAGCTACTGCGATCTAGTCTACACTAGATTTCTAGGCTAGCATTTCCCTCCTAGATCCCTCTTCATTAATCTCTAAGCCTTTTAATTAGGTCTCATATGGAAAGGAGCAGAAACTGGATAGAGAAGTCATTTAACTTTCTCTTCATCTAAGCCACTATTAGCAGAATAATTTTCATCTTAAACAGGAAGCTCTTTGAACCAGGCTATTATTCTACCATAAGCTGTCTATAATCCTTCCACATGTGTAACACTTTCTCCACACCTTTCAATACAATTCTCATTAACAAGTCTGTTGCCCTATTTTACCCCAAACCCACTGAAGTTGGTAGATGCCTTCGCAGTGGGCTTTGAATCTTGGATAGATGGATAGGTATTTGCATTACCACAAGTTCTTTGCGTCCTACTCCTGTTATATAAATGTTAATGTTATTGTGCTAATAAGTTTATTAGCTTGCTGGAATATACATGCAGTATCCTCTGAAGTTTCCCCATAGAGCTTAATGGGACCATTAGATCTCAGAAGGACTGAAGAAAGCCACTTCTCAGTAAGGTACCTGTCACTTGGGTAAATGTAATTGGGAAAGTGAAAAGAAAGCATTCTATTATCAAGTCCTAGCACTTTCTTTTGTAAAATATAGAATCATTTTTTACAATTCACATCTTTTTATGCTTTTCCTATTACAGGTTCATATAATATTCTTTTCTATATGTTTTGTGATGGAAGTCTAGTGGTCCTGGGATAGCAGTCATATGAGCTGAATCAACTGCTGAGTATGGAAAGCCTTGCTTTCATAGGCACTAATCAGTTTACATTAGCTGGAGTTTTGGACCATTATTTGTAAATTTTACATCTGGAAGTCAAGATCGGTTTGCAGGTATAACTTCTGTAATTTACTGATCATACAGACAATGTTCAGGGTGTGTTCCTTCAGGTAGTGCATAAGAATACATGCTGTGATTTGGTTGCCTTAAACAGATCTGCCAAATACCAACTGGAGAAGCAAGAATTAACATGTTCACACTTCATTTTAGCTGCATTCAAGGATAAACAAAGGCCTTCACTCCATCATCCACTGAAAACACACAACAGGAGAAAATTCAGCCTGTGAAGGCACACCCATTTTCAGTGAAATCTTCAGCAAATATTAATTTTAAGCTTTTATTTTCCTTTAATACACATATGTTCAGGCTGTGAAATTGCACTAAGCAACTCTGGGAAAGTGTGTGCCTTTACCCACCTGAATCACACAGACACATAACTACTTGGATTACAGAAGAAAGTGACTCATCTACTGATGACAATGGATAAAAGAAAGAGAGGAAAAAAATTCCCAAATTCTCATACCCCCTTCCCCTGTACGTTATATGGAGACATTTAGGGGAGTAATACAAACACAGAGTTGGAAGGGAAGCTGTGTGTCAGGGTCCAAGTCTGCTATGGTGGGCAGTGAAGATCATGTAATCCCTTCCAGAAACTGCTGAATCTCTGAGTTAGAACTAATTTTGCGTCTGAGGGAGAGGTCTACTTGGTCCCTTCACTCCCCTTGGGAAAGGTACTTCTGCTACTTCACCTTATGTCAGTGTGATCTCCTCTCTCTTTCGAGTTTCTACATTGATCCAGTCACAGGAGCAATCCTATCCCCGTAGAGATTTTGTTTTGCTAGATGAAGGAGGATAATTCTAAAATTGCTCCTATGCTCAGTTAGGAACTTACTGATGGATTATTATGCTGCCAGTAATTCACTAGTTGAGGTCCTCCACAGATCTATAATCAAGTCAAATAAATTGTGGATACGTAGAGAAAGCATCCTCAGTAGCAGTAGTCCTGTGGTAAGGTGGTTTCAATAAGGTGAATCCATTCACTAAAACAATACTAGGGAGTGGCACTTCAAAGATTTGAAAATATCACTAAAAAAAAGACTGAGGAAACATGACAAATGTGAGTGTATTTGCGTTTTTTCTGAGACAAACGTAAGGCAGGTGATCTTGAGTCATAGTTCCAGCCTGGCAGAGGAAGCTGGTGCAGTAACCAGGCATTGGTGACAAAGGAAAGTGAATATTATCTGCGTCCCCATGAGATGGCACCCTGAGTCAGCCATGCACATGGGGATGGATTCAAAATCTTTTCTTCCTTGAAGGAGTGGGTCACAGATGCTTTAGTGAGAAGTCATTAATCCAAAGCATTGTCTCTCTGCTTTTGTTTCACAGAAGCTGATCTTAGTCTTTGTACAGAGGGAAAAGATAAAGTTTCAGAACAATGTGTCAGGGGATTTTGTCTCTTTTACATAGATGGATTTCCCCTTATATTTTGACTTCCTAGTCATATTGAGAGGCTATTTTCACAGGCTCTTCCAAGTAGTCAGTCAAATCTATCTCTTTATTAAGCTGATTTTTATTTGTATTACACCAAGCATTATGCCTGGTTCTCGGTGTTGGGAGCAACGCCTTTAGGGAAAATAGTCCGATCCTCAACAACCTGATTCCAGCACGTGGGATCATTAATTTCCCATTTGCCAGATTAAAGGCTTTGTTTTAACTGAAAGCTCTCAGCTGTTTGATTGCCTATTTAATTTTTTCCCAATGAAACATACATCCCAGTCCAGAACAGCCTCACTAAAAAAAACCCTCAAAGTTAGCACATGTAAGTATGAGAAATTAATTTCTTGTCCATTATTAGAAGTAATCACCAGTGAGTAATGTTTCTACGTCAGCAGACATGTCTGAAGAAAACTGTATTGCTGCCATACGTGTTGAATCAGTGTGTTGCTATGTGACACCATCCTTTATGCAGATCAGTGCAAATGCCTTGGGAAGAAAGAAAAGAGGGAGACAGCTCGTTACTGCTCAGTTTGTGTCTTTCTCAATGGAACCATAGAATAAGACTTTATTATTGTGTTATTTTAGCTTCAAATTAACTTGTGGTTTATAAATGCCTGTCTGATCTTTGCTAGCATTTCTTATGAAAATGAAAAATATTTTGGCTATGGCTTATTCCCGTTGCTAAATAGCAATCTAGACCCATGTTATGTGAGGAATGTGAAAAGTTCTGCTGTGTATACCTGTTTACACACACTGCAGATTTACCCTTTGAATTTTTATAGTTTTGTTAAAATTGTAGGTAACTGAATCAAAATAAAAGTGTACAAATGACCTCATTGGCTCCCTTGCAACATCCAAAGCTTACTGTGAGAGCTGTAACTTGATTAGAAGAGCTTTCATGACTGGCAGTGTAAAAAAGACCGCACCAGTTTGTTCTGTTCATTATTCAGTCCCACTTGGAGGTGATTTCCCATGTAGTCTCCAAAGCACGACAGCATTATTTGCCATCAGACATGCACTGAGCGTTAGTGAGTTTGGGGGAAGAAAAGAAAAAAGACTACAGTAGACGCTTTGAGTCTCTGAAATAGTTGAAATAGTTCTCCATTTGGTGTTGAGCAGCAGCAGTATTCCCTCCCCGCAAATGAGCTCGTTCAAAGAGCAGAGAGAGGGGGGCTGTATTTCCTCCCTTTCCAGCAGCGAGTAGGAGCAGCGTTCCTAGGAGGTGTTCAGAGGGAGTGCCAGGGAGAGCCAGGGGAGTGAGGGCCGAAAGGAGCTGAGTAACACAAGAGTCACCTGGCTGCTTCTCCCCTTCTGCGACGAAGCCTGTCTGGCTTGCTGGGTCATAGATGAAGACAGACATATGTAACTGCTGGAGCCTAGCAGCCAGCAACGTCTTAGTTGGGGTTTTTCCTTGGGCTACCGAAGACCTGGAAGACTGAGGAAAAGAGCTCAGTTATTTCTTTGTCAGTAGACTGTAACTTGTGTGTTACAAGGCTTCAGACTTTAATATTCAGTGTTCCATGTCACACCCCCATTGTTTCTACCTCATTTATCTACCTTATTTTCTGAGATAATATCACAGTAGGAGGTGTCCAACTCACAAGGGGCTTAGAAATAGTTTCGATTTTTTGATAAGGAAAAATCCTGTTATTGGTTCTATTATTTTTTTTTAACCTGGTGATAGAAATACAGGTCATAATAGGTATGTGTTGAAAATACTTTGAGATTAAACTGAACAAGACTAGTTTAGTGAAAGGTAAATGCAGGAGATGGGGAAGCTGATGCAAGTAGTTGTCATTCAGTCAGACTGAGAAAGAGTGTTCCTGGACTTGGGGGGAACCGCTTCACTTCTTGTCCCTTGCAAACCTCAGCTACCTGAGGTTAAGCATCTTTTACTTTTCATGTTAGCATTTTCTGCTTTTCCACATCTTCTTGGTTGGGCTATAAGTAAGAATCAGTCATATGTCAAGAATTCCCGTAAATATGAATAAGAAGCTACCGGGAATTCACAGTTATTTTAACACCAAATGAGCCCAAAATATCCGTTTCTCAGGGGAAGCCGGACTGCCCTCTGAGCCGCTCGGTTACCAGTGCCAGTGTGGACTCCTTCATTTGTAGCATCACAATTGCAGCAGTGATTATCAGTTTCATGGCACCATGACCAGAAATAATTAATTTCTCAGCAGTAACTAGGTCAGGCTGAAGCATTCTGTACAGCTATGTAGTGCCACCGCATCAGCTATCCCAGAGCAGTCACCTAGTAGAGGGTAAGTGATTTTCACATACCTGCAGCTTGGCAATGTAGAATCCTTTCCCTTTTCCATTCTCCAGCCTTTAACAGAAACTGATGCACCTACATCTATCTGTATTTCCCACCTATCACTAGCAAGGAAATGGATCTGGTGAGTTGTGCTGTCTCTGCTAAGGCAGCCTGGCTGCTGTCCACTTCCCTGCAACTTATCCAGAAGCTCCTGAGCCACTTTGCAGTGACTATACTTGGTAGACCTGGGTCTGAAGGAAAGTTTTCTCCTGCAGAGATGGTAATGTTTGGCTTTAGATTACCCGCAGACATCTGAGAAGAGTCTGGCAGCCAACATGATGGTGGATTTTCATCAAAATTTCTCTTACAGAAGGCATAATTAGATACCTAACATGGCTCAGATGGCACATTTTAGCCAGCTGGCCTGTATCTTATTTTAATTGCTTAAACGTATCCACACCCTGTCTTTGTTATGAGTTCACTTATGGCAAAGCATACAAATTTTAAATTTGCCGTCCGGTGATGATGAAAGGTGAACCCCATCTGCATCACAGCAGACAGTAAAATATAATTTCCTTTGGGTAAAAAGTGCTTAGGAGCCTTTTGGAAGGAAACATGGGTAGGACCTGACCAGGACACCATGGCATGGTGTGATTTATGCTCAAAGCAGCACAAATAGCATGTCGTTCCTGAAGGAGATAACAGGTTCCTGATTCCCACTCTCACCAAGGAGGCACCATGTTTGTTAAAACACATTCTTCTGTTTCCTAGCCCTTTCATTTGGGCAGCCAGGCATGCTAGCACTGCAAACTTGAAAGCAAACTCAATTATCTTGCATTTATCTTTTGTAGCCTAAAAGTATGCAGGGCCACCAGGGGTTACTGGGGTGTGAACCTGAGCTGTGCCTGCGGTGTGGCACACCGTTTCCTCACGGGGACTGAAATGTAGCCATGGCCTCCCAGGGAGTACTTGCTGGTGGTCCCTGCTGTGGGTGGCTCACCTGCCCGACTGGGGAATGGTGTGGAGCAGGGGTAGGCCACCTCTTCCTTGCTAAGGATGGCATACGTCTTTCGAATAAAAATAGACCTAGTGGGCTGCACTATCACCTCTCCCTCACTTTCTTCTCCCATCTTTGTCATGATCACTGGTAGTAACATGGACAGTATGACAGGAACCCAGTGGTCCCCATCCTGAAGGTGAAGGGATGGGACTTTCTGTTCCCCTCCCACCTCTGGGGACAGCTAGCAGTGAGGAAGGCTGCTCTCCTGCAGAGGACCTGGCCGCTATGGGAGGAACTTCTCACTTTACAGCAATGAGAAAGACAGATGTTTTTCCCTGAGCATTAGCTCCAGTCTGGCCTGGGGCTTTTAAGGCAACCAAATGCACACATATACCACTTACAAACACAGAGTTAAGACACTCTTTTAATGTATACCTAGATGCAAAGTGCCCAGCCACACACTCCTACACTTTTTGGTTGTCTTCCTGGGCATCTTTTTCACAATTACAATTTTTCTGCAAATAGCAGCAATTCCAATGTAACTTGGAGCACTGGTTTTGCTCAGAAGGTCTTTCAATTGCTCATCCATTCCTATATTCTCTCCTTAGGAGTCTTCGTTCATTCTTGTCTGGTGCCTTTTGTACTGTGTTTGCTGAAGGCAACACACAAAGGCTGCTCTTTCCTGCCAGAGCTTGTTGTTGTCTTCAGTAGCCGGGCAGGCAAAGACAGCTCTGGTGTGAATCATTTTGCTCCTCCAATGTAGGAGTTGCTGTGAAGAATGATTAAGGGGGGGAAAAAAAAAAGCGAGAGTGAGAGGGTGTGTGTGCGTGCACAAATTAAGGTTGGGAAAGTGGGAGTGGTGTCAATGAGCAGGCAAGGTAACAGAGTCTTCTGCTCGGCAGGGTTTCACCACGGGTGGCTAGTTCTTCGTGCTGTACCTATTTCATTGATTCGTCTACCAGGATTATAGCCTTGCAAAGTAAGTACAGCTTTTTTTCTTTCTCTCATGCTTTAATTAATATCTAACTAATAGTTAACAAATTTCGATTGTGAAGCATAATCACGCAGAGGGAGCAGGATAGAGAAATTTGTACAAAAAGATATGTGAAATTAAAGGAGCAAAAAAGCCTTCCTAAGCTACAAGGTTTTGGTTTCATCCCCAAATTGTTGCATTTGCCATGCTACATTTCTTCCCCCTGAAAAGATTCATTGGACGTGGTGAGTAGGATGTGGCAGGTGAGACAGCAAGGGCATTAGGAATTATTAAAATATTTATACTTCCTATGCTTTATTGCAAATGGCTTTCCCTGTATCAGAAGCAGCAGGTTGTGTGTGATGCTGTGAAAGTGCTCTGTGTGTCAATGTAGGACTTAGACTGTTTTGCAAGTCTCTGTTAACAGAGGACTATGCCTCGCATTTTCTGCAGAGGTGTGTACGCTCCGCTCTGTTTGCTTTGACTTATTAATCAGATGACTAATCCGTGCTTGTTTAAAGTGAAGGGCAGGAACTTAGGTCCAGTAATTACCAATTTATTTTCAGTCTGACCATTTAGTTTGAAGGATTATTTGAAGGCTATTGATGTACAACAAAGCATATTGTGTGGCTGGCTTCTCTCTTTCCTTTCTGGAGTGACTTTCCCTGCTATGTCATGACAGTGCTTTTTCCCCAACCTTACGAGACACTCTGGTCCCACATCAGTCTGATGTCTTGCATTCCTCAAAGAAAGGTTTGTTCAGAGGAAATTGTGTCCTTGTTGCATAGCCAGGTAGTCTGCCAGGTGGAGAGTTGTCATTTGTGTAGAAGTAAGAAGAAAAGGCCCACAGAAGTCTTTTATTTCCTTTGTATTTTTGTGTTTGTTGAGTAAGAGCTGAAGTAGAGTCATGTTAAATACTTGAGCTAGTTTCAAAGATCAATGCCTCACTTGTGAAACATACGTGTGGGTTGTTTCATGTTGTTTCCTCTCGGTGGAAATTTGTTTGAACTGGAGAGACTGCAGCAGTGACACTCACAGCTCCTGAGCTGTAAACCCAATACATCCCCCCAGCTCTGGATGGCCAGCACTCCTCGTGCTTTATCTGCCACTTGTGTGTTCTCCTGGAAGGACTGCTTAACCGAGAGAAGAATAAAGTATCTACTTGTTCTGCTTTATCAGATTATCCCTACCATATAGCTAACTTGACTTGTCGGACATTTCCACACAGGCATTGCTGAATCTCCCGATTATATTTTTAAAAGATAAGCTATATTTAGCTTTTCTCTTAGTAAGCAGATAGTAAACAAAGCCTCACTGTTGGTTTTTTTTGTTTTGTTCTGTTGTTGTTGCATTCAAGAGTGACTAAACAAAAATGGTGTCTTATACCAATAAACAAGTTTAAACCAGGCTTTTCTAAACTGGTTCTATAGCCTTTCAGCTCCCTTGTGTATCTGAAAGTGTTGCTATAACACTGTGGCAGAGTCACAGTTTTAAGCAAAGCTGGGTGGATCACAAGCTACCTGTGCTTGGAAAATGCCCCGGTGCCGCGGGCCTCTCTGGAAATGCTGACATACTGCTTTCCCGGGAAAGGAGGGACTCAGCAAGAATCCATGCAACAGGCCTTTTTAAAATTTCATTTTCAATTTTTTGACTCCTCCCTGTTTGAGGGTTCCCTGTGATTACTGACTCAGGAGCTGCGTCTGGTTTCTAAGACTGCTAATGGGCAGCTAATGGGCTTTCCTCTTGACGCGAGTCTCAAACCCTTCTCTTTTGACTGGAACTGGCTTTAAAGGCTTGGGACACTCACGGCTTTAGCGATATTGAAGATTGTGTAATATTTAATACAGTAAATTCCTTTCAAGAATATGAATGTCATGAGCTCCTAAATATCATAACATCATTAATAAATGGAGCATAAAAGGACTGACTGACAAGGTGCAGTTGAAAAAGATGATGGAATAGAGATTGTTCTTGACTATCCAGCCCATCATTCAAGGTTAAGGGTTAAACTGAACTTTTTTTCAAACAAAGTGCCCTGAATAGGCATTATTTCAATAGCAGCACTAAAAGAAAGAGATTTACCACTAACAGAAATAGTTTCACTCAGCACAAAAGAAGCTCTGAGAGTATCAGCAATAACTGGATGAACAAAAGGTAAATAAAACGTTCAACATGAAATACCTCCTGTTTTCCTTGCTGGAAATGAAGACAGAAACTTTGTAGAAAATCCAACATGAACAATATCAGAGTTACCAATGAGGACAGAAAAGAAAAGTTTCTAAGTCGTGGTACATCTTTTCTCTGGTGTAAGGAAGAAGAGTTTAATTTAATTTAGCAAAATTTCCTATTTGATTTCCTTACCCTGAATCTCTTGCAACCCAAGGAAGTGAAACACAGGTAGCACATACACATCTTAAAATCACCCTAGGTTTCCTAATATAACTGAAAATACTAATGTTGGAATGACAGCACAGCATTTACAATATTAAGCCAGAAAGGAACGAGAAGTATTTTTAAGCGGTTTTGATTGCATATTGCTTTCTAGCCTGCATGGAAGATTCAGAGGCCTAAGTAGAATAATATCAGGCCAGCCAGCACTAAAGAATGATATTCTACGCCACTGGCAAATAAGATTTTTTTTTTCAGGTGAACTGCATGCCTCATTCTGCATTGTGAGATTCTCCATATTGTTTGTCTTCTTGAGGGCGGTAGATGTCGAATGACACATTCTTGATTCTCTGAGTAATTTTCCACCAGCTCCTCAGTAAGAAATACTGAGAAGTTGGTACTTGACCCAAATCTTCAAATTTTAGCTGGGGGGGGAGAGAGAGAGAAAAAAGGAGACAAAGTGTATGTATGTATTGTGTATTCATATGTGAATGACTGAGTTAATGGGGAAGATAAGATAGTAGCCTATGCAAAAGAGTTGATATAAGACATGCACAGTCACAAAGGTGCACATCTGGGATGAGCAACTGCAGAGTGGCATTTTAAAGGATGATTTTACATTTGTGTCTTTGCCTCTGTTGTTCCAAATTACTCCCTCAAGCAGCAGTCTCAGTCCTTCAAATTTGTTTCAACTGTCTTTTGCCACTGTTCTGCCTAAAACTCTCCTTCTTTAAGGTGTGTGCTGAGCCCATATTTTCTGGCAAGTTTGACTTTTCTGGTAATTAGTTGCTTTCATGTGTGAGAAATTGTGACTACGTAAATGAGACAGATGGTTGCAGTGCTGGGCTGGTGCTGAGTTCTCCATTTACACCCATAAGATCTCTGAGATGCGTTTCCTGAACCTCACTCTGACGTCAGCTCGATGCCAGCTGACACTGTAAAATGGGATCTCATATGGACAATCTCTCTTTACCAAGCAGCTGCTGGGCACGGCCAGGCTGCTGGAAGATGGACAAATCGGGCTGGACCCTATGCAAAGCATACTCCTCTATCTATTTATGTGGGAATAACTTTCTTCAGTGATACACATTTAATGTTTCCCCTTCTGATGACAAATTCTTTTTTTTTTTCTTCCCCAGTGGGAGGGGATTTGTTAGCAAACAGTTTGTTGCTAATACCAACAGTCAGAACATTTTGCGAGAGTGCAGTGCAGTTAGGTGTGTTTTTCAAACATGGATTTAAAAAGCCTTGATTTTATGCCAGTACCTTTTTTTTTTTTACTTAATTAGATTGTGCAATGCATTTCAGTAACCTTTTGTACCGCAGCTTTTAGCCCCAAACAAACCAGTTGCCAAATAAACCACTTGCCTTGCCAAATAGATTCAAGAACATGTACAAATTAATTAAAATAAAAATAAAGACATTTATTTTGTAAGAGGTTTTCTCTAATCATACAGGCCTTATGAGTAAATCTGAGTGTTTTCTCTACTGTGTCACAGGCAAATTATGCACCCATTCTGTTACTCCCATAAAAATGTATAAATACCGCAGATTATTTGGAAGCCATTCACTACTGTCAAGTGCCACAATTGCTCCACAGCGTCTCTGTACAATGGCGTCAGATGTTCAGCTAAGTTTGGGCAGTATGACACATGCACTCAAATAGGAGATTGTTCTCATTCAAAATGCCTTTCCTGACCAGGATAAGAGTGAATGGTCAAGAAAGTACCTTGCTGGAGACAGTTCCCCGCCCTTGTGTTCCCTCTCCATCTTTCTGTCTTCTCATACCTTGCTGCTCTCACCCAGTGAGATCTTTCCTGGCTAGGATGCAAATGATACAAACTAGGTAAGTAAATGTTTGAGACTGCAGTATTTAGTAGTCAGTTATTGGAGAGCAATCCCTGTCCTTAAGGTGTTTCTCAAAAGATTAGCAAACCTCCTACCAATGTAAGAAATAACCGACTTTCCTTATCATAATAGGACAAAATAGGACTCCTGGATCTTCGGTGTCAGAGCTTGAAATGCAAATGCAGATGGCTATGTGTCTGGATAAGAACACACCTTTTAAAATCACCTCTCCACACCATATTTATTCCACTGTTTCACCATTTTTCATGGAGAGAGCAAATGTTGGACACACCTTTTAGGTTCTGTGTGAAATCTTATGCCTTTTGAAGTCTTCCCTAATATTAATCTTTTCCATTTCCTTTCTGTCTCTGTCGATAGCTTTGATGGAGGTGTTTAACACCAATTTTAGCAGATTGCCTTTTTCTTTAGGGATACATGATACTGAGGGCAGAGCAGTGTCAAATTTGCTATGCCAAAGGGGTCATCTTCCGTGTGCTTGCAGGTCTAAAGCCAGACTTGTGCTATTGACTGGAATTCTGTGGTTCGCTCTTAGCTTGAATTCGCACAAACGTGCTTACACCAAAGCGCAATTTCAGGTATGTGAAAGCAGTCTGGAAGATGGGAATACTCCCTGGTTTTCCCAGAGCAGGGACTGCAGCAACTGTCCTTTGGGCACCACCCATCCTGTTCCTGGCTGCACAGATAATCTAACAGCCCTTCAGCAACTGCAGTTATTAGGAACAGCTAGGAAAATATTCGCAGTTAAATCAGTGCAAGTGATGAGTGGGCACACAGCAGTATTTATTCAGGAGGTCTCCTTCAAGTTTCTAGGACAATCTCAACTTACAGGACCAGACAGCTTTCTGGAGACTTCTAGCAAGGCTGGGGAGAATGGGGAATCATCCCTTAGAGGAAGGACATATACCAAAGCTAAAGCTTTAATGAACAATTAACCATGAAGCAAGAGACAGGAAACATGAAACTATTAAAGGCCTGTCTGAGAACCAGGAGAACCGAGAGCATAGGCAAAGTACCTTATAAGTTGGCACATTTTAAGAGTATCAATTAAAAACAGATTAAATTCATATGTGATCCAATTTGACTCAATATGCATGGGTTACCCTGACCTACCCAGACTTCCCCAAGTGCTTCTGGTAATACTGGCTCCATGTAACACATGGCATTGCCAGATGTCACTTGAAGACGATTGCTTTTATTGAATCACTCGCATTTCCTTGGTTGGACATGGATGAGACCTTCCCTCAGGAACTGCCGATGTGCTCTGAAGCTGAGTGAGCTCAGTTAGCCTCACCTCTCCTCTCCTCTCCTCTCCACTCCTCTCCAGAAGGTTCACGCTGCCCAGTCCCCACACTGGTATCTAGCCTCCTTCAGTGCTCTGACCCAGCCCCGCCACAGCAGGAGCTAGAATTACACTTTGAGTCACCTCTCCTTTCCCTTTTCTGTTTCAGGATGACGATGGATGCTCTGCAACTAGCAAACACTGCCTTTGCGGTTGATATGTTCAAAAAACTATGCGAGAAGGACAAAACAGCCAATATAATTTTTGCCCCACTGTGTACCTCAACCTCTCTGGCTCTGGCATATAAAGCTGCAAAAGGTGATACCGCAGACCAGATGAAACAGGTAAGCTGTCAGCATCCTGTTCTCTGGCTGAAAAATTTTATGGCTTTCGGAGGTAGCCTTCTTTTTATTCTTGTAAATATTCTACCGGAGGTCTGGTTCCCTTGTAAGCCAGGCTTCAAACCATCCATCCAAAATTTCTCAACAGTTCCACACTTCATGGCTGCACACAGCAAAAGAGTTTGAAAATCTGTCATTAAGAAAAAGCTTTCTCAAACATGTACAAGGTGGAAGGGGACATGGCACAGTCCTCAACATTTGCGTTAAAGCCTTGTCTCCGTTTAGTGTAGTGTTGATTGTGGCTGCAAGTCCTAGTTAAGCTCACTGCATTTGCTGGATGTTTTTTCATTATTCAAGAATGCCTAAGCTTTATACAGTTGGAAATAATTTCGCCATTGTCTGTAAAGAACAAGTATGCTTAGTAGCTCTGTCATTGACATTTCCCCTCTCTCCTGCAATACTGCTGAGAAGACGCTAATGCAGTAGAAGCGCGCACAACATGAATGTTTCTCCTTACAAGCAGCTCATGGTGTTCAAGGGGTTTCCAACACCACAATGCAGCATGGCAGTCATGATGCAATCAGTTCTTCAAGCTCACTCTCACACCGCAGCCTTGCAGCCTCTTTTGCTGCCTTTGCGTGAGCAGAAATTTGCATAGTTCCAGTGAGGGTGCCTACGGTTTCTGCAGTTACCTAGAGGTGATTGAGAAACAAATTCAGTATGCATTTATATGCTGATTATCACGTTGCTCTGAGGGACGTTCTACATATTTGAATACATTTTTCCTCCTTTGGGAATTCCTCCTTCACTGAAGATACCCCCGAGCACAGCCTCCTGTGCCCCCACTCATGCCACAGATTACAATGAGTCTTGTGGTATTCACAGAGCTACACAGCAATATATCTGTGAAGACCTTCTAGGCATTGCAGATTTTTCCAAACAGGATTGTTTTTTTTAAAAAATTAATAATTAACTCTAGAGGGCTTTTTAATTTAAATGTCATCCTGCAACTTCCTCACCACTTCAAAATTCAAGCACTGTTTTTCTAATGGGAGAGTTCAAAATATTAACCTGCACTTAATTTTGTTTTCACTTGTGTCTGCAATTTGCTTTGAACCATCCCATAAAAAGTTAACGTACGCATCCACAAATGGAGTGCTGTTACACAAGCGCGTTTATGTTTCATATTTCTCAAGTGGTACATAAAAAGTGCTGATGACAGATACTAAGGAGAACTTGGTATGTTTTTAAATGTAATATCTCCTAATTTGCACGTCTCTTCTAGCTTCTGCCTGCCCCTGAGTTCATGCTTAGGTTTTAAATACGAGATATGAGAGGAGCCAGATTGGCAGTCTTACTCTGGAATATCAGCTAACAAACTTGTGCTAAAAGCTGTCCCAGGTAGAGAAGTTGCAGTAGCGTAGCTTTCTCCCCCAACATAGTTCCCAGGTGCAGCAGTGTTTTCTGCAGTTAACAAACTAAGAAATAAAAGTGTTGGAGGAAAAGGAAATAAGTTGAGAAAGTTGTTTCTGAGGAAATGACCGTGGAGTTTGGCTATGAGAGATGCGCTGTTGCTGTGTCCTTGGGAGCCTATTTCCTTCTGCTCCCACTGAGCAAGGAGATGGGGGGACCCTGAGGGGTGGCTAAGGCAGGGCAGCAATTCGTTGTGTCTGTCAAGATATGATGTGTTCAGGGAGAAAGCGGGAGCGAGGGACAAAGGGGAAAGAAGGTCGCTAGTGCCTGCTGTGCCTCGTGTGGGAATTTGAGAAAGAATTGCCTGTATTGAAACAGCCCCCATCGAAGGCCCTGCAATACGCAGGCATGGAAGTTCAATTTGTATTTACAGGGTTATTTTCAAACAAAACCGGCAGGAACCTTTCACCTCTGGTGCCTAAAAGCAGTGAGCTTTAGATCACCCCAGAACTTCCCAGAACTGGACTTGTCACTGCCAGGAGCTGGGAGGTGGCCGTGTGCGGCTCAGCAGCCCTACCTCCAGCTCATACTTTGTCTACCAAAACAGACATAGTTATCTGGTCAATTTTTGCTGAAATATCATGGGATGTCCTGTATCAGTCACAGCAATCAGAAAACTTGATGATCCTTTAAGCATTTTTAAAGGTGTTGCCCACTGTTAGAAAGGAGACTAAATGGGACTCTCATTTATCTGGCTTAAAATCTCCAGGTATTTGGACAGGATTGTAAGTTTGGTGAAAGCATTATGACTCCATACTATAGAGTTTTAATCAACTAAGCCACATGCTTAGGTGTATTAATTTCTTTGGACTGCTCACAGGGAAGAAATCTGTTTGGTTAAAGGTCTGGTAGGATCAGATTTTTAGATTTATGTGAGGATATCAAAGAAATAAATGATTTCTGAGTAACACCTGCGAGAAGCTGTGTTGTTAGATTAAATATGAAAAGCCACAGCTCTGGTCACAAACTAACTTTTTT
Organism: Aramus guarauna; assembly: GCA_013400195.1. Lineage (NCBI taxonomy): Eukaryota > Metazoa > Chordata > Aves > Gruiformes > Aramidae > Aramus > Aramus guarauna. The sequence goes on along the minus strand of VXBL01009005.1, from coordinate 863,605 downwards.
TTTTTTTTTTACTAAGCTGTCAGGAATATTTAGATAATAAACTAAAAGAAGATGCTTAGTATTTTATTTTGTTCTTTTAATAGGTACTCCATTTACAAGATGTCAAAGATGTTTCTTTCGGGTTTCAAACAGTAACTTCAGATGTTTCCAAACTCAGTTCTTTCTTTGCGCTGAAAATGGTCAAACGGCTCTTTGTAGACAAGTCTCTTAATCCTACCACAGTAAGTACCGCAGAAAAGCCCTGGTGCGATGAATTGCTTGACCAACATCTTGATGGGTTATGGTGTCAGACTTCTCTCACTTTTGGCTGTTACTTGACTAGATTCAGATGATGAATAACATAGTATTCTCTGCTGCCATAAAAGTTAGTAGGAGGATGAGTGTGCTGCTTGACTCCAAGCTATGCAACTATTACAACACTTCTAATTCTTTCATTAATATGCTTTAGGTCAGTAGGCTTAGCAGGTTTTGAATGCAACATAACTCCTAGGCCACATCAAGGTGTTTGCATTGTAAGTATGAGTGAAAAGGAGTTTTACAAAAAGTTGGCGGTGCAAGTGTGTGTCCAGTTCACACACCCAAGTAATTGCTGCATAAGCTGTAGTTTTCTTAACCTGTTTGAGGAGGCAGAAGCCTGGCCATTGAAACAACATGAATGAGGAAGGTGTTGTTTGGCCTTGTAACTTACGGACCTTGCAAATAACAGAAAAATGTGGGGTGTTTTTCTGGGATTTGTTTTTTTTTCTTTTCTTTTTTTTCCACAAGTTGCCTTTGAATAGGCCCCCAAGCAAGGATAACATCAGCCTAAAAGTGATGTTCAGAAAACTCAGCATGCTTAAATGACGCTATAATCAGAGTGCCTGCTGTTAGCCTCTGCTACAGCAAAGGCCAATATCCATCCACAGCAATAAACATCTCATCTGGTGAGGACAGACCTGGCATGAGCAGCATGTGGCCTTTATCTCAGTCCTCTCTCTTACCCAGGCCTGGACTGAGGGTTATTTTATCCTTTCAAACTCTGGCAACGTGGTCACTCCTGCAATATTAAAGTTACTTTAGCTGCTGATGTAACACCATTGGACTGAAGACAACCTTGGTAGTGATGCACTGAATGCAACTGTCCGTCCTGGTTGTCACCCGCTGTTATGTGATAGCAGCCCATCATGATGAACTCCCCAACTACCCCGTGGTGAAGCTCAGGACGCTGCTGTTGCAGGCTGTGTAAAGAGCCGCTGGCTTTTAACCAAGGATGACTGTGGTACCTTCTGTCTTTCAGGACTTTGTCAACTCCACAAAGAGGCCTTTTCCATCTGAACTGGAATTAGTGGAGTTCAAAGAAAAAACTGAGGAAACCCGACAGAAGATAAATAAATCTCTTTCAGAGCTAACTGATGGTAAGTACAGCTTAACCTTGGGGATGATGTTTGTCTCTTTGAAGAAAGAGATCTTTGTCCTTGTGATACCTTTTTACTAATACTTTTAGAAGAAAATACATAGTGAAAGCAATAGGACTTGACCTATTATTCCGGATTCATGAGGATTAGACACGTCAGCCTGTTTTGAAATCACTAACTTTACAACTGCAGCATTTCTGAAGGTGGAAATGTGAGACTGATCTTGCATTAGCCTTGGGAAAAGCTACTGACAGCTTAGACTGCAGCAAGACAGTTTGGGAGAACGACAGCTCCTGGCTGTTGAGCTTCACAAACACCTGACATCAAGCCCAGGCCTTGGTTTCCTTTAAAAGTTTTATTCTAATGAGAAGTCTTTGCTGGACTCTGAATTTCAGGCAGTGAATTAATAACACAGCTCAGCTGCTTTGCTGCTTTTGCCAGCAAGGGTGCCACAAGTGGACATGCAGCTCTTATTTGGAGGTGCCTTCCTTTGGAAATGAGGCCGTGGACACTTTTCCCGCAGTTCCACTGAGCCACCAGCCGCTGGACCGAGTGCCAGGAGATGCACATCAGTGACCCTGAGGGTCCCCGGGCACAGCCTGCCCCGTCTCTGGGGGGGCAGAGGTCCAGCCAGCACCCATAACTGAGCCTATTTGCAGCCTGTGCACAGGCAGCTCTGGGGTCGGTTGCTGCCTGTTGCCCTCGTGTGGTACAAAAGTGCAAACATGGGTGCGTGAGTCACGTCTGGTCCTTCCTGGGCTGGCAGAGGTGCCCATGTGAAGCACCTTGCCCTGCCCATGCAATTCGTGCAGTTGCCTCCCCGGTGTTCTGAATTCAGCGTCTTTTACGGCAGTGCTTGAACAGGTCTAAAACAGAGCAAGGAGGGGCACAACACTTCTGTACTCTTTTTGAAGTCTGTGGCAGTATTTAGTTATGAACTGTAATCAGTACAGTGATTTTTGTTATGCTGGTTATTGTACTCTCATGTATCACTCCAGAAATGAGCAGCAGCTAATCTAGAACTAATCTTCAAGTCTGGCTCTCCAAATGGTAAATGCTTTTTTTGCTTACACCTCTGGGATTCCACTGAAAACTCAGCACCTTCTTTAAGGAACTAAAAAAAGGCAGGAGACTTTTTTGATTCCATGCTATATAAGCCAAGAAAAAAATGTCGTTTGGAAGATCTGTCTTGATCCCAAATCCCATTTCAAACATTAAACTGCAATTTTAATTTAAGTGCTTCTTTTTGGAATTTTCCATTAGAATTAAACTCTATCTGTGAGGTGCAGGACACAAATATTTTAATTCAGTGAAGTGTTTCCATATTCAGTTGAATCAATTTATATGTTGATAATGTATTGTTGTACTAACAACCAGCTTAACCCTGTTCATAGGCAAAATGGAGAATGTTTTGAATGAGGACAGTGTGAGTGACCAGACTCAGATCCTTCTAGTTAATGCAGCTTATTTTGTCACAAACTGGATGAAGAAGTTCCCAGAAGCAGAGATCAAAGAATGTCCTTTTAAAGTCAACAAGGTATGTTCATAACAACAAAAAAGAAGTACTGTTTCCACTCAAGAAAATGCAAACTTTGAGCTAAGGAAATCCCAACAAGAGAAAATGAGAAATGTTTGTTATTGCCATGGCATTCTTAGGCTCTCTATCTAAACTTACATGCTGTTGAGAGAGTCCCTAAAGTAGTTTGCTTGTCATGCTGTTTTAAAACTTTGCTGGTGCTTTCACATCCATCTTTCAAAGGCTCAGTGTGAGAACAGACTGTCCTATTAGTATATTAGACAAGAGCATCTGCGTACAAGTGACCAGAAGCTGCCATTGCCTGCAACAAGGGGATGCATGTTCTTATGGGCAGCTGCTCCCAAGAGACTGCAGCCTGTACCAGAGGCTGCAGCCCAAAACCAGCGGGAGTAAAACACAAAATACGGCATTTCTCATGGTGGCAGAGCTAGTGAAACACCTACATGCACAAGGTGTCTTTGAGTATACGCCTTCAGTGCCTGGCTGTGTGCTTCCCTCCTCAGAGATGGCACCCCATCCATCTCCCTCTTTCCAGTCAGGCTGCAGCCCTCTGTGCATCAGCCCTGCTTAGCCACTAGGTCCGAGTGGGTGCAGCTGTCATGGCTTTTGCCTTCAGGATTCTGCGAACAGTGGGGAATATTGTCATCAGACCGTCAGTTTTAAACCAAGATAAAAAGCTGGGCAACATTTGTGAGAAAAAGACATTATACTCGAAATATATATATGTATATGTGTGTGTGTGTATATATATGAATGAGAAAAGTTGGAGCTTCGGGTTCACTGAAAATATTCACAAATTACCACATCAGCCACCAGTTTCAGCTAAAGACTTTTAAAATTTTAGCATCAACACTAAAATTTTTTAAGTAAAACATCTCATTTTTTTCCCCTGAAGTAATGTTTTTCTACTGAATTTGAATTTTACAATGAGTTTCCAGTTGAACAGAACAGCTTGTAAATTTCCCTATGAAACAAGTTTTGTTTAGTGTTGTTTTGTTTCATTCATGAAAAACAAAGACATGTGGCTTTAGGTAAGCCTGAAATGTCTTCCTATTCTGTTTCAGCTCCTGAATCAAAATATCAGTTATTCATATGAACAGCTTGACCTTCACTGTTGAGGTGTGCTCAGTGCTTTATGCTTACTGGCATTATGATGCTCTGTAGACAGTATAGATTGTAGCACTCGGTGAAACACGCACAAAGGGCCACCAATATTAGGTAATTTTCTCTTTTAAGGCACATCCCCAATATGTTGCTATTGTATTAAGTAGACTTCTGTCTCACTTTTCTTTGGAAAGCTGCCCACTGTAGAGAGCCACCTACTTTCACTACAAGGGTCTCTTAAAGCTGGTTTCATTACCTATGAAAGCCAACAAATTCTCTGATGGTAACTTGATGTACCACTTACAAGCAAGCTTACAGACTTTCCCCTTTCACCGTCTTAGATGTGAATTAAAAGCAATGCTAGATTGTTTCCTCTGTGTTTTGCAGACTGAAACTAAACCAGTGCAAATGATGAATCTGGAAGCTACTTTTTGTCTGGGCTATGTAAAAGAATTAAATGTTGCCATCCTTGAGCTTCCATGCCTTAACAAACATATAAGTATGCTCATTCTGCTGCCCAAAGAGATTGAAGACGAGACCACTGGCTTAGAACAGGTGAGAGAAAAAAATAAAATCAGTAAGATGCTTCTCTTGAAACAGCCCTCTTATATGCTTATGGAAGGTATTTGTTATTTAGATGCTATGTAGAAGGAAACAAAAAGTAATTCCTGTGAATTTACCTTCTCATTCTGCTTCTCTGTTCCTGATGCCATATTTGTGACATCATCATTTCCACTGTGGCTGAGTGTGAGGTCATGAACAAGGCTTTGTTTTAGATAGGGCCTGCACAGAAGGCAGTGTAAAGTGCAGAAGGTCCTTGTGATGCACTTTAGGAATCTACAATTATTTGAAAATCAGGCCCCAAAAAAATAATTTCAAGCTTTTTATTCTTGCTATAGTACAGTGCTTAAACTTATACTTATTGGGTACTCAATAGTGCGGACTGGTGTCCTCATTTTTTTCAGCTAGCATGTATCTGTGATTTCTTTTGCTAAGGTCTTACACTTCCCTAGGTTTTAATTTTGAGCAGAGGCATCTGAAAAGGAGCCATTTTTATTAGAATTGAAAAAAATTTGAAGAAGAATAAGGCATTTCCTATTTCTTGTTTCATTTCTCTATGGAAATTCTAGAATATATTTTCATGTCTCTTCAATATTTAAGGATTAAGAGACAGATGATGATGTAAGCCTCCTTTGTAATTTTTGCAACTGGCCATAAATTTTCAATGCAGGAGGACTCTGCCCTTGCAGCTGTAAGGTACTTTTCTGTGTAGGAGTAAATTACAGAACACGTGTTTCTTAAAATGAAAGTGAGCTCATTCCTGATACCAATTTGCTGTGGCCCCAAATTCTGCCTCCTCGCTCCCAGCTTTTAAAAAATTGCTCAAGCAGCTGCATGTTGGATTGAGATCAGGCACTGGACTTTTTCTGTCCTAATTACCAGCAATTTCATTACTGTCTAGGGTCAGCAATCAAGACTTGGATCTGCCAGTCAGCCAGGTGTAACCTGGGTCAGGACTGTCTTTCTCAGGTTCCTTCCTCGGGTTGTTGAGGTGATTGCCTATCAAAAGCTTGTAAGGGGATAGCAGTCACAGCATGTGCAGTCAGTGGAGTTGCTCCAAAGGCCTGTCATATGGATTAAATCATTACATCAGTAGAACTGAAAGTATGTCAACCCTGAATGCTGCAGTTACGAATTCAAAAGCAAAGATTGCCTTTTGGACGTTATTTTTTGGGGTTTGATAGGAGTGGGAAGTTCAGAAATGGTCTTTTTTTTCTTTTTTTCTCTCTTTCCTTGGACTGCTCATTAATTTCTTTTGTTCCTTTATGTCTTCAGCTGGAAAAGGCACTCACCCCCGAGACATTATTACAGTGGACCAATCCCAGCATGATGGCCAATACCAAAGTGAATGTATTTCTTCCAAAGTTTAGTGTGGAAGGTGATTATGACCTGAAGCCACTTCTGGAAAGCCTGGGAATGACAAATGTCTTCAATGAGACCGCATCAGATTTCTCTGAGATGTGTGAGACAAAAGGTGTGGTTTTGTCAAAGATCATCCACAAAGTCTCTTTGGAAGTAAATGAACAAGGTGGCGAGTCCCGAGAGGTACCAGGATATCGGATTCTGCAACACAAAGATGAATTTAAAGCTGACCATCCATTTATCTTTTTGTTTAGGCACAACAAAACTCGCAACGTGATTCTTTCAGGCCGATTCTGTTCCCCTTAAGCAGGGTGTATTCATTATGAAAAAGTACAATTACTTTTATGGTGGTGCATGTTCCTGTAAAGCTTGGCATCCTGACTATAACCTTTGAAAGAAAATCTAAGAGGTTCATATATCAGCATCTAAGAGGTTCATATATCAGCTGGGTAATACAATGTACTCTACATATGCAGCAGAACTAGTTTATCTCCTTATGTTTCATCCCCTTAAGCTGAAGGATTCCCACTGTGAAGAACACATCACATTTTACTGAGAAGTATCCCAGCCTCAGCACCAAGTATATTTTCTTCCTCTGTGACATCTTTTTCCCAAAACGAAGTGATCTGAGAGCCTGTTTTAGATAGACCAAGAATTGGAAAGGGCTCTAGGTGGAAGAGCTACATTCCTGCTCCCTAGCCAAACCACTCTCCCTCGTAACCCACCGTCTGTGGATTCCTGCTGCCAAGAAGGGGACAATGTGGACATGTGGTGTGATAGCCCTCCCCTTGTACCTGCCTACACTCTGGTGGTCCATGCTGCCCTGCTGGACCCTGCAATGCCCAGTGAAACAGTGCCCAAGTTCTGCAGCGTAGCTAGACAATTGAGTCTAGCATCAGAGCTTGCATCTGTGAAACATCAGCTGCAACAAGACCTATGGATGCAAGAGGCAATAGTCATGGTGACAAAATGTATACCCAGAAGACTCTTCAGCATCAGCTAGGTCAGTTTGTAGACTGGGGGGAGCTGGACTCTGTTGTGTGGGATTTTTTGACTCATTGCCCTTCAGACATGGAAGAAGGGAACAGTTCACTGCAGCTATGAGGAGTCCTGTTGTATATATCCTGAGAAAGAGAACGTTACACATTTCTAGGATAGAAAACAGTTGGATTAATACTGAAGTGCTGCACTTTTAATGCACAGATTATCTGCCATTTCTAGTTCTGGATTCAGCATTAAGGAGACTCCACACAATTACTTAACGTCTGAGGTATGAGAAAGAAATAAGGACTTCAACTTGAGTGAGATTAACATTGTAATTACCAGTCTCCAAATTCCATATGAAATCATGGTAATCAGATTTCATTTCTATCTAAAGACTGCCTGCTGCATATGTTCAGTACTGGTTTACCTAATTAGTGTTCAGAATAAAGCACTATAAAACCCGTGTCAAATGTCTGCATTACCTCCAGTGCCAGTCTGTGTGTTTGCTCTTGTGTGTTCACTGACAGTGTCAGTGTTCACTCTTGACCTCCAATAAATGATAGGAATGGAAATGAGCAGATTGACTTAGGCCACAAAGTCAAAATAAAGAACTAAATCAATGTTTGGATTGCCCTTCTGGACCACGTGAGGATATTTCCCAGTATTGACTATGTTTCTAGCTGGTCACACTATACAGAGAAATCAGTTATATATCCTCAAAAAATGGGAGCATTTTACTTGAGAATTCCTCTTGGTGCTTCAGGTCTGAAAGAAATTGGAAAGAGATTTCTAAATGGGAACATGCGACCCCTAATCTGCATACTTCTAACACCAGAGAACAGCACAGTGCTTAATTTTGAATTTGGAGACAGGAGTTCTGTTTTGATTCTTGACCTTGCCAACCCATGAGAAGCCTTTAGTCACAATGATTTAGGGGTTTTACCAGTTTCTTTCCCTCTGTGGACCTTTAATGGGCTCTAACACAGTTCAATATCAGAGGGATAACTGGAGTCATTGACCCATACCTTTGAAGGTACTGAGGGGACTAACTACCACCAAAAACAGTGGGAGGTGAGTCCCTGCAGAGCTCTGGAGGTCTTTTCTGATATGCATCAGGTGTTCTGATACATGGATAGAAGTCAAAAGAAAAATGCAAAATATAACAACTATTTTGCGGCCCATCTTGTCCGAGAAGGAATTGTCTGCAAAGATCTTTACCAGCTCAATAACTTCAGTGATGGCTGAATGTCTGGGAAATGTTTTATACACCCATCACTGTCAGATCTGTTTTGGAGGCTGGGGTCAGAGTTATCCAGAGCTGTCGTCACTGTGGTTTCTCCTGGTTCTCCCGTAGGAGGTGGGTCAGGGCATTGCACATGGGGTTGACATCTGACTAAGCAGCTGCACAGGCAGTCCATGCATAGGCAAGATGGACTAGTTGCCTATAGGCTGTGCAGTTCATTTGTGTTCGGGCACTCGCTCTTGGTCAGGTAGGTCCAGGTGTGCAGGCTGCATCACACTTATTGCTACATCTGTGCTGGTCTGCTAGACTGATGAAAACCTCTGGCAGATTGCCCCATCCCTCTTTTTTTCCCTGGGTGAGAATTCCTGAAGGAGAAAAGCTCAGATATCACATTCAGAGTTTTTTCAAGTTCTGAAAATGTTCCAGTCCAGGAGCCAGTCTTCATTCAATGCAGCTCATACTCTGTTTCAATGCTGATCGGAGCACTTAGCACATCCACATAAATTTACCTAAGCATGTCTTCTCAAAGGGTTCCTTGTCTATGGCTTTGCCAGGAAGGCTTATCCCATGAGAGCAGAAACCCTGCCACAGGGTGGGGCCCATCTTTCTCCACCTCCTGACTAATGCCAAGGTATCCCATCCGATGCAAGGCAAGCAGATGTTAGAGATACAAAGCTGTCTTAGTCTACAGAAGGCAAACCCATTTATTGGTCATTTATAAACAGGAAAAGCTAAGGTTTATTTTTCACTTCTGCCTCTTCTCTCTACCAGTCCCAGTATGAAACCTACCCATCTGGCAGCATGTGACGGAGAAGTATCAGTAAGGCTCCTGCTGGTGTGAGAAATGTTGTCACAGCCTATTGTTCAGTTCCACCCATGCCGGCCTCTGGGACTTGGGCAAGCAATATCATGGGAGGACATGGGAAAACATGTGTGGGAGCTTTGTGTGTAGAAACACTTACGTGCTGAAAGGCGTTGGTTACAATGGAGAAAGTGAACATAGCTGAGGACTTGCTCAGATCGCCAAGCTGCTCCACCTCACCTTTCAACAAAGCATTACTATCCAGTGACGGGTGACAGCCCTGATGGAAAGAAGCAAGCCATGGCTGGCTTTCGCAGGCAGTTGCAAACTGCAGTGTGATGAGTCTAGTCATCTCATTGCTTGCTCAGCTGCACAGTCATTGCCCACTTCCTGCTCCCAGCATTCTGTAGAAGAGAAGTGATACATCCTAATGCCTTGTGGTAACAAAAGTTGTTTGTGGGGAAGAGCAGTTTGGTTTTGAAACTGGAAAAATGCTATGTAGAGCCAATTGGCCCCACTGGATAAATGGTACAGTTTTGAATCCTGAGTATACTGTCCTAAGGGCCAAGAAAAGACAGCATTTGCACGTACATTGACATTTCTTGAGGCAAAGCAGTTAAACTGATGTCAAGGGAGTTCTAAGGGAATATATGTACAGAACCAGTAAAATAAATCAGTGAAGGAATGATGTTAATATAGGAGGGAGGGAGAAAGCACAGAGATTGGGAGAAGGAAAGTCTTGACAGGTATTAAAAAAATATTTGTACTGTCACTGAAAAGAGGCTAGGACTCATAAAGGCAGAAGAAGAAAAGAGACAGAAATAATTGAGGAGGTAGACTAAGGAACACTACAGAAACATGCAGGAAGGAAAAGCAGAAACAAAGAGGTGAATGGCAAATGGAAGCAAAAAAGTGAGGAAAAGAATAGGGGCAACAAGAACACTCATTTTATCACTGTATCTTGCATTGGTTACAAATCCCCCTGTTCAGATGGGCACTGGAGCCATGGAGCCTGGGCCACTGGGCTGAGATCTTGGCAGAGGAGCAGGGAACAGCAAAGCTGGTGGGTGCTGCGCCTGAGGAAGAGGGTGGCCCAGCTTCAGTGCTAGAAAGGAACTGTTGGGCAGGGCAAGATGGTGCTGGGACACCTTCTTCCTCTTTCCTCCTTTCTCCCCTCACCATGTCTGATCCCCCAAATATCCTATGAATCCAAAGACAGTTTTATAATTTGTAGGAAGAAAGAAGAAGTGAGAAAGGAACGACAGAAAATTTTCAGGGCTGCAAAAGAGGAATTCATTTTGACCCCTGAGTCCAGCTGCCATAACCCAGTGTTGCACCTGATCTCAGTGGTGCTGATTAGGGGAGACTGAACACTGTGTTGGTGCAGCTCCGTGCTTCCCATCTCTACTTCCATCTCACTTTATGCTGAAGACATAACCTATGTGATCAGCCACTCCTGGTGTTCTTTTATTCTTAACTCCAACAATTTAAAATAATACCCCCTGGCTGGGGATTCCTGTTACAGGTCAAGGAAATACTTCTTCCCCTCTCTAATTAAGCTCCTTCCATACGCTTAAAGCTGACTCCTTACCTGAGAGAGATGGCTGTAGGCAACGTAAAGCTCATGCATTTCCCATTCATTTGCTCTATCTCTGCAAGCAAGCTCAGCTCCAAACAAGGCTTTTCTGAATCCTGGCATGAACCCTGCACACCCCTGTGTCACGGGAAGACTCCAGCAAATTCATGAGGGACCACACGCAGAAGTACAGCCATGGATCTCCAGGGTTAATGCCCACTTTTCCAGCTCAGGGTGGCTTGGCATTGCAATCAGGAGATGCTGCCAGCAGATATTGCCTGCTAAACTTGTCAGTCAGCTTTGAGAGAAATACTATTAGCATATTGCTAGATATAGGTTTCCCGGTCTTTGCAGGAAACTTCATGTTGATGACATTTGCATTAAATTGCAACATGCTGCTATCATCAACAATTGGTTAGAGGCTGAACTTTCCCACAAAAGAGTGGGAGATTTTTGTAATACAGTATTCACAAGAACGTGCTCCAGAGCTCAGCTGTTGTGCTCTTCATTTAACCTCTTCAGGCAAGAAGGTAAACAATTCTTTGTTTTTTTTTTTCCTTCCGAAATAACTTGTGATTTTTTTTTGGCAGATCCAAAGTATTGAACAGGTTGGTAAAGTAAACGTCATGTTTACAGATGGGACAGAGGAGGAGATACCTTTACAGGCTGCAGGCAGCAAAACACACTGCTAAAATTAAGGTGGCTCGAGCTCACACAAAAGGAGCTGGTCTTCAGTGGGAGGTAGATGGGGAATTTTGGAACACGTGTCCAAAGCTATGAATCTAAAGATTCTTGCCTAAGTTTCACAGACTTTTGAATCTGAAATTTCTTCGGGACCTCTGTGCCCATCCAGAAAGCTCTAATTGCCACAAGACTGATCAGCTCAGCAGCTTATATCGGAAAGCAGATACTTTTCTGCCTATGTCTCCAGAAGGGCTGAGGGGCACCTCTACCCACTCTGGTAGAAATGGGCTTCACATGAAGTGATGGTGCTGATGGCCTGGGCAAACTCACCCACCAAGTGGGAGATACAGGTTAATTTCCCTTTTTTACTCAGGTTTCCATGGCACAAGAAAAAACCTTTAAATGTTCACAAGGCGAGAGAGAGGGCGTGCAATTCTTTGACTGAGTGCTTAGGCGTTTCCTCTGTGCCCTGATCCTCGGGGTGTGGGGTGCCGGGGGTGTGTGTGGGGGGATTGTTTATGTTCTTACACAATGACTGTATAAAATAGGAAGGGTGGAGTGGTATTTGGATTTGGTTTTGTTAGTGGGGATGCTAGTCTTCGCTATCAACATACTAGCTCTTGGGTTTGGCAACGCCGTTCAGAAGGTTGCTGAGAAGCCTGTGCAGCCTGTGCAGCACAGCAAATCGCTTGCCACTGCACAGCCACAGTGACGGGCCAATGTACATCCGTGTCTGTTCATGCAGGAACAACTGGCCTAGAAAGAGGTAGAAAAGGTACGTCATGGAGGTACTGATGCAAAATAATAAAAGCAGTTCAGAAACAAAGCCCTTTCTGGCATAAAAGTAGCAGCCTAAGAGGCTAAGTTGTTTGGAAAATGAACTTGGTAACATTTCCTTTGAAATGTTATTTTGTACTGAAATGTATTGGGTTTTAATTTAAAGTCTGTTACTTTGGAAATGTTTTATGTCACATAGGGATGATTAGAAGTTCTGTGTTGTAGGTAATTCCATTTTTCCTATGTGTTGTTTGTCCCTTTCACTCCAAATCAGCACAGAAACACTTGGAAAAGTCTTTCTGTAGGAAGGGTCACGAAAACCAAGGATGTCACTTCTACCAATCAGATTTTTCATGTGAGGAGGCAGTGTTGTCTGGCATGCACTCCTTTTCTAGGATAGATACATATAATTCGTGCCAATTCTGTCTTCCTTTGTGTATGAGAAATGAACGTGCATTAAAGCACCTTAATGGGAGGCAGATTGAATAAGTAAAACATGCAATGGGAATTATCATGTGGCATCAGGGAAAACAGGTTCCTTCTTGCTTTACCTTGTATTCAATATAGAATTACCTTAAAAACAAGGCTACAGCTCTCTCAGCTTCCCCACCTTATTTACTGCCTCCTCCTTGTTGACTGCATAATATAATCTAATACACCTATTAATTAAGATAGCTTTGACCACAGCTTTTTATTCTTTGAGAGTTTTTGTCTTGATTTCATCTACCCTTAGCTGAAAACAAACTATAAAGACAGAAGAGATCATGAATAGTTATAGAAAAGGAGTGTACTTCATTTCACACAGCCATGGAAGAGGTTTGTCACCTTTACAAGGTGTCTAGTGAACAGTGGTTTCTTCTGAAGGAAGCTCTTTTCCTGGGTAGCCTCTTGCTCACGTACAACAGCAGCAGCAATTTCCATCTGCCAGACTATATTAAAAGCTGCTGAACCACCATGCAAAGCATCTACCTTCAGCAGCTGTAAAGCCCCAACCCTGCTTGCTGTCTCTGCACTACTGCTAATGTTCAGTGCAGATACTTTGGCTAGTGCAGAATGGCAGCTATGATCTTCCTGGAACACCTCTTTTGATCTTATATCTCTTCTCCTTACCACTCCAAGTGTTTCTAAAAGCAACGTTACCATTTGTTGTCCACCATGTAGGTGTTCTCCAAACTCCACTGTCCTTGCAGTAACTCCAAAACTCTCACTGATTGAATGATTATACAGGTTATGCATGTGGTTTATGTTGTGGAATCATTCATATGCTTGTGCTTGCCCCAATTTTGATTTGGAACGTTCACTAAATCCTTCCATTCTGCAGTAAGAATGCCCTCCACCAGCCCACACCTCCTCTCCCTTGCTTTGGGTTTCCAAGGCAGCTCTCTAAGCAGTTCACACTCACAAAACCATGGAGCTGGCTGTAGTGTTTGCACCTGGATGTCACCTTGAGGACAATCTGCTGCTTCTTCTAAAGGAGTGGCCACCTCAGTACGCCAGGCACTTGCCTTTAGAACTTGTTCCCAGCTCCTGGGTTCTCCTTCTACGCTTGGCCGTCGGTCCTGTCCCTGCAGGGTGGGGTGGAGGTGCCTCCTTCCTGCTGAGGAAGTTCATTAACTCTTTTTTTCTCCTTGACTTGTTCTGACGTTTGAGCACACCTACAATATGCCTTATGACCTACATTCACTGTGAATGATTTCACAGCTCCATTTCAGATTTTCAAGAGGTGTGGAAGTGGAGCAATACAAACTTCAGCACTAAAGAAGTGCTGAGTTTTGTTTTCAGAAGGTTCTGGATAGTAGGTAATGAAGGTGGAGGAAAAGAGAAATGATTATTGAGTGCAATGTCTTCTTCTTGTGGTAAGATGACTGTGTTATTAAAAGGAAAATGAAAGACACAAGCATACAAAGACGCAAACAGCAGAGCTAGAACAGCTGTTTTCAGAATTAATGAGATATAACTCATCTTTAATTTGTTTGTTCGGGGAGCCTTTTGGGTATTTCTCCTCTGCTTTGTCCATCTGTATTGGGTCTTTATGTGAAGTACTTCTGGACTTCAGGGTAAAACAAACATTTCCGTATGAAACATATATGAGCTTTTTCTTTCAGCATCACAGGTTCTTTCCACAGAGCATCAGTCAGAAGCATGATGAAGCATTGATTATTGCTGTGCTTTTTCAAGCGAGTCAAAATGCAAGAAACATCTGCATTTGCCACACGTGGCACCATGATATATTCAGCAACTTGACTTTTCAGCTCTTCCAAGCCACTGCAGCAATCTGTCTTAGGCTAAGTCTGTTTTCCTGTGGGCTGAGTTCATTCCCATTGTCTGGCACTTGCTGCGGGCTAAGATGGTTTGCACAGACAAATGCTGCGTCTCAGCCGAGCCGCATCCACTTTCTACGTCCTGGTAACTTCTGGCGCCTGAGCCCCGGCTTCTCATGCAAAGTTTGTGTCTGGCTCGTGGCAGTTTGTGTCTGGCTCGTGGCTGAGCAAGAGGTAGCATGTGCTCTGCGTCCCTGAGGACAACGTAAGACATTTTGAGTAGTTCTTGGAGTAAGAGCAGGCTCTGTGTGTGTGGGCTGTGGCTGTGGTAGAAGATCTGGGTCATCAGTGAGTGAATGGGGTTGCAGGGGAGCATTGGCTGGGAGGGGATGGGGGTCCCCAACACCAGGCAGCTTCTTCCCAAGAAGGCTCTAGACCCCTCTCAAAGTGGCTGCCGGACACCGACAGCCCAGAAAGGCTGCACAAGGGCTCTCCTGATGAAAAATCCTCAAGTTCAGCTTTGCACCAGCCTTTTCCCACCCTGAGCCTTCTGGTGACACGAGCTGGAGCTCCTCACATAACTTGGCCTTGCAGGCTGCAGCAGCGGAGGGGGGGGGCACAGGGCTGAAAAAGAGCACCTGCTGTGCCATGGCTTGCTGTGGGCAGGGGCAGTAACCCCCCGGATGTGCACTCACCCCTCTTTTCAAGAGAGAGGGGCTCTGGCAGCTTGCTATGGACCTGACCCACCCTTGTCCCGATGCAGGCTGGAAGCTACAGCCAGCCAGATCTGTGCTGTGGGAGACGCGAGGGCTTTCTCTCCATACTGTGCCTGTGTATCTTCTCCTAAATAAAGTACCTTTCTGGAACACAGGCCACAGCTACTCATCTCTATGTCGGCAAGCAGGCAGGAGCATATGCTTTGCTTTTCACACATTTTTCTGGTATGCTGTCCAAAATATCATTTGCTTGACACTGAGAGTGATGTGAGGTTTTTTGAGTATAAAGACTCCAGAGAGGCTTGTGTGATCCCACTGGTATCCACACAACAGCGTTACAATTCTTCTCCTAAGGGACAGGAAAGGAATTTCTAAACCCTTTTCTTTTTTTTTTCAGATGGCCTCATGCTTGCCAGGACCAAGCTGGAACTTGGTCCCAACTTGTTCTTAGCAGAGTGGATTTAATGTAAATGACCCATGTTTCTAGTACAAAAGAAAAGAGTGACACAGATCTCACATCATTGAGCAGGAACTTAGAAACTTATTTTCAGAGCTGCTGATCTATTGCTTTGTTTGGAAATTTTAACTGTGTATCCGACCTGAATCTGTGACTCCTGGAAAACACCTGAGAAAGGAAAAAGTGTATTTCAAACTGCCCATGTTTCCATATGTAGTTCAGTCTCCATAGATGTTAATGACTCTCTTTCATATATGAAAACATTTAATTAATAGTGATTTTATTTTTATAAACATGTTGTTTGAAACCCTCATACTACAGCTCTGGTTACCAGACATAGTTATATGCAGGTGTAGTTTCTGTCACCAACTTTCTGTCACTAATTGTATGTTGTTACAAGAGGAAAGAATTGATATAACTGTATACATCAAACCAGTCTGGTGAAGAAAAATGCTAATCCACAGTTGACTGATTGCAATACCATAATCTGAAATAAGATACACCATAGGACAAGGCAGAAAATTTTGTGAGGAATTCACATATGTGTGAGCATAGACCCCTTTTCCAGACCTGCTGTGTCCTTGTTCCTGCTGTGTAGCATGGACCGACAGATGTGTGCCATTTCAAACTCTCGGAATTTACAAACTTTTATTTAGCAGCTACGGGACAATCTCAGGGCAGACAGATGCTTCACAGTGTGATTGAGCAGGGCAACAAGATGCATTAAACTTCTTCTTTCTTTTGTGCTCCCAGTCAGCAGCTGCTTCATCATGAGCTCCATTTCTAGACCAATTACTGAGTTTTGCCTTGATCTCTACAATAAGCTCAACAGAAATGCAGAGGTCACAAACATCGTCTTCTCTCCAATGAGCATCTCTGTTGCCCTGGCCCTGGTCCATCTAGGTGCAAAAAACAACACTGCTGCTCAGATAGAGAAAGTAAGTATTAATGAAACATGCCAAGATGCTTCTACATTGCTTGTTGTTCCCTTAATGGAAACGTTGGGTGTCCTAGCCCCACACGTGTGTGAGGATCTCATAGGAAACAAGTACGAATACAAACACAGGTGCTGCCTTCACAGTTGTGCTTGGTCCGCTGTGATCCTTGCCATCTGCTTGGGCAACCTGGTCTAGTGGAGGGCAACCTGGTCTGGTGCAGGGTGTCCCTGTCCATGGCAGGGGGGCTGGAACTAGATGGTCTTTGAGGTCCCTTCCAACCCAAACCTTTCTGTGATTCTATGATTCTATGCTTGTGTGAGTCGCACCATGACCCCCTGCAGGCTCAGGAGCATGGAGCAAGAGCTGAAAGAGTGGAGGTGATACACCACAGTGGGGCACTCCTCCTGTTCCCCAGCCTACTGCCAGAATATCAGTTTGTGCCAAAAAAATGAGCAGGTGCTTCCTCTCTCAGCTGCTACGAGAATCCTGAGAGCATGAGTCTGGGTGGGCAGTGGGAATTGTTGCAGGACCCTGAAGTGATTGCACCATGGTGGCTGGAAGCATAAACTCACTTACCACTTATGACATTCAAGAGTTAAAATGTCTCGCCTGCAGAGCTTACAGGGACCCAGGTGGTCAGGGAGGGGGTGAAGGCGGCCACCCTTCCGATCACTGTGGTTTTACTCTCTGCAGTGCAAGTTCTGCTTTCTAGAATCTTTCTTCTCTTTTCTTGTTTGTGGCCATGAGCAGTAAAAGACTGATAATCCTAAAGCAGAGGTTCCTGTCAGTAGCTGGCTCTGTACTGGCAGATCTTCATCCGTCATAGCCTAACGCTGCCATGTGCACAGTCTCACTGCTGGGACATCCGCAGCCAAGGTAGACATGCTCTCCTCACAAGGTTCCCAGCGTGTAGTGGGTTGACCAAGTGGCCACCCAGCGACTGTCTCACTCCCCTACTTCAACAAGGAGAAAATAAGATGCAAAAGCTTGTGGGTCAAGACGAGGACAGGGACATCACTCACCAATTACTCCCATGGCAAAACAGACTCGATATATTTTGGAGCCAGCTGGAACCAGCTCTGTTTGGCATGGGGGCAGCCCCTCCACTCTCTTTGCACAGAGGCCACCCATGCAGCCCCCTGACTACCATAACTTGCCACAAAAACCCAATACACAGGGACTCTTGCTTATTTTAGGAAAGTAATGGGGATCCAGTATCCTCAGTAAAAAAAAATTAAGTCTTTGTATGATGCAATGTTATTGCAACGAAGCAGCTGCTGGAAATTTTTCAGTGAGATATTTGCACGTTAGAAAAAAGCACTGGTTTCCATTAAGAGCACTGCAGTTTTGACATGCTTCCTAAGTTGATGCAAAAATTAAGGAAGATTACAAAAAGACAGTTTTGATGTTTTCAAAGAAAGCTATTTTTGTCTCTTTGACTGAAGCAACTTTTTGTTTTGAAATTTAAGGTAACTGTGGCAATAAATGTAAACATTTTAGGGTAGAGCAGAGGAACATTTTCAGGGGTTAAGAGCAAGTCTGTCTTGGTTTGCTAATTTAGAAATGTGAATTTGAACATAAATATGTTGACCATTTCAAGTCTGTCATTTCAGCTTGACTGAAACTGAGATAATATTGTTCATAAATCTACACCATTTATCCAGGACAGCATAGCAAATCTTTTAAACAAGGAAAATGCTTTTATCCCAGTTACAATTGACACAATTTGGCATCTTCAACTGCAGGTGCTCCATGTCAGGAAAGCTGCAGGAAGAATGAGCCTTAGATCTGACCTTGAGACTGCAGCCCCAGAAATGGAGCCAAAACAAATCCAGGAAAGACAGCCATCCCCCTCACAGGTACGTCCTTGGGTGGGGAGCACAGGAGAGTTCACTGCGCGGTGAGTTACTAGGTATAAAGCACTGGAGTCTACCACTGGAGGGAGTCAAGATCACACGCAGAGAATCTGCCTAATCCACTGGGAAGTGCCTGATACAAGGTGTTGCCTTATTAAGGGCCAAAGCTTCCATGAAGTCAATACCAAAGCCTTCAGTGATCTCATCTGAAGGACGATCTGGCTTAGACCAGCTGGATTTAAAATCTTTACAACAGGAATTAGCCCTATAGTGTAATCTAATTAGGATGCTAATTAACAACCAAAGCTATATGGAGGAATTGTTATAATTGTCGTGTTTGTAATATTCCTAGTGCAACAAGGACGGGGACCTTAACCACAAAGCGTTCCAGGCACTGCTTTTACAACTACAAGACCTTGGCGAAAGCTACGTTTTAACCCTGGCCAACAATCTCTTTATACAACAAGGATTTGAACTCCAGCAGGTAAGTTACCTGTGTCTGCTAACTGCTGTGGCCCTGACCTCAAGCTTCCCTGTAACTGTGAGCCTTGCTGTTGTCCCCCTTACATGTATTTTGGGGCACTTGACGTAGTTCTTGGAGCTGTATCTCCTGTGGCTGGTGGGAAAGACACAAGAGAGTCATCTGTCAATCCTTTTGTTTAAAAAAACCCACCCTGTAGATATCAATGGCTATGGAGCAAAAATAAAACAGGAGTCTGTTCGCTTTTGGCATGTGCCTACACTCAGCCAGAGGTGTGACTACAGCCAAAAAGGGCCCATTCAAGCTGTCTGTAGACTGCTTACTTCTGGGCTTGCAAGTGGCACGGCTGGGGCAGCAGCAAGCTTGGAGAGGGTTTATCACCTGAGATGTTCTACAGTTTCGTGCGTAGGGCTGCTGTGCTGAACTTCCTACTCTTTTCTTACTGAATGACAGAGTGGGCTTTAGATTACCTAGTATGAATAACTTGCTAGTCACATCTTTGCTTCTCTATCAATTATTTCTGTTGATACTTAAGCATTAAACAACACATCTTGCATCTTCTCTATTTTTTATTTTTGTCTCACCTCAGGTGTGCAATTCTCCATGGGAAGACTCTTTCTTATGGCTTTCTTTTTACTTATGTACTTTTTTGCCTATGCTATAGAATAATTATCTCTTCTAAAAAGATTCTCTTAATAAACTTTGAATACTTGATGTTTCCAAAGCCAAATTTTGCCTTATGGTGTCAACAGGATCCTCACCATTTCTAAAATAGTTTTGAAGCATTGGTTTCTTTCAAAAGGTGGTAAGTGCTTAAGAGATTTGACCAATTCATAATCTTTATTTTGCTTTACAGCAATTTCTAATGTGCACTAAAGAACTGTATGGAGCAATGCTGCAAACAGTGGACTTTAGGGGTGCTCTTGAAGCAGCCAGAATAAAAATTAACACTTGGATTGAAAGTGAGACACAAGGTAAAACAAAGCAAAACCGTAGCTATACTGTCACTGCCTTCTTCCACTGCTTCACCAAAAGAAATTTGAGGGTGTGAAAAGCAAAGATGTGTTCATGTTTCTGGGTGTTCAATCTTCTGCTGTTTAAGGACAGTTTGTCTTCCCATTCCCTCTTGAAATATTAAAGTAAGCTATCAGCTTAATTTTTTCTGAAACGAAGGTGTCTTTGTTGTCAAATACTTTTGTATTTCCACCCTTATGCCCGGCATGATAACTGCCATAATACCTATAAGGCTTGGCCAGACAAATTGCTTCTGCAAACAGCCACAAATGCAGATACGGGACAGCAGGGGATGGAGGCTGTGAGCTCCATGGTGAGACTGGGAACAGTCTGGGGAGGGGGGGCGGGGAGGACTATGGGGGGGCCTGGTTATGTGTAGAGCAATGCCCACAAAGATGAGAGATGTGACCACCAGTGAGACTCACTATCACAAGTGACAATCGACCAGCTCTTGCCCTTGACTGGCTGGCAGGGGCCATTGGCTCTTGCTCATTAGACTCAGCCGTGAGATACGTCATTTTCCTTTAGCTCTGCCAGAGCCGCAGAAGCAGCGGGATGAGAATTTTCTAAATCTTCTGGCTGAACCAGAACTTACTGGGGAACAGGCAAATAGATTTGAAGGCTTCTGTAATTTCTCAGTTGCCCATCTCCTGACCAAACCTGTCCTTGTACTGGCAGAGCAGCCTGTGACTGATGTGGTAAAGAACTGTTAACCCCCAGCTGGCTCCCAATAAGAGGACTGACAGTTCAGGGGCCACCTTGCACAAGGTTAGGAGCCATCGTTGCTCCAGGTGATCATATGAAGCCTGTGGACCTGCCAACTCCTGCTTCAGCCTCAGTGTGGGAAGTCAAAAGCTGTGGAGCTGGTTAACTGCTGCGCTTGGTGCGAAGGGAAAGATGCCTTCATGTAAACTGAAACATGTGATTAATGGTGCTGCCTCCTTCCCTGTGGTTAATGTCATCTGGCACATATGTATTGTCACTGACAGCCCAGAGCTGGCTAATTTGGTGACCTCACTCCCCCCTGTCCTGCCTGGCTGGTAACAGTGCAGAGGAATCTACCATTTGTTTGCCTATATTTCCCTGTCCTTTGAATAAACCAAGAACTGGATTTCTAAGTTTCTCTAAAACTAAGTTCACAGACAAGCAATTGAGTCTCAATCCACAGCTGTAATAACAATTAATGAGTCTCAGTCTTAATAACAATTAACAAATACTTGCGTATTCCAAAATGTCCTTTAGGTAAAATCAAGGAACTCTTTGCTCCTGGCGTGATCGACGCAGACGCAGTGCTGGTGCTGGCGAATGTGATCTACTTCAAAGCATCCTGGGAACACAAGTTTGAGGAAAAAAAAACAGTGCAGAGAGATTTTAAACTGAACCAGGTACATCTGCATTCTGTAAATCTTAACATTATTTACCCTAGATACTGTGAGCATCGCAGCAAGCGTAACATCGAAGCACAATGCCCGGGGCTCAGCTGCAGGGTGCAGGCGTGCTGGGAGCTTTACCTGCCTCTCCTGTTGGGAAGAGGTGGCAGGAGGGTTTTTCACAGAAAAGCATAATCTTTACTGAGAAAATGTGCAAGGGTCAGAGTTTTGCTTTGATGACTGGCAAAGCACAAGTGTTAGCCCTAATTAGCACTTCTGAACATAGTAGCCATTACAGATAGTTGTCATGGATGGAAGTGAATCTGAACATCTCATTTCATATAGGCTCTGAGGGGTCCTCCTGGTATTTATATATTCAATAATTTTTAACATTAGCTACCTGTTTGAGACATTAAAACAGACAAAAAACCCCCTAGGCCAGATAGTAACAAACTACAAAAATGCAGTTGCAATTTGAAAAAGGAGAAATTCTTATAGGTTATTTCAGTTTATCTATAGAATTTGCAATGTTTGAAAGTTTATTTTAAATATATTTTAATTTTTAGCCCTCTTTTCTGCCATAGGGACATCACTAAAACCTTCATTGTTTAACTAAGGTATTGTCAATATGGTTGCAAAGGAAGTTCCTTAACAAGCACATTCCTCCGAGGATTGTGTGTGCCCTTTAAGTCTAACAGATATTATCAAAAGAGACAATCAAAACCATTTACTTTCATTTAATTCAGTTTTGCCGTCTTTGCATATGTTGTGCCAATATTCTATTAGTTCTCATCCACAACAAAAGAAAAAAACCCAACAGATTTAGGTCTGATCTTAAGTTTGAAGAGCTTTGTATGGGAAAAAGTCTCTTTTGAGTGTTTCTCATATATCAAAGGAAAAGGTCAGAAAAATGTGTATTTCTAGTTATTATGTTGCATTCCATTGTTAAGACATTGGTAAGAAACTGTCATATTGGGTGACTTTAAATATATCTTTAAATATAGATATTGACAATCGTCTATAGCTGAGAACATTTGCTGCACTGCTGCAGGAGGAGAAGCTATGAGATAAGGAGAAGCTGTATAATTTTTCTTCATATGCTAATCAATACTAGAAGGATTTTTTCCTGAATGTATGTCATCTACCAAAATTCTTCTTTCATTGCTTTAGAAGTTAGCTAACTGTAAAAGGCAACTTGAGCCTTTATGCAGCTTTCAAACAACCCCATCACAAAAAAGGCACGATAACAAGACCTAGAAGATCATGCCTGACAAAGGGTATGATCTTATTCTTAACCTATTCATTGCTTCCTGTCTAAACAATCAGTCTGATAAATGACAGCCTGATTCTTGCAGTGCTATTTCTTCTTTATCCCAGTCCAAGTTATGACTTGCAAATGCAACCAGCATCAGCCTGTTTGGATGCATAACACTATTAAGCAACTTCACTATCTGATCAGTTGCAGGGTTTTATTTTTATTTTTTTTTTTCCCCCCAGAGAATTATCCCCTTTATTTATGCATGGCAAAGCTGATGTTTTGTGTGTCACTGTAGATGCAACAAAATAAAGAAAAATGTCTAGCCTAACAACAATTACTGCTGAAACCCTGACTGCTGGTATTACACCTATAATAAGTTTAAATGCTAAGAGCTGTATTGCTTAAGTGACTGTATGATTTTCTTTTAAATAGAACGAGAAAAAACCTGTGCAGATGATGTATCAGAAAGGCATGTTTAAACTAGGCTACATTGAGGAGATGGGTGCCCAGGTCCTTGAACTCCCTTATGCTCAGAAGTCACTGAGCATGATCATCCTGCTGCCAGGTGACACGGCTGATGGATCTACCAGTGGGCTGGAGCAGGTAAGGCAGTATCTATCAGGGACTATGGCTTAAAGTTGGTTGTCTGAATTAAGGCTCGGTAAAGATCTAAACTTTTCAAAGCTGCCCACGTATCCTTAAGCTCTTTTTCCCCTCCGTCTTCTAGATTGAAAGCACAATGACCTATGAAAATTTAATGCTGTGGGCCTCTTCAGAGCACATGTTTGAGACAAGAGTGGAGGTATACCTCCCCCGATTCAAGCTCGAGGGCACCTTTGAACTCAATGAGGTATTACAAGAAATGGGGATGACCGACATCTTCACTGAATCAAAAGCTGATCTTTCTGCAATGTCATTTTCAAAATCCCTGGTGATGTCAAATGTTGTCCATAAGACCTATGTGGAAGTCAATGAGGAAGGCACCGTAGCAGCAGCTGGTACAGGAGCTGTCATTGTGAGGAGATCTCTTCCTCTCACAGAGGTGTTTATGGCCGACCACCCTTTCTTATTCTTCATTAGGCACAATCCTACCAATACTATTCTTTTCTTTGGCAAACTCTGCTCACCTTAATATCGGGGCCATTTTCACCTTAATATCGGGGCAAGCAGTTTAGATTAGAACCCATCAATTGGATGCTGTGCTGCTAGGCTCCTTGAATTGCAAATACAGATCTGAATCCAGAATAGGAGAAAATTTTGCCTTAACCTCACTGGATATGAGCAATATTTTGTTTCCTCGATGCCCACTTATGCTCCCATATTCCTTTACAGTTCCCCAGCCCAGCCACGTAGTATAGCACAGCACCCGCCTGGCTTTGCAAAGATGGAATTGGTATGCTGCTGTCTGAGGAGAATTGTCTGCAACAATTTTCGGTAACTGCCAGTAAAAACAGAGTAGCCCTGCTCTGTATTTTTTGATTCCTGGCCAGCTGGCTCCTGGTCAGCAGAGAGTATTTTTAGAGACACATTTTCCTGTAGAGACACATCTGCGTCCTGTAGCTGTGGCAAATCCTTTGCACAGTGGAGAGCTGGCCATGATATTCCCTTTCCTGTAGCAACTGCCAAGTAGGAGACACTTATTTGCAGCAAATGTAACTATTTACTGATAACTGTACCACTTTGTCCCCAGTGATGTGTACTGAATTTTCCTTTGTGCTATTCTGCATTATATAAAAAGCTTATGCTAGACACAGCTTTGTCTTCATTCATTTATTTAGACGTATGACTACATCTCAAGTGTCATCTTACCAACTGGAAGAATGATGCGACGTACTCCTTTCATGAGCCCTGGATCTTTTCGTGTGATTTTTTTATTAGTAGCATTGATTTTTATGACAATAACAGTAGGAATATTCAGTCAGGGAAAAGGACAGGAGTCTGCTCTCAGGGACACCTCTAGAAAGGGAGTTGATTACAATAATAATTATGTACACAGGAGGGCACTATTTAGGACCTCTTTTTACTGGACTTTTTCTGCATTCATTTTTGAAATAAAAGCTCACAGAACAGTTGAGGTCAGAAGGGACCTCTGAAGGCCATCTGAAGGCCACCTCTCCTGCTCAAGCAGGACCACCTACAGCCGGTTGCCTAGGACCATGTCCAGCTGGCGTTTGGATATCTCCAAGGATGGAGACTTCACCACCTCTCTGGACAACCTCCCTGAAGCCCCTCATAAGTTCTCAAGTGACTCCAAAGAGAATTTTGTATGCATGATGTCTACAGGAACAGGATATGAAAACACACATAAGGGTGTTAATTAACCCACATAAGGAGGGCTAATTGTTTACATAGTAAAGAAGGCTGCCTTTTATATGGGGATAAATCAAGTGATTTCACTCTCAAGGAATAGGAGGAAAGAAAGTCTAGGAAATAAGAGTGAATGATAACTGAGCAAGGACAGACAGCAGCAGGACAATAAAAGAGTCAAACAGACAAGCGTCTCTTGGCTGTCCCATCTGAACGTGCAGTACAGCTGCAGCAGTAGTTCTCCAGGCTGTGTCCGTGTCTCCCTTCCGGAGGCTGGCAGCCCCATTTGCCTATTAAGACGAGGTTTTCATTACCTAAAGCTGTCATCATTTCCCTGGGCAGTTCTGAACACTGCTTAACCTCAAAAATCAACAATGTTTCTGAAATGCAGGCATGGTGATTCCTGTGATGAAGTGGCAAATGCCACAGGGGGAAAAACTTCCCTTTATTCCTGTCTTTTCTCAGAAATGAGTATACTGTCCCCAAGCCCCCAGCACATCGTTTTTCCCCACCCTTGAGTTAAAAGAGTTTCTGACAACACTGTGGGTTGGCAGGGGGGTGGATCTGCACTTGCTACCAGTGAAGAATGCTGGAGCTTAGTCCTCAAAAGCGACAGAGGGGAAGTTTGCAGCAAAAGCCTCCGTTTAGTCCCGGCTTAGCTGGGCTGTTCCTGTGCTGCTAGACCACAGGAGCCATGACGATGCGCGGTGAGCCCCGCGCGGCGTAAGAGAAGCATCCGGGCCATTTCTGGTATATGGTGTGGCAGTGGTTTTACTACTGCCACAATCTCATGAACTGTGAAAAGAAGACTAATGTCGTGAAGGAAAAAACCAAATATCTATGCAACATAGGGGTTTTTTACATTCCTTTTTCCGCTTGGTACAAACTCTACCGAAGGGAGTGCCTTGCTGTGTTAATCCCCGTCTGTGCAAACAAGGTGCAATGGCTCTTCTCTCCCCACAGCTCGCGGCTCGCGGGGGGAGCAGGCATCCCCTTTGCAAATGGCAAGGCTCAGGTGCGTTTGCTGCCCTGCCCCCAGCCCCCGGAGCTGGACGAGGTGATCTTTAAAGGTCCCTCTCAGCCCAAACTCCATTCTATGGCTCTGTGTCCTGCGCGCTCGTTAGCTGAATTTGGCTAACCCCATTCAGCTCTTTTTGGTTACTGATTTACAGCTGGTCAAACTAGTTTACAGTAACCACATTGTGTCGCAAAATATCTGAGTTGGTAAAAAAACAGAAGAGTTATTAGGTATTGTGTCTTAGACCCAAAACATACACACACGTTTTAAAGCCTCAGATTCCGCTGACTTTAATATCCCGTGTTACACTTACTGAACTGCGTAGGATCTGCCTTGTTTTCCTACTCCCGCCTGGAACTGGGAGAAACTTGATTGTGATTGGAATCATAGTTATTGGCAAAATATATGGCTTTTAAGCTATAAGGTGAAGAAATACTACTTTTCAGTGCTCATGGCCTGAGACTAGATTTAGAAACATAATGTTGAAAGTTTCACTTTCACAGTATCACTCTTACCGTTCGTGTTCAGTCTGAGCTAACTTGGCTGGCAGTTTCCCCTCGGTGGCAGTGGGAATTTGCTCCGCAAGTCTCTGCCGCTCCTGTTGAAACTTGGCACGGTGCATCCGAGAGGCTACTTTGCAGGATTTATTTCCTAAGTTATCCTGTTATTTCCTAAGTCGTCCTGTGAACTTCTCAGAATTTGGCTCTCAGTCATTTTTTGTTTTGGCTTTGGTGTTATGGATTGCTAGAGATTAATCTATTTTAGACAGAAACTCAGATAAGTATAGTAATTCCTTCTGATCTTAAGACTGAACACAGCAGTATCATTAGTAAAAATACTAACAGTAATCAAACGATGTTTAGAAACAAACCTGTTACTGACTTCTTGCAAATATTCTTATTTCCCCAAACACATGTATGTATATATATATATATATAAATTTAATCCGTTTTCTGTTTCACACACATTATAAAACTTCTAGTTTCCAGTTTCTCAGTATGTATCAATTTTCCAACCCCTTTCTTGTGGACCATCCATCCCACACTTCTAGTACACATATCAAAGTGCCAGCTAGCTCACTTTCTTGGATGATTTCGGAAAATCATCCAGAAATAATGCTTTGAATTCACTTCTTTTTTTAAACTTCCATGTTATACTATATTCCATTAGGCCAGTAGAGTCAACTTAGCAGGGTAAACGCATAGTAGCATCTACCTATATTCAGATCATACCAGGGCTTGTTCCCCTTGAACAGAGCAGCAAGGGAGGCAATAAGCAGTCTGACTGAATGGTAGCTGGATGCCGGTGCTACTAGTTAGCATCTTCTGGCTAAGATCCGCACAAGGCATTATAAACAGATTATCAGGACTAAAATTCAAAGTTCAGCCATGGTATGATAGACAATATAAATTGTACATAATGTATTACACTGATTTCTTATATATATAAATAGGTTAACTTTTATTCCGTTATAATGTATTAATATTAATTATAATAATGTAATATTTGATACAATATAAAATTACCATACATCAAAGGCTGGCCTTGACTGATGGTAATGTGAGTAGTCTCATGCCTTCTGCACTATGCAAGGTGCTATTCTACTCTAGCTGTACAGTCAGCCACACAGTAACAGCAGCAGGATAATCTAGACTGTGAATTTCCATATTTATTAAAAAAATTGTCTCTTAGTAAATCCTTAATTTTATTTTCTTGGTAAAGTACACTCATTTTCTATATGGAATTATAATCGCTTCTAGCAGGTACACGATCATAGTATTCACAGGCTTTACAAAAACCAAATTCAGAAGTCACACTTCTTAACTGTATTTTTCTGTGTATATGTAATGGAGATTCAGTGAATAACATGTTCAATGCAGAGAATTATAGATGGCTTCAGAAAGGAGAAGCAGCACGAAAATAACCATGTGGGTCTCCTAAAGAGAACATAGGCTGGCTTTAAGCACGTACATCCAAAAAGCTGTCTGAAAGAAAAAATTCTCTTTTCCTATGCATATGGAAGTATCCCAAACTTGTAGGTATTTTATTTTCACCTTGTGTAAATTATCTAGCAGCTAGTGCCAGCTTTTGCTTGCTCTGAACGGCCTTGATGTGAGCAACGAGGTACTTTGCCCATGCTGAAATTCAGGAATGAGGTGGAATGAGGCCCAGAGAACATCTAGTGAATGCATTCAAAGCAGACCTTCTGCAAGCTATTCGAACAGGGCTCCCTGAAAATGCCATTAGAGTGACTTCATTTTTTAAGTGAAAACGGTATAGAACTGCGGTAGCGGAGAAATTCACGTGGCTCAGGCGGTGAAGGGCTTGTCTTCTGTGTATCCCATACCCTCGCTGGAATTCAAGCCCGCGTCTCCCAGGAGAACGCACCAAGCCCTCTTGGGGACTAGTTTTAGCACCGGCTGGGTGGGAAAACTGCCCACCTTCCTTTTGAAGCTCTTACTTGAATGAATGCAGCTTACTGACACGAGAAGAGAACTCAAGGACTGATAACTTTGCGTTCAATAACTCTGTTGTAGATGAGTTCTGGTTTCCAGTCTGTTCCCAGGACTAATCTTGTTTTAATCCAGTAACACAGAAAAAAGGTATCTATATGTGAGTAAGCATCCTAACAATACTGATATAAAAGTATATTTGCCTATATCTTTCCGACAGCATGAATTTTTCCTCACTTTCTTAATAGCTGCCTAGAAAGGAAAATAGTGAATAAAGCATTTTGATTATGAGCTTCCTTTCAGCTCTTCAGAGGTGAAAAAGCTTTTTCATATGAATCCTCAGGCATGAAATTATACGTTCTTAATTATGTGTGTCACAGCTTTTGTGTAAGAGCACCGCCACCTCCACAGCTCCAAGATTGTTTTGCTTTACTCCCTCACTTCACTGCTACAGTTTGGGAACAGGCTCCAGCTTTTCCGTACGCTTACTGAGAGTTTTAAACATGCTGGAAAAAGCACTGCGGAAGGGTGTCTATTGCGCATCCTGACGGATGTCCTCCTTTCTTGCTCAGCGCCTGGCGAGGCAGCGAGCTGTTGGCACAGCGCTCCTTGCAGCCGGCAACCTTGCAGCAGCAGCCGCGGCTCTGCCTCCGCTCACACCCCTGGCAGCTCTTGTCCTAAGTGCCCTCCGCACGCTCCGCTGCCGGTCACTCCTCTGCAATCTGCCAGCACCAAGCGGCCCCAAATACGGGCCAGAAATGATCAATTCGGCCTTTTCCGCAGCCCTTAGCCTGCCGAGTGAGAAATTATCTTACTCAAGGGTAGAGGGGTGACCGCTGAGGGGAAAGACTGTCTCAATCCAGAGTTTCCTAATAGGGGAAAGTCCCCCAAATCATATTTTCAGATTATATTAATGCAATCATCATGTGATATCTATACAGGGTCTTAGCTGCATTTTGCTCAATGGAGTCAGCTGCTGGTGTTCTGTGAGAAACACGGTATTCAGCCCAGAGCAGGGAGGAGCACGGTGGTGCCTGTTGGCTGAAAATAAACACAGTGCTCAGCCCACAGCCGGCCTCAGGACGCCAGGTGGAAACAGTGAAAAAGCTGCCTGCTGCCCCCGAAGCACAACAGCCTCCAGGGTCAAAAGACGAGTTGGTGCTTTGGCAGCATGGAGCCCATTTCCTTGTTCGCGAATGATGACGGATATGAAGGATCCTGGACAACATACCCAGGGTTATCTCCTGAGCCCCCAGACAGGAGCAGCTCCACCTTGCTGCCTTTTTTGCTTATTGTTATGTGCAAGCCATCCAGAGGTGCAGACTGACAATGACTGTGGTGCTCAACAAAAGCCTCGTAAGACTCACGCGCATTTTAAGCCAAAACCGTCGATGCCTCAAGCTCCCCACACAGTTCTGCTGAAACATGTGGGCTAGACCTAGGGGTTAGGAAACAAGATTCAAAGCTGGACTACAGCAGCAAATATTCAGAGCCGAGCACCTCAGCTGAAAGTGCTCCAATTGCAGTGTCTAACTCTCTGTTGTGTCGTGGGGAAAATCCACATCCAGCCTTGGAGGGGCAGGGAGCACCAGTCTGCACAAAGGAGCTGGTCCAGCTCAGTGCTCTTCCCTGAACATGACCAGTGGTGCTGAGCTCTCCTAAGCAGAACTGATGGTGCCTTCACTTCACCTCCTCTTGCCCTTTTCCTGCATGATGTCAATGGAGAAAGCCTGTTACCTAAAACTCTCGCCATATGGGAGCACACTGGTGCCAGGTTCTGTTCCCAAAGCTGTGCAACTGGGACTCCTTCTGCCCTCTGGACCAGGTCCTGTACTGCCTTGTTAGGCCTGCTGCCTCCTGACCCACAGTCTGGGGGATGCTCAAAACCCAGGATGGGATCTGCTGCTGAAGGCCACCGTGTGATCCCTCTGCTCGCTGGTGACTGCTGTCGCAGGTTGGAAAACTTGCTGAGATCCCCGAAACTGACCAAGTGCCCATGCTGAGACAGCCCCAGCTAAGCATAGCCCTAGTGCAGAAAAACTGCTGGGGCACGGTCTGGATCATTGCACCTCTCTGGAAGACGTGGGTTAAACAAGAAATAACATGTTGTGGTTATGGGCCCAGCTCTATCATCTGCTGCAGGACTATCGGGGCTCCACACGAGATGGAGGTTATCAGATGCATGGAAGTACTTCAGGGAGAGGAGAGATGCCTCTCTGAATGCTGCCCATCAGACTCTTATTTTTTGATTGGTTTCTGTTTCCTTCTTGCTGTTACTGTATGCTTTCTGCAGATGCTTGCCAGGTCTTTCAGATAATTTAGCAGAGCAAGCTAACAAGATGCAGCAGTTATCAACAGGTTGCCTGCTCTCTGGGAGAGGAGAAACACCCCATATTTCCTTCTTTTATTACTTGTTTCAGAAAGTGAAAACCAGAAGAGGCTAGTGGTGTCTCCCACTTTGCCGCAAGACATAAAAAGCCATTCTCCTGATATTTTGTCAGCCCTTGATTTGCCCGGGCACACCCCTTCTTCAGAAACAAACTGGGCAGGGATCCAGACTACTCAGCGGTTGCTTTCGATTTAAGACGAGGCGGGACACCACCCTCCATAGCGAAGAAGGTAACTTTCTCAGCTTTAGCTCTCTGCAGGGTAGCAATAGGACTGGAAACAGAAGCTGGATGGGAGCGAAGTGTGTTGCAGCCACACGCGAAGGCAGGCTGCAGTGTTTCTGCCCACCGCGCTGATTTCCACATTTCGTGGATGTGACAATCCCAGGATGTAGGAAGTACGTAGCCAAATTCTTTGCTCGAGTGAACAAGCTCGCTCAAGAGCAGGAGGGAATTTGGTAATTCCCTTGAAAGGCAAAAGGAGATAAATGGCAAGGCAGTTATCTTAGAAGGGCCGGGACACATGTGAACTTGCTACCTCAAATTCAGGAGGCAGAGAAAGGTCTTTCCACATTGTTGTTTGGCTATGACTTGGTAATCCAATTCACTGGTCTCTCTGTTGGTTGTTTTCATATACTGCGCTTCATGTTTTACACAATATGCAAACAAAAGTTTTTAGACAATATACTTCAGCGAAGCACAGTGTCTGAAAGTTGATCAACGCATCTAAACCATGTAGCAGTTCTTGCAAGAAAAAAAGGGTGTTGACTACGTGACCCTATTTACACAGTGCACAGGCTTTAGAAAAAAAATCGAGGGCATGAAAGTGAGCGTGGAGCTAGCTGGAACAGACAGGGGAAGAGCAAGAGTATGACTAACGGGGTGATTTGCCCAGAGGTGCTTGTTTGGGTCAGGATGTGGGGTGCACTTTGCTATGAAGTGCAAAGAGTGGTCTGAAACCTGCTCCCAGGAGTGAGTCAGTGCTGGGGGTGGTGTTTCCTGAGAAAGGCTCCACGTTTCCCACTCTGTCTGCACTGTGTGCTCTGACCACAGCAATGTTTGTGAGCTGGATCACAGAGCTGTCCTGTTGCAGGCCTTGGCCACACCACTATGGGCTCCCTCAGTGCAGCCAACACCAAGTTCTGCCTGGACTTCTTCAAAGAGCTGAGAAAAGTGAGAAGAAATTAAAATATCTTCTTCTCCTGAGCAACATTCAGAAATAATAATAGTGAATAATTTTGCTTGTGGCTACTGTATGTAGAAGTGGCTTGGGGCATAAGATGGCCTTAAGCTTCTGGGAGCTTTGACTCTGCTAAAGCTGCGGATCAGTTCTTGCTGCAAACAGACAATTCTTCCAAGTGAGGAAGTAGTGGGATCATCCTCAGTCAGTGGTCAAAACGAAAGCATAATTCACCTTTGTTTGTTGTTTTAAAGGGAAAATTAAAGATCTGTTCCCTCCCGGCTCTATTGATAGCACAACAGTGCTAGCTCTGGTCAACGCTATATACTTCAAAGGGCAATGGGCTATAAAATTTGAGGACAAAAACACCAGGGAAATGCCTTTCGTGCTGAACAAGGTACAGTTGGGACAAGAGCTGTGGGGAGCAGGGGAAAGGGGGGAAAGTCCTGGTAACCTGGGCTCAGCTGTCTGTAGGGCAAGTCTCTGCCGGGCTGAGGTGGGGGGAGGGGTGGTAATTTGTCCAAGTCAAGACCCTTCACCCTGTGAAGTGGGAAAGCAGCATCCTCTTCCCAAGTACCTCTGCAACAGAGGCCATGTGAAGGCAAGCTTTGGTACCTCCTTGGAGGGGCTAAGTTATAGAAAAGACTTTGCTGAGGGCACACATTCAGAAATAATGGGTTGTAGTAGAAGTTGGCATTATCCTTTAGGAATGAGTTAGAGGAGCAGTGCAAACTGCAGTGCAAACTACAGTGCAGAGGATAAAGAATCCCTTAGAGAGGCTGTTACAGCTTTCATGAAGCTCAAGCCTCTGCCAACGC
The DNA here is from genome assembly GCA_013400195.1 of Aramus guarauna. Classification (NCBI taxonomy): domain Eukaryota; kingdom Metazoa; phylum Chordata; class Aves; order Gruiformes; family Aramidae; genus Aramus; species Aramus guarauna. The sequence goes on along the minus strand of VXBL01009005.1, from coordinate 831,067 downwards.
CTTCAGCAAAAATACATAGTGGCTCGAGGAGCACTCATGAAAAATGAGCAAGAAATTTCAAGCAGGTTGATTCCATGGGGTTTATTACCTGCATTATTTTGCCTGATTTTTTTCTGACTATTGATTGACTTTCTGTATTTTAGAGAGAGCACATGGATGTACCGATGATGTGTCGGAAAGGAAAATATATATTAACCAGGAGACAAGAACAGCAAGTGATAGTGCTGGAGCTCCCATACACTGGAGAAGAGCTCAGCATGTTCATTCTTCTTCCAGAAAACATCTGTGATGAGTCTACTGGCCTTGAACAGGTAACACTCCTGTCTCTGCTCCTGGGAGGAGAAGCTACCTGTCCATCCAGTACTTAAATGAGATGCTTCCCAGCCATTCAGGCCAAGCTTGTAGCTTTTATTGTTATGGGGTTTATCTTGCTTTTTCCATAGGCAGAATGCTGTTGCCTGTGTAAAGATGAGAGAGATTAATGGGTATTAGGTTACCTCAGAAGAAGAGAGAAAGACTGAGAAAACCTACTCAGAAGTGACACTTTAGAATGTTTCCAGGGGAGTTAATGACTGTTTCAGAGGACAAAATGTAGCACTAGTGAAGGGAACTTCTTCTTTGCAAAAGCATGGAGGCACAATGCCATATTGGTGTCTGGTGAAAATCTGAACAAATGAGAAGGATGCCTCTGAGAAGGCTGGATCTGAACTTGCCTAATTTCACACTCAATAGCTGTAGGACACAGGTTCTGTCTTTGTCATGAAAACCAAGCCTTTTCTTAAAGGAAAATGTTGCTGTGAGCATGTTGATCTAGTTTCTGATGACTGTGATTCCCTGTGTTTTCTCCTTGCAGTTAGAGAGTGCTGTCGCCTATGAGAAATTAGCAGAATGGACCAACATAGAGAATGTTTGACCACAAAAGATCATGGTGTACTTGCCCCGGTTCAGAATGGAGGAGAGCTGTGAGCTCATACCAATACTGCAGGCTCTGGGGATGAGGGATGCCTTCATCCTTGAACAAGCTGATTTCTCTGGACTGTTCCTCTCCAAGGCCATTCACAAATACTTTGTAGAAGTTAACGCAGAAGGCACTGAGGCAGCTGCTGCTACAGGGATGACTATAGTACCATTGTGCCTTCACATTCCTTATGAGTTCAGAGTTGACCACCCATTCCTCTTCATGATCAAACACAATCTGAGCAAGAACATTCTCTTCTTTGGCCGATGTTGTTCCCCCTAGGGGTAGAGCAGGTTATATGTCTTTCTTCCCAAAGAGAACACAGTACTGTGGTAGAAGGGAGTAAGACACAAACAACAGGTTGCTATCAAGTGTCACTGGCATTTCCTGATGCCCATAATCTTGATCTTAACAGAAAACGCCAAGCTGCTTTGGCAAGACTACTGGAAAAAATTGGAATGGGCCTTTCCTGTTTACAGCTCTTTTCAAATGAAAGAACAACGCTGATGGAGCTTCTTGTAAGAGTTTCATACTTATTTCATTCTTAGCCATGAAAACTCTCATTGGAGTCATGTTGTCTAAACAGTTGGGTGAAGCACTATATAAGTGAGAAGTCCGAAATAATGCCTCCTCTCTTCAGCCGTACAGCAGGGCTGGTGGTGGGGCCAGCCTCTAGAAGGTGTTGCAGACCTTTCGCCCCAGCCTCCAGGTCCCAAGCCAGGGACGGCTCAGTGCTGAACCCCCTGCTTTCCTCCCACATGCCTCCAGCAACCCCACCTCTAGCACCTTAACTCCACCATGAGGGGAGGCTCCTGGCTGCCTTGATGGCAGTCAAACCCACGGGTCATGTTTATGTCCTGAGTGAAGCTCCACACAGATGTTGGGTGTGGAGCTACGTAGCTGCATTTGTTCCTCACTCTTCTCCTCAGGTACCCTCTCCAGCCCTCCCCTTTGGGAAGGATCTCTGAAGTGACAAGAGGTCTTCCCATAGGAGTGGAGACACAAAAGCTGTCCCTGGCAGAGGTAGCTGGTCTTCACATTCAGCACAGGGGAGAGAGGTCCTGTTCCTCTCTGGTGGGCCTTGGGGGCTTATGGTCTTTGCCTGGCTGTGATTTGGCAGCGAGCCTGCAGTGTGGTACAGCACCTCCCGAAGGAGTACAGGCTCATCATGCTGTGCCATAGGAGGTCCCTAAGGGCACCATAGCAGTCCCATTTCTCTGCTGTGCAAGTCCAAGCCATGAACATCTTCACAATGATGCCAGCCGTCTGTCTGACAAAGCCTGGGCAGGCTTCAGGGAGAACCCAAAAGCCCTGCAGTGATGTCTGTCCACAAAAAGTTGGCTGCACCTCCTTTGTCCTCAACTGTGCCATGCATGTGCGTTGTGTCTGGGGAAAGCTGAATATTGTGTCCTTCCCATTTTTCTCTCCTGGTGCAAGCATTATGCATAGACACATTGTAGATCATGTGTAGACACATGGTCTGACACATTGCATGCCATGACTGCATGTCGTTTTCCAAAGCTTGATACATTTACAGCAATGAACTGTACTTTAGAAGTCATTTTAACTATAGTAGTCCTGTTAAACTGTAGTAGTTTCCTGAACTGTATAGTGTGACAGCAATAAAGGTATTTAGAGCATTTCATTGGTATGGCTTTTTGAATCCTGATTTGAAAGATGCCTTAGGTACTTAATCCTTTTGAACATCTTGCCAAATGTCTTGTCTCTTGCCTGTGGTATTTCTTCCATGAACTAAAAGTACAGTGAGGTGTAATTTACCACCACTCAGAACTTAAATGTCCTCCACCTGCATGTGGCTGACTTGCCATTCTAAAAAAAAAAAAAAATGGATGAAAAAGGTGGGGTTTTTCTTAGTATCACTGGGAAACCTTGAAAGAAAACTCTTCCCCAAAGCTCTGGTGTTTGACATGTGCCTGAAAAGCCACACTCCTTCAAGACCATAAGATGTTTGGCCTTGGAGGAAGATTGTTCTAAGTAAGTCTGTAATCTCTCATCCTGCCAGTTCTACAGCCATCTGCCTGATGAGTGGGAAATTATCTTAATAAACGACAGAGCGGTGACCACTGAGGGGAAAGGCTTTCTCAGTCCAGAACTTCATAATGGATGAAAGTCCCTCTAAAGTACCACATCCCCTAAATCATATTTTCAGAATATATTAATGCGATTGTCTCATATCTGTACTGGGGTGCACTGAGGCTGACAGGACACCTCTCCCCCATCCCTTTGGGGACTGAGGGGAGTAAGCAAGCGGCTGAGTGGGCACTTGGCTGCTGGATGGGATCAACCCACAACACAGGGTTTAGCTGCAGTTTGCCAATGTTTTCATAAATGACTTGGATGTAGGACTAGAAGGTGTTGTGAGCAAGTTGGCAGATGACACCAAATTGGGAGGAGCTGTTGATTCCACTGAGGGTGGAGAGGCCTTGCAGAGAGATCTGGACAGATTGGAGAATTGGGCAATCACCAACCGCATGAGGTTTAACAAGGGCAAGTCCCAGATTCTGCACCTGGGAAGGGGCAACCCTGGTTATACATACAGACTGGGCAATGAGACCAGCCATGANAAGCTGTGATGGGGGAGGTTTAGGTCGGATATCAGGAAAAGATTCTTCACCAAGAGGGTGGTCGGGCACTGGAACAGGCTCCCCAGGGAAGTGGTCACAGCACCGAGCTTGACTGAGTTCAAGAAGCGTCTGGATAACGCTCTCAGTCATATGCTCTGATTTGGCTGGTCCTGTGTGGAGCCAGGAGTTGGACTCAACGATCCTTATGGGTCCCTTCCAACTCAGGATATTCTATGATTGTATGAAATGTGATAATAAAAAGAGAAGAATTTTAAAACAGCAAATATGTGGCAAGCTTTTTTTGTTTATTCTTCTGGTGTGGTATCCATAGTTTTTTTCATATAAATTTTATTATATAGCATAAAATAGTGAGCTGAGTGTTTCTCATGCCAAAACCCGCTTAAGGTAAGGCCTTGAATCATTAAATCTGTCTTTACTGATTTTCAGTGATAAAATTATTATCTAAGTGTATTTGTGCAGTCGACTCAGTTTCCTTCTGCATAGCAAAACTCATTTTCTGTCTGTGCAAGAGTGCATGCAGTACTGCAATACATGTAGGTTTTAGTGAATATTAGTAACTCCAAAGTTTGGAAACCTGCAGTCCTGACTGCTGAGACTCACAACTGGGACAGAGAGAATGGAGCTGTACCACAAAATTAAATTGGGTCTAATTCTGGTCTCTTCTGCCTATACAACTTTTTGCACTTATACAGTATGCATTTATCAGATATTAAAATATCAGTGAACTGATATCGGGGGAGTTATAATAGATTTACACCCATGTCTGAGAACAGAATTCAGTGCCAAGTCTCCAGCTGAGTTGCTCAGACACCTGTGCATACCAGGAAGAAAAAAGGGCCATCATGAAGTCTCAATTTAGAAATGAAACCACACGGTTGTGTCTCTCCATGTAGCACAAAGGCAGACAAAGGGAGAACACATTTACGAGCACATCCTGTAGCTGGTTTCCAAATGCGAGTGAAAAAAAGGAACCACATGTTAAATACGTAGCAAACTGCAGCTCTGCAAATGAAGCTATGCAGTCGCAGGCTTTCCCCACTCTCAAATGAGAAGGCTTGCTGGCAGGTTCAGAGCTTTGAAGTCATCCCACAAGCATTAGATGGTGTTCCAGCTTCTGTTTACCTCCTGTGGCTTTAGTGGTAAAGTTTGCTTTGTACAAGATGGAGGTTTAGGAAAAGGGTCAAATGGTACTTTCCTCCAGCAGCAGTGGTGGCTGTGTGTGCTGCTGTGCCATGGGGACACTGTTCCACTGGTCCACAAATAGATGGCTTCATGGGAAGTGTTGTGTCATGATTTCCCAGACACACTTAATGTCCCTTCATTAGCACTTTGTAGTTAGATACCTTCCTTCATCTGGAACAGTGTGGATAGATTTCACATGGATGTCCCAGGTCAAATACCAAAGCTATTGGACATCATGTTCTGTCAAGGCATTCTTGTTCTCATCCAACGAGCATGCAAGACCAAAATAGCAGGGACTACTTTGCATATTCTGCATGAAATAATTGTTCATGGAAGCATATTTCTTTAAAGTCACCTTTTCTCTGATATCTTATTCTGTGTAGTAAAAGTATTTTGTTTTATGAAGGTTGTTGGTCAGTGATACTGGTCACAGGTTCTACGTTAGATTATGCATAAATAAAGGCCAGACTGGTCAAATTTTATCCAGGATAATATGAGAACAACAACTTTATCAACAGTAAAAGTCAGTGCAACTGTGAGAAAGCAGAAATGGGGAGAGATGTAGAGAAATTTATTTTCAGCAGACCATCGTTATGCCAGGCGTGTAGATAGGGAATTTGACTTGTAAAATGCTGAAATTACATATTATACAAATTCCATGGCAGGATGGGGAAAACATACTATTTGCACATCAACATTATTCCGTGGCCTGAAGAAGAGTCTTTTTGCATGGGAACAAATTCTCTTTTCATATCTCCTCTGGAGCTGAATCAGTTTGCATTGGCTGAAAATTTGACCTTGTGGTTTCAAATTATACACCTGCCAGTTCCTCACAGGGCTTGGCAGCTTGGGAAGGGTATTTCCAAATATTTTTTTTTTTTTTTTTCTCCCCAAAATCTCAGGTGCTAACACTTTGTGCACAATACTGGCTATCACTTACACTCCACTTCTGGACTGTAACACATCTGATTTTGCTAGCTGTAAGGACTAGCAAGAACATCCTCACATTAACTTTTATGCTAATAACATACCAAGCAACTGCATAATTTGACTAGCTATGGAAATCATACCACAAGGATTGTCACGGGAATGAGGAAGAACAATTGCTTTTAACATCCAGTCTGATGGCCAAAAGCAATACCTTTCTCCTCAGAACTGTGAAAATTATACAATGCTTTACAGGGCTGAGCAACCCTGAGGGGTGTTTCAGGTTTCCAAGTCCATAATTTGTTGAAGTAGCTCAGTAGCTAACAATACCCACAGTGTTTTGGGTAGTGTGATTAGAGTAGTAATAAGTTCTGGTCATGAGTACATCTACAGTAATTACATTTTATGACCGGGGAGACATTCCCAGACACTAATTTTTGTGCAAAGAATAAATTGACTAATAAGTATTCGCATGACTTGGCCAGTAGCATATGTCAAAGTTTAAAGATGCCCGGATATAACTGTTCTGCTCTACAGTCAGGACGATTTAGGACAGAGGTGAATTGAAACTCCAGGGATAAGGAAGCACTGAAACATAACAAGTTTTGGAAACTGTTTAGAAGCTTCTAAAACAAGCTCAGCAAACATATATCAACTGTAATCTAGACACATTTGATCCTGCCTTAGGGCAGCAGATGCACTAGATAATGCCAAGGTTCCTTCCAGCTACACGTTTCTGTCATTTCCAATCAAAGCTAGTTAATGGCTACACAAAGTTGCAAAAGAACAACAGAGATTTGCTCAATGTTTCTTTTCAAAGTTATTATAAGATCTGTTGGTGGGAATAGATTTTTCATTCCTTTTTCATACATGTTATTCCTGGAAACTTACTTTGCCATTTGGAGAGCAGATTTTATTATCAGCTTCTTCTATATGAAAACCATCACCCATCCATTGTATTTTCCATGGTTGGGTACCAGAGTCCCAGAGGAAGGAGCCTGCACACCATATAGCTTGTGGCCAGTGGCTGAGTGCAGATTTTGCAGTAAGTCTTTCCCATTTCTTCAGGTACAAAAAGTTTCCGAGCAGTTCTTTGTGCTTTACAACTCCACTGCAAGAACAACGTGAAAATGAACACCGATCTGTATTGAATGTGTTGCATTCTCAAAAATGTCTGGGAATTCCTCACCAAATTTCATTTAAATTAGCACTGTATAAATGCTTATGGTAATTTCCAGTTCTCTGAAGATATACCTTGTTCTATGAAATTACCTATGCCTCTATCAGTGATCAAACAATAAATGTTTGTGAAGCAAGCAATGTCCTTTTCAGAAGTGCATAAACCTGCCAAACTCCCATTTCTGTCACTTAAAGCACCCTAAAGTCTACCAGAATTATGATAGGCAAATTTCACTTTGAATTTGTGCTTTGGGTTTTCATAATTTCCTGGGCTACAGAATGATTGGTTTGGAGGATTATCAGGACCTCAGCAATGAAATAATAACTGATATCCAAACAGACGACTGCAGTATCATCTGTTGACTATTGCTTAGATTGAAATGCTAAAATCCTGGTGTATCATCTCAGCAGATGTTCATTCATGTATACATTTTATTGTTTTAAAAAAAGTAAAGTAACGAATCACTACCTTTGTAGGAATGAACTTCAAAATACAAATCAATATATTTTGCATTTTCAAAACCCCTGAATAACAGCTCAATTGCATGAAAATATCTGTTATCTTTTCCAGTTGTTTATCAATATATAAAACCAGCCCCTTTTTTAAAATGCAAAGGATGTTTTCTACTATCTTTGTCACTGCACCCCACAATGCTGGCTGACAAGAAAAGCGATGCATTGAGATGGATGGAAGTTTAACTACTTGAGGTAGAGTTAGGAGGGAAATATTTATGGGTATTCTGTATCTCACAGCTTTTAAAAATGCTGCGTTTGTTATTTAAGTAAGAAGACCTGGCTTATAAATGGATTTAAACTGCTGCAAAGGAATGATATCCAGAGATACCATAAATGAGATCAGTCACAAAGCCTGGATCAGCTGGCATTATAAAATAGGCTCATCATGCAGAAATATTTATCTGTCTAGCCTCAGTGGAAGCCGGTGAAGAAGATGCATGCAGACATCCTTGCTTAGAAATGTAATTTCCTGTTAGTCATGGCTCATGAGCAGGTGAGAAAGGGTGTGAGCAGAGAAGGTACAACAGGCAGAACTGGCTGCATTGTTAGTGCTTACTTTGGATGCCGACAAGATAAGTGAATCAAAGATGAAGAATTTTTGGATGCTGTTTTGCATCATGTCTAAATCTCGCTGGAGAGTAAAGGGGTCCGTAGCAGTTATGGAAAGACTTCTGGTGCAGAAAGAAGTTCAGGTGGAAAAAAACAGTGCTGGGCTCACCTTTTCCTGTCAAGTTGAATGACCAGTATGAGGTGGCCCAAGTCTCTGCAAAGCTGGCACTCATCAATTCCTGCACTCTGTTGCCAACAAATTCAGTATTGGAGAGTCAGCAGACAGCAGTGCAATTTAGAAGGTGATACTTGCTTTTCACCAGATTCTTGACTCATACAGCCTGAAAGTCACAGGAATTAGTATCAGGCTTTGCTCACATGGTGTTTCTCAACTGAGCTGAGACCATCAGCAGCATCTGAAGTCTCTCCCACTTCATCAACTTCAAGAGGCATTTTTCTATCATGCTAAAGTTTCTGCGGATCACCACAGATATTTTATCACTCTAATTGCTCTGATATGATGTATAAGGTTTGTTACTTTTTGTGTTGCTTATGTAGCAGATGTCTGGCAAATAGGGTGGGCCCTCTTAGTCCTTGGCTCAGTGAAAATCGCAGGACTCCTTGGTTTGTTCTTGCTATTCAGCAACCCCACTTATTCAATGGTAGCTTTACTCACAGGCAACCTCAGACACATTAGGTACTCTGTAATTACCACCTGAGCAGTCTCAGAGTGGTAGCAGAATGTGCATTTTGTCAGATGGAAGGGAAATAAGAGCCTTTGCTGTCAAGCTTGGTATCAGCTTCTGGTTCCTCAACAAGAATCTGCTTCCCTGCTGTGTCCTGCAGACGCTGACAGCAAGGGAAGCATATGGCTGCAAACGGTGAGAAAAAGCCAAGGGAAAACTGTAGCCATTCAGGCTTACTGCACTGTGTCCATTTGCAGCCAAGAATAGTCACAAGGGACACGCCGATGGCCTGTTCAGCACAGGGTGAGTCATTGCTTCTTGCTGTGAAGTGTTCTGCTGATTGACATCACCGAGTGCATCTCTTGTTCCTTGTTTTGGCCTTCATATGCTTATCTCATCCACGTCATCAGAACTTTGTGATTTATAAATCATATTGAGAAGTCTTCATTCCCTTGGGCCTGACCCCAAGGCCATCAGAAACAGTGACAGAAATGTCCCTGGCAAGTGAAGAAAAAGTTTGAGGGGCTTTCAGCCCAAATGACTGCAAACAGGTAAACAGTGCTGAACAAAACTTGTCCCTAAGGATGTGGCACTATTTACAGTCTTTCCTAAATGTGGGGAACTTCAGGGGTAAGAAGCAGCTCAGTCTGTGATCCGCTCCTCTGTGCCTGAAAGCCACTTTACCATGACAAGCATCTGACCACAAGCTAAAAGGGCTATCTTTGAAATCTGCGTTCTCTCCAGAGTAGTCTAACTATCTGAAATAAAAATCTGCCACTTCTGTACTTGCAGTGCATTTACATTTTCATCTTCCTTTCCACACAATGCATCTCAGCAATTACTTCTCTTAATCTTTCAAAAAAATCCTCCTGTTATTTATCCTATCCTTAGCATTGGAAAGGAATAGAGTCTCCTGATTCTGAGACTACCACGACCATCTTCAATCCTCTTCATTTTCCTTTGGCCAGCAATGAACCTTTGCATTATTTCAAGAGCAAGAAGGGAGTCACAGGGCTGACAGGGGTGCTGCGAGTTCTTGTCCAGCTCCCTGTTTGACGGCAGGATGAGCCATAGCTTTGTCTTTCTCAGCAGGCGTTTGTGTACTGAGTCTCCTCAGGACCTACAACGCAGGAGATCCTTCAATCTACTTGAACAAAAACTCCTGTGTTTCTCACACACAGAGTGGTTTAAACCACTTTTTTAACCTGCGTCATACTAACCTAGAAGAGCAGAAAATATCAAATGAAAAGACTAGAAGAGCAGCAGAAAATGTTCCTTTCTGGGAATTAATGCCAGTCCAGCTACTTCATTGGCTATAATTTGACCACTGACAGAAAATGATGCATGTGAAACAAACCTCCACCAAATGGAGCAACGGAGACACTTATCTTCAGGGTAACTCAAAATGTAATATGAACAGAAGTACCAAAGAAATAGAGAAATAACAAACAACAACAAAGAAACCTGTTTGTCTAAGACAGTTAAGACAAGAGCTCAAAAGTATCAGAAAACTAAACAGGGCTAGGAGTACAGTGTTTCACTCTGCTAGCATATTAGATAACCTGAACTTTGCCTTGACAGATTCATACACAGAAGAATGAATTTTAAGGAGACTTGTGGCTCTAGCCACAAGGGGACTTGTGCCTAAAGGCCACGATTTATTGCGCTCCAGGATTGCGACTGTCCATTCTCTATATTAATTTGGATTCAAAATTGCCAGTATTCCTGAATGACAAATACACAGTTGAGTCTTGATGCTTGAAAACCGTCTCCCTTCTGTTCTGGGAGGTTATTGAATGCTACTCTGACTTACAGCTGTCGCATCTTGCCGCTCCTGCTCACGTACTTTCTGCTCTTATATTCCACAACATTTTTCCTCCAACTGTGCTACGCCTAGTGCCAAAAATAAGAACGCAGAGAACAGCGCACTATGGCAAGAAAGGGAGCAGCATCTGCCTGGTTCTGCTCTGCAGTTTCCTTCAGGTGACAACATGAGGAACAGGCTCGGGAGCTGGGTTTTGAAGTGACTGTGTGGAGAGCAGCCATTTCCTCAGCAGAAACCAGGAAAGCAAAACAGACACTTTTCTGGGAAGCTTTCTTACCCCAACATTAAGTAAGTAAAAACCAGACTCCACAGCTTTCTTCCCTACAGGTAAAATCTGTTCAGGTCTAACTCTCTTGTCCTCTGGGCTTGAATAAACAGCACAGTTTTAATTTCTATTTCCTCTGAGAAAAAGATATGAGAAAATTCAAACCAGAAAAGAAATAAACTCATGAGTATCTTATGAGTGATATGAAACCACCTTTAGAGCTTCCTAAATACCAGAGAAGCTTAGCATCTGATTGGGTTGATATGTAAATATATGTTAGCAGCAATAACTAAGTACTTCTTACAAAACAGTGTTATAAGTGTTTATGCTTGCATACACTCATGCAAATACTTGCCCACCCACACATCATATCAATCTAAATGTGAAGGAAGATTTTTTTTTTTCAGGAAAATAACCCCAGAAACATACTACAACTTACAATTAGGTTGCTCTGGCCCTGCTGCCTATGCCTTGCTGAAGCAATATAAAGCAAGGACCAGACATCCTCAGAGTCGTTGATAAAAATGAGGAGTAATGAGAAGTCCTGGGCTAAACTTAGCTGACACATCGGTGTCTTGTGGAAAGCCTGCCTGGACAAAAGTTGTCCAGCTTTCCTGTAAACACATCTGCAGAATGCAAGGTTTTGAAAAAAGACTATGTGGACAGGGATAACTTCTCTATGTTTTGCCCCTTGTGCCACAAATCCCTTCCCCACTTACAGTAGAAATAACAGGAATCTCCAGGAGGGGAACAGGGCTCTCATATTTCCATCAGGTAAACCTAAGAAAATGCAGATGATGCATGGGAAGCTCCTAACTTCAGTGTCTCTGCAGGAAGCATTGCACCTCAGGCGTACCAGAGTTAGTCTGCACGTGCTGTGCGGTTGATACTGGGCTCGCTCTTCTATGATGTCATGCAAATGATAGCAAGCTACTGTTTGTCCAAGCTGTTGGATATTCAACAAACTCTGAAACAAATAGCTAAATTCTTCTTGCCCATTAAGGACAAAATTTCCAGTTGAGGAAGGAAACAGGTAGGAAAAGGTCCCTGGAAGGGATCTTTAAGAGAGAAGTCTTCAGAAGCACAGAACTGGAGCAAGAAAAGGGAATCACCCTACCTCCACTCTGGAACCACTCACTACCTTATGTCATAACTGGCCAAATAGATACTTTCATATTTTATATTTTTCTTTCTCTTCCTACTGTGCCATCTGTACAGGTTTTAAAAATTAATTTCCATTACAAAAACATATGTGTTTGCATTCAGTGGTGCCACTTCTGACAGCAACAGACATCAAATATTGTAGAATTTATTTTTTTACAGGTAAAAAACCTGAAATGTCCTTTGTTTCTAGGAGTTTGCTTTCTTTTTTATAAATAGGTAGATTTTTGTTTTTTACATCTCAGTATGCATTTAAAATTATGACTTCTTTTTGAACTCCTAGGGATAAGGAAAAATTCAAGATTCCACAAAAGGTCCCCTAATTATACTAACTGGTTGTAACAGACAGGAATGTGATTCGTCATGAGCGAAAATTATGCTGCCACTGGGAGTGGCAATGGCTTTATATCCCATTGCTCCAGAAGCCCTTTCATCAAGCTCAGCAGCCAAGTTGACACCACCAATCCTGAGAAGAAGGTAAATATCTCCCTGACCTTTAATTCTAACCTTCATATTACAAATGACATAACTATGAAATAACTAAAGATTGATATGTGCATTAGAGATGTACATATCTGCTTAGCACATATATACTGTACATAACATATTTTGAGGAAGTGAGAATATTTTCAAGATGCTATGCATTAAAATGTATGGGCTGTGTGATGAAGCTGTGCTTAACTTGTACAATAGCTTTACCAAGTGTGTTTCTAAAAAAGATTAAAACCAAACCTTTTCTCACTCCTGCATGACCCAGATTGATAATTTGTGAGAGCATAATCTTTCTACACCATTCCATATTTTAAATATTTATATGGATAATTTAATTCTTCTTGTGTAATGGGGGAAAGGTATCTTCTACATCTGTGGAGAAAATTATTCAGACTCAGTAAGAACAAAAGTGGCTTAGAATAGTGGAAACTCTAAAATACTGAACTGACTTTCTAAGGGACCAGATGCCTCTACATCACTTTACTGGATGAAGACACTGGGAAAATGCCTTCATAAGAAAGGAACTCTGTCCTAGGTGTAAGATGTGAAGAATTTTGCAGAACATTCAAGATCACCTACTAGTAATAAGTGTGATCACCACTAAAGTATATCTGGGAAAAGTGTTAAAGCTCTAGTTAAAATAAAAAAAAATATAACTGGAATTTTCCACTAATACACAATGTGCCTTTGTTGAAAATCTTGCTAAGTGAGCCTATCTGTAGTTCAATTTTCTGTCAAATGTTTGTTAAGCAACCAGCCTTAGAAGGAGACAGTATGTGAGGCACAGCTGATTAATACACACAAAGTTTTTAGAGACACAGACAGAGAGTGAGGTATAATCAAGGGGTGTAATTAATAAGTGCTATGCCTAGAGGACTTGAGGCAAGAAAGATCAGGACATAAGGTGAGCTGGGACTGTGGTTAGGACAAAGTTAGGGCTACGTGACAAAGCCATAGCTATCACTTGAGCTGGAGAAACAGCTGAACTCAGAACACTGCTTCTGAAAATGTATTTCCCCTCCCATTCAAGGTGCTGGTTTTCAGGCTCACTGTGAAATCCTCGATGTGGTGCACCAGGACTCTTCCATGAAGTGCTGAACAGTTCAGCCATGCTACTGCAGAAAACCTTACCGTGCTCTACCAAGGCATCTAAGCTTAGCAACCGTAAGGATGAGAAGCCTAAATCTTTGTTTCCCTTGTTGCAGGTGATCGCAGCACCACAATGTGCTCTCTCAGTGCAGCCAATGCCAGGTTCTGTCTTGACTTTTTCAGAGAGCTGAGCAAAAGAAAAAGAAATGAAAATATCTTCTTCTCCCCACTAAGTCTCTCAGCTGCCTTTGGGATGGTTGTCCTCGGAGCCAGGGGCAACACACTCAAAGAAATTGAGAAGGTGGGTTTTCTTTGCTCTAAAAAGGGGACAGTGGCAGGATGCGAGCCAGGAGCCTGATAGTACCATCTGATATAGTTCCTAAGCATCCAAGTGATGTACACGGAGTGCCTTTTAAAAATACCCTCTTTTATGCTATTCCTAATACCAAACTTCTTCAGACTAAACACTGTTACGTAATTGATCATTCAATTAATATATCAGTGCTAAAGAGAGTGTTTTGGAGGTATCCCTCCACTCTCGAGGGCTCGGAAGTGGTGGTTCCCTTTGATATGGCCTTCTGCTTTCTCTGGATACCCAGTCTTCTTTCTTAAGAAGAAATATTTCAAACATTTCATGAGATCACCCTCTACAAAACCTTTTTGTTCACTTACAAGGATCTCATGATAAAGGGCAAACGGGATTTTCCCCGTTGAGTGTGTCTGGCTGTGTTTTGGGATAGGCTTGTAACTCTCTGTTTCAGCTTTGAGGTACTGTCACCCAGCTGCATTCACCCAACATTTACATTGCAGGTGTTTCATTTCAGTGAAGTTTTGAGCAGTACAAGCCAGGGAAACACATACCCACCTGACAAGGTAAGACACAGTTGCAGCTCTGAGATGAAGCAACAGGTGCCGGTTTGTCAGCCCTTTTCCTCAGAAACAATCCCTTAATCAGAAAGCACGGCAAGGCTGACCAGCCTCTCTGACTAGATTTGCAGACCTGCTTATTACTGTTCTTTTATTAGTTGTTCAAGAGGCCTTGTGAGATCACACGTTTCAACAGCTAAGCCTTCCCATTACAGGTTTCTAACCAAAACAGCAGTACCAATCTAAAATGCGACAAGTGCTTAAATTGCCACCTGCAAAGGTTTGTCTACAGGGCATGCCAAAGGCACCTTGGACCTTGCTCCTCCCAGGCTCTAAGCCAGCAGGATTTTGCTGAGTGTGCACGGAGCCATCACTGTAGGATACAGTGTGATTTAGAGGTGGACGAGTGCGGGCCTGAAGCGGAATTGTTCTGTCATTCTGTATATCTGGTACAGGGGGGGTTGGAGGTGGTGTCCCGGTGCATTTATTCCAATGCCCATACCAACTGGGTGGAGTCAGGCTTCTTGTACAGAGAGAAGCTGCCATTCACCTTCAGGTCCAGCTTTGCATAGGAAAGCTCAAGCCTACCATGAAACTTCTGTTTTCCTGTTTGAAGTGTGAAGAAGTCGGAGGAGTCCATTCCCAGTTCCAGGCTCTGTTGGCTGCAGTCAGTGAACCCAGACCAGGCTGCTCTCTCACCATTGCCAACAGGCTCTTTGGAGAAATTACTTACCCGTTTTTCCAGGTAAGTGGCCGTGGTGCCCATTTTAACAGCTCCTGGCAGTTATGAGCTCAGCTGAATTTCTTCCATCGTAACATACAACGGGAAATGAAACACAACGGTGCTGCCAGGGTGTGCTGCCAAGTGACTGCACCCCACAGCTCTTGCAGTCAGGGAGCTTCTCCATCTCAGCTGCCCAGTGGTTACATGTGGGCAACAGCAGAGCACTGGCATGTCCTTGCCAAGCACACTCCGTGTCTAACAGAGATGGCACTTGCTGCATCATTTCTGTCTAAGGAACAAAGCTCTGTGACCAGCAGAAGACTTTTTTCTCCCCCAGTGTCTTCTCTGTTTCTAATAAAATGATAGTACTCACTCTTCCAACTTTCCGTCAGAGTCCATGCAAATATGGGACTGATTCCTGCTGCCTTTTCAAACAAAGCTTAGAAGAAAGTAGCATCTTTGAGATTTTTGTCAATTAGTCTAATTTACATGGAACTGACCATCTCAGAACGTGCCTGTGGAACACTGACAGCCCAGGAAATGCAAGTGCATACAAATAATTTCCTCAGGAAACCAGACCTAAGCTGTTTGTAAGAATATTGCTAGAAACAGCGCTGATTTATCTCTGTAGCCACCTTTCTCTTTTCAAGTCAAGATTTCATCTTGCTTCCAAAACTTTGCATTCTAGGTAAAGAGAGTTTTTCAGAGACAGTAAAAGGTGAACCAGCAGCCTGGAATAGTTTTATACTTAATACAAGTTGTAAGTTTTACAGTGTCTATATCTACACAGAGTAAAACACACAGACATACACCCACCCTCCCCCCACATCCGTCATTGTGATATTATCAATTACAGTTATTTGTTCAAAATAAGGCAACCTTCTTTGTTTGGTGGTTGGGGGAAGACAGGCAGCATAACAATGGTATATAAGCTTAAAGAAAGGTACCAGATTTTGATCTTAGATATTTTTTTCTCTGCTGAGGCATTTCAGTACAGCTTGAAAATACAGAAAAATATATTTGCAAATATGGTTTTTTTTGCAAATAATCTCTCTCTAAAAAGTGAATGCTTGCATTATTTCAATGAATTTCTTAAATGTACCTTTTATACTGATTTCTTTCTTGATGATCTACTACATGGAATTATCTTGAAGTCATGAAATTATCTGTCTTATAAAAATCATCATGTTGCTATAATCTTCTGTCATTTGTACTTTACAGCAATACTTGGATTCCACAAAGAAATTCTATCGAGCAGAACTGGAACCAGTCAATTTTAAATACACTGAAGAAGAAGCCAGAGAGAAGATTAATTTCTGGGTGGAAAATGAGACAAAAGGTAAAGAAGAAAATGTGCAGGTTGTTTGGTTTTCAGTTGAACCAGTTAGGAATATTGTGTCCTCATTTCAGTTTCCTTTTTTTTTTTTCCCAAAGGTAGCGATATTTTTATATATTAAACACTTACTGCATTTTTTTGCTCAATAGAAAATAAATGTACAAAGAAGCATGGAAATGCCTTGAGTTTCTGGCTTCAAAAGCTCTACATAACTTTTTGTTATTTGTCTGATAGCATTATACTACTTTTCAGATTTACAGAAATAATTATTAATAGTCAAATGCAGCTGCTTACCCAAGCAAAGTAATAATTCTTCTTAATTCATTATTTTTAAAGGTAAAATCAAAGACCTGTTTGCTGCTGGATTTATTGATCCCTCTACTGTACTTGTCCTGGTCAATGCTATATATTTTAAAGGAAAGTGGGCAGTAGAATTTAAGAAAGAAGATACTAAGGAAACATATTTCCAACTGAACAAGGTACAGTATGGGCAGGAACTGAAACAGCTGGGGGATGGAAATCAGATAGCTGTCTCTTATAACAACAGATGGGAGCTTTCCTCCTCTCTGTTATCCCAAGAAAAACACTAGCCTTCAGCTAGAACAATAGAAAGCTACATCTTCTAGTGGAAGATGTCCCTGCCCATGGCAGGAAGGTTGGAACTAGATGATCTTTGAGGTCCATTCCAACACAAACCATTCTGTGATTCTATGATCTTCTTTCCCATTTGATAACCAAATATGTAACTGTTTCTATCAATTCACGTCAGAAGTGGGTCTTGTGCAGCTGAGATCCTGGTTGTCACTGAGCACATGCAGTAACTTTGTTGGGGATTTTGCAACCAATGATACTGTTTCAAAAATAGTCTGCTTTTGGGACTGAATTTGAAGATTCTGTTCCTCTGCTATTTGCCAACAGAATAGTGTTTGTTTTCAGGAAAAAAATGAGTTAAAGACAAATTATCTCAGGAGGATGTATACATTATTCATAAAGAATTCAGATTCATGGTTGCATCAGATGCATCAGTTTCCTCATCTCAGATGCCAGAAAAAAAGAAGGATGTAATGAAGGAGTTGTGAGTAAAGTAATATGGCACTGGTAGAAATGGAAAAGTAGGTTTTAGGCTTCTAAAATGGATAACTTCATTGGAGCTACAAATCCATTAAACCCATGATCAGTGTAAATAATGTTTTTGGACTGAACTTGAATCTCAATACTGGAACCAATTAAACCCATGGTGATAATTTGTGTATTTTCTGTTTAACATGTTTCATGTGTTCTAGAATGAGAGAAGGACAGTGCGGATGATGTTTCAAGAAGGTTATTTTAACATGGCTATCATAGAGGAACTGAAAATGAAAGTGATAGAGCTCCCATACTTTGATAATGAACTGAGCATGTTCATTCTTCTTCCTGAAGTCGTTTGTGAAGACTTTACTGGCCTAGAACAGGTAATACCTCCGTTTCTGTCTAGTAGCATATATAAGGGACTGTAAACAGAGCAGTACTTTAACATTGCTCCAGTGTGTGGTCAGAAGACAAGTGAGAAAAATTGAACCTTGTTACCTTTTCCTTCCATTCATTATGGTGTCAATCATTATTATCAATACCTCCTTACAGCTTGAACGCACCCTCACGTATGAAAAAGTAGCAGGATGGACCAGCTCGGATAGGATGCAACAGCTGAGAGTGAAGGTGTACCTGCCTCAGTTCAAGATGGAGGAAAGTTATGTTCTCAACAAAACTCTCCAGGAGATGGGAATGATGAATGTTTTTGACTGGGGAAAAGCTGATTTGTCAGGAATCTCAAGGAAAGATGGTTTGGTTGTGTCCAAGGCCATCCAGAAGTCATTCCTGGAAGTCAATGAAGAGGGCACTGAAGCAGCTGGTGCCATGGGGCTTGTTGCAGTGCCTCTGTGTTGCCCGATTTCTTATGAGTTCAAAGCTGACCATCCGTTCCTCTTCCTTATCAGACACAACCCAACCAACACCATTCTCTTCTTTGGAAGATATTTCTCCCCTTAAGTGGAGGTTATTTTGGAAATTAGATCTTTCTCCCCACTAACATCCCCATTTGCAAGCACTGAGGACAAAAGACAAACACATTTTTGCTAGGCTTTATCCTAATGTGTTAATTTGCTGTAAAAATACTATCTGATAAAGGCTAAATTAGAGATAAAAACCTAAAAACCTTAACTATTTCCTTTCTAACATCAACTTCAGGCATGTTTTACTTTTAGGAAGCCTCACTAAAGTGACATCTACCTTAAAATACACTATGTGATATTTGCCAAAGAGCTGTAGGCCTCTAGAGACATCTGCAAAGAAAACCTTATTTTGAACCTTTCTTAATGTAGTATGCCTCCAATAAACTCATGATTTTAGTGTCCTAAAGAGGAGTGATACATTCTCCCACATGAAGGAGACAGGAGGATGGGGATCTGCATTAAAAGGATAAACTCAGGTACTCAGTCTCTTTTAGCTTTACCTATCCAACCTCTGTATAGGTCACAAGGAAAATGCTACTTTAGGAGTAGCAAAGTATTCCTGTGGGATCTCCCCCTTTTAAACATTGATCTGGGGTCATGGTTCCAGCTGGAACTCTTGGAATTTGTTCTCAGAGAGCAGAGAAAACAGAAGACTTTTCTGGTGTAATTTTGCTTGTTGTCAAGCAGGGCAGACCCATTGTTTATTTTTTTTCTGTGAGAAACTCTGTGCTAGAAAGTTTTCCAACTTCTTCATAAACTTCCATGTGACAAAAATAATGGAAGGCCTTTTCTGACAAGGCCTGCTCTGGGATGGCTGTGAATTAGACACTTAATTCCCATATCAAACTTTAAGCAGTGATCGGCCATTCCCACTTCTAAAAAAACAGCTCTCTCATACCATGAGTTTTTTGTTCCATCTGTTTTATTTCTCATTAGCATACAAAACTAATTAAAAAAAATCTATAGTGTTGGTATCTAGATGGGTAGCCTGTATTTGTTCCATTTATCATAATAAAATACAGAATGTAGCAGTCCGCAGAATTAAGTGGATAGCAAGTCCATATAGCAAGTAAAAATAATGGTAATCCTTTCAAAAATGTAAGTGATACTGAAGTATACTTCCCATTTTTAAATATTCATCATGCTAAGTTTAGGTACTGGAAAACTCTATATTAGGATAGGTAAACCCTGAACCTCACCTAGAGCTTCTCTCTTGCATTTGATTTTACCAGTGAATTAAGAGTGCAGTTTTCAGACATGGTTGAGCCAGTCTAATGCCATTGAGGGGGAGAAGCATCCTCCTTCCTTACATGTGTTTCTGCTCCCTCCCCTACACCACCACAATTAGTTGCCTGCCTTGATGATGAACAGTTCTCTGGGATGTAAATCAAGAGAAAAATCTGTGGTAAAGTTAATTTGCTTCCTGATGACCTAGTTCCCTAAACCACCTCCTGGATGTTGTGGAGTAGGTGGTGGGAAGGTATAGCAAGGGGTTACAGAGAAACAAGCAGCCTGCCCAGTTTGGCAGCAGGCAATGTTGAAAATCCTTGCTTTTAAAGGAAAAATATTCCACCTCTTTGATGACTCATTCTCCTTTTCCTGTTGCTCGCTGAGGGGAAGAAGGTAAATGCTGGGAGCACACTAGCGCCATTTCAGAACTGCGGTTTCAAAGGACTCTTCCAAATGCTGAGATATGCAGGAAAGACTACAGTAAATTACATTACTCAACACAAAATCAATTGCTAAATAAAGCTGACTCATGATAGTCTGTGGAGCTGTTTCACAGGGCTGCAATTTCAGTATGAAATACAGCCTGAAATAGTAAAATTACCAATAGAGGCACAATTTTCATACCAATTACCTGGTAAGAGAAGAGAACGTCAAACAGGCTGTGGGTTCTTCTGATGAATAGGGTATGCAAAAAATAGCCATACATGTTTTTCAAAGACTGTCATCGGTATTTTGTGTATACTTGGTTTGTCTCAAATATAAATTACATACATTTAAAAAAAAACACTGAAATGAACAGTGTTAGAATGTATTAGCTTGCATAATCAGACCTATATATTTTCAGATAAAATGTAAAAGAAAAACAATTAATAGCATATACAATAAAGGCAAGTGCTGTAAAATATTATCCCAAAGAGCACAAGTCTCACAACAGGAAAAGGAATTCTGTGTGTGAGCAAAACAGAAGGTGTGGCTGAAACAAGAATTGTCACTTAGCTTACTACAGCAGAAGTAGTCACTTACGATATTTGTATTATTTTTTTAAAACTTGCTCCAGGGATATCTAGATAATTTTGAAACCAAGAAGAAAATACAGTATAAATAAATATATATATTTTTATCTTCATATAATCTTCGTTATAATTGCCATCTTAATTTATAAAACATCTAAAAAATCTGGTGAAAACAACCAGGAGTTGGAAAGTAGCCTCCTGCTGCTAGTTGTAGCGGTGGCTGCTCCTAGTGTAGAGGGCAGTGCTTCTGCAAAATCAGAGATGTTTACTTAAAAATAAGCCTTCTACTCTGGCAGCAAATGCTTCTCCTGTAGACTGTAAATGTGCAATGCCAAACAACAGAGCTTGCAGTGCAGAGAAAAGCCAGAGCCTCCAAATGGTGCCTGGAGAAGACACAATGCTGAAGGGGATGCCACTACCTCTTCCCCTGGGGCAGGCTTGATGCCGAGTGGTGCTGCACAGCCTGCTGAACCATGCCAGCACATATCACAGCCTACAAATATGTACACTGCAAAAAAACAAAGCAAAAGAAGTCAAATACTACTTGCATGAGCATCCATGGAAAGATAGCACCCATTTGTCCCACAGTAGAGAGATCTGTGTCTTTCCATGGTCTGATTACTGAGTAACTCTCAATTTACATATTCACCTTTCCACTGGACTCTAGTCTCTCTGATGGCTGCAGTTCTCCTCAGTTTTCTCTGATATTTTGCTTTCCTTTAAAGTATTTCTTAGCATCTGTGTGTAACATACGTGTTTTTATATCTTCAAAAGATTTGCAATGGATGGACAAGAAGAGCAGAGGAAGATTTTTTGGGTTGTCACTGAAAAAGCTAAAGAGAGCAGTTTTGAGTAATACTTTTTTCCTATATGAAGACTAATGCTTATTTCCTTCAAACTATAACTGACAGAAGGTTTTACACCAGGATATCCTGGGTCTTTATGATCCCAGTAAGAAAGGCACTCAGACTCTGTAAGGTATCGCTTCAAAGGCCATTTATTGGATCTAATACTATAAAGAAAAAGAAGAAAGGTCCTTTCAGAGGCTGCACAGATGAGCAACTCAGGAGCTGTGTGCACCAGGCAAAGGGCAGCACCGCTTGCCAGAGAGCACCACGCGCATGAGACTGTTGCATGAAGTGAGCGTGATCTGGCTACCTGAGGAGTGGCAATTGGACAAGCCTCTTCCTTTCTTTTGGCAAGCATATGCAGCAGAACAAAAGTCACTGTTTTACTGCTGCTTTCTTATAACAAATTGAGTTATTGCTAGAGCCAACCAGCAATCAAGGGCCACAGAGGACCAGTGGATGTGCTTGGCCTCCTTCTACCCTGGGTTGCTGTGCTAACACAATACACATTGACATACCAGCTACTATGAGCTCTGAAGGGGAAAGGACACGTTAGGCATTAACTTACAGCCAGACTGACACACTGACTCTCTGAGAGGTTTAATAAAATGTGCTGGTTGTCTTAAAAGTGCTAGCACCTATACCAATGACAGTCTGCCTCCGACTGTGTGTGCAGCACACAGAGCAGATCATCTCCAGCATGGCAAATGCCATAACTGAATAAAAAGCATCTGAAATCCTGTCAGTGGGACTTCTTTGGCCACATCTCAGTTCATTCAAGGTCATTGAAAGATGCCAGCATAGCCTCTGCTGAGCATGGTGCAAATGGACAGGCCATCCAAAGCATAAGCAAACATTATCCCCAAACATTGCACAACAGTTGCTGAGCAACCATAGGAAATTAGATGTGAAAATCTGAACAGCAAAATGCTGGAAAGAGCTGGTTTTTCTGCTGCTTAGTATCTCCTCGATTATGCCAGCACTGGAGAAGAGGGGCAAACACCATGAACTGGTTTAGGCACAAAGGACAGCAGAATCCTTGCTGACCTCTTTCTTGGCACAGACATGGATATGGAGCAGGTTTTAACCTGTTTGTCTTGCTTTACAGTACTACACTCTTAGCTTTTGAATTTCAGTAGAAGCATCCGATTTCCCCAAGTCCAATGCCCTAACCAGGCCAAGTTACAAAAGAGCACTTGACTGCTGATGACTGCATATGGTAGCCCATTCTGATAAAAATTTTCAGCTGCTCACAGGCTGCTTTGGCAACCACTTTTGCACTAACATTCAGTGTAGAGAAAAATACAAAACAAACCCAAGGGTGTGTAGTGACAGACTTCTCTCTGGAGAAGTTGTACTGCCCCATCCATGACTACTGGCAGAACCAAAATTCCTCTCTTCCATGAGCTCATTTACTTCGGGTGTATCAAACTATTTCACTTGCCTTGACAAAGTAGGTTTTTTACACTAGGGTAGCTAGCCTAATTCAGAAACTGAGCAGGTATAAGATGTTCAGTCAGCTTACCTGCATGGAGAACTGTTGTGGTGATCGTGCTGTTGCAGAGGTATGAAATGTAGAGTGTACAGAGAAGGCAAATATATTGGCAGGGAGAACATACCAGAAACATCTACATGCCTTCTTCTAGAGAAGCTGGTGCCACAAAATGTTTATTGAGAAAATCTTGGACATTAGGCAAAGAGCTGGCCCTCTCTGTCTTTCATGTGTGTGCTGCACAGATATCCAACCAGGACAAACACGTTGAAGCAGAACATATAAAGCAGTGTGGGTGCCCAGGAAAGCTCTTGATGAAAGCCCCAAAGGCATGTTTGAGCAGCTGCTGACCAGTAGCTGGAAGTCTAATGTGAATATGTGAAAATGGGAGAATAAGAAAAGATATACTACTACTCTTTCCACACGAAGCCTGTGCCCTCGAGTAGTAACAGTTTGATAGGATAAAGTAAAAGTTACAGCTATAAGAATAAGGAACATTGAACAAGGTGAGAGGAAAGCTGCTTACTGTCTTTAGATTTTTCCCATCCTCATCACTGCTATCACATCCTCAGATGAAAAGCTCATTCCGAGTTGGGAAACCGAAAGCCACCCTAGTTATCAGGCTCTGCATGTACATGCCTGCATTTCAACAAAACAAAACACACTGTTAAGGGTAAAGTAGCTGCCTTTCCCTTTCACAGAGGGTGCACCTACTGCCGTATGGTCTGCGAGTTAATATGTACAAATTTGGGATTTCTATTATCCACTCCTATGGCCTTTATAGATGCCAGGTTTGTTTCTGTACTGCTCATCAAGTCTATTATTCACTAAAGAGTAATAGCTTTTTACAATTGAATTATATTTCATATTGTGCATTATGATTGTCTAACAGACCATGAATGTTCCTGTAGACAGATTCTGTAGTTTATTCACCTGCCATAGTAAAAAGGTAGGTATGGAAGATCTATGAGAATGGCCTGTGCATGTACCATGGGCCTTGTTGCCATGACCTGGGGAGAATGAAAATTAAAGGTGACCCTCAGCCATCCTTTAAATCCTACTGGCTGGTTAAAATCCATTTCTGAATATCTGAATACTTTGGGGTCTGACTTACAGGCCAGCATATATGCAATTCCTGACTGTTCCTCAAATCTCTTCCTCTGCCATGCCTACCCCCAGACCTCTAATTCACCTCAACACTACCGCTCTGAATATTTTCATCAAAAAGTTTTAGCAAAACATGCTTTCTCTTCAGAGTCCTTCTCCCCTCCTCCACATGTATGCTGTAGACCCTATAGTTTGACCTCAGGTAAAAAACTTTGGCCTCACCTCGGTGCAGAAACAGATGTGGCTGTGCTTTTGACAGGTACAAGCTATAAACCACACCAGTCCTTGGACTTCAGGAACATACTTCTGCATTTTGGCAGACCAAAACACCTTTCAGTACTATTTTGGCCTTGGAAAATAAACAGGAAGTTGTGGGTTTGATCTTACATGGAAAAAAATCCATTTCCAAACACTTTGACTAGAATGACCATCCCACAACTGGCTGTGCTTTGAATTGTATTAATTTGGCAACATCAGATGGTCACTGTCCTTGAGGAAGATGTGTTCCACTGCACAGATGATGTAGTGAGTTATTGCTTACATCAGACCTTCAGCAGTTAGCCCAGTATCCACTTTTCCCTTCACACTTGGTGGGACTACTGTGTTAGAGTGCTTGGCTGTACTCACTGTGCCTCATAGGTGAGAAGAAGAGAAACAGCTAGGTTTTCAGTGGCTGATGCACTTTTTTGCACTCCCTGGTAATACAAGTCTCTCTCCTCAGCTATGTCCATGGCTGCTCACTAACGATAACCTGTGGTGGGAACTGTTTGCTCACTCCCAAATCACTGCACTATGAATAGGTCTTTTTTTCCTGTAATGGGTTCTTTAGCTTCACTTTACTGTGAGAATCACCTGATCTGATGTTACAGCTAGGTTTATTAAAAATGTATTAATTTTCTCTGGACATATTTCCTCTGGTTTTTTTTTTTGCATTTTTTTTTCATTTGGCTCTAGTTACTTAATATGGCCCAATCACATTAATGTGGAAATTCAGAATAACTGTATGAAACATATGTTTAGGCTTGAACTCCCATTGCTTTGGTACAGCCTTATAAGTTACAGCAAAAGCTTAAATAATTCATTTTTTAAATTAAATTTTACTTCAATAAATAAAGGTTGACTTGCTGCTGATAGACTACCAGCCTAACATTGGTCTGCTCCATGTTTCAAAGTGCAATGAATCAAAGGGTCATAACGAAAGGTAGTGACTCAAAAGATCACTCCTTGAAGGCTAGCAGTGGGAGTGTCTCAAATGGTACAATATATATCACCAAGAGCTCAGAGAATCTGTTTAGGTTCAGCTGGCAAGCTGGATTATTACGTGCCTCTTTGAAGTTTGTGGGGTAAGTATTTCTCCAAGTAAAATATAATTTCTAATTTGTATTCTTTAATATGGAAAAAAAGAGTGATATTATGTTTAAGAACTTTAAGGTAAGTATAAGACAGATATGTAAAAAGACAGCATATACAGTAATTTTACCTTGCCTTATCAATATATCTTATACTGTTTGACTGTCAAATACTTTTAGGTGTGCAAAATATGAGTTTTTGTACACCATAGCTTTGAGTAGAAATATCTCTTTTTCATTGAAAATCTGGTGTCACATCAAAACTGCTTTTTTATAATTTTAATAATTATTTTGGGAATAAAAGCATTTCTCTTTTCTGAATCTCACTCTGGAGCACACTGGTGAGGTACAGTATGACGATTCACAGAGGCTGTGCTTCCACAGTCATAAGCGCCAGATGACTCTCAGGTCACATAATCAACCACATCTGCTCCAAAGTATGGATGTGCTGCTATTCCTTCAACTTTAACTCTTTTAGAGATAAAAGAACAGTATACAACTTTCTTGGTCTCAGATTCAAAAGAAAGAATAACTGCAGGTTTCAATGAATATCCTTAACATGTCACATTCATTTGCATGTACAGGGCTTACATCTGACTGACTGAATGCAGCTCTACACTGTTTCAAACTGTGCTGCTGAAACCTATATTTGTGATATATATGCTCGTGCTTTTTCTCAACAAAAAAGCATCAGCAGAAATTAAATGTCCGAAATGGGACTACAGGAAAGAAGCCTCCTAAATCTAGAGTTCAGCATCTAAGCAACTGGCTGGGTTTACAGACCAATTTACTCCCATTATTCCTATAAACTACAGGAAAGCGACCTCCAAATTTGTGGCTGGTTGTACTAAGTAACAGTAAGAAGTACAGTAAGAGTACAGCGAGTTGAGTACATTCGATTTAAAGATTGAGAGCATGGTCCAGAGCAGCCACAGAAGAAATGAAATACGAAGTTTGCATTGTCTCAAACATCATTGAGAGTCCTCTGGATGGCCATAGGGCAACTCATCCATTCAGTGTTATACTTACCATATGGAAGGATGGATGAAACTATCTATTTCCTAAAAGGCAAATACAAGATACTGTCTTTATGATGAGGTAGTACCGTGCTGAAAGAAAACAAACATACATTCAGAAATAAATGGGTCAGGAGTTAAAATATTTCCAATGATCACAGAATTTGCAGGCTTCACATCATTCATTGGTTCAGCACCATAAAGCCAGTGATGAACTAGAAGTGTCTGGGCTATTGACAGGACTTTTTGAAACAAGTGCCACATATCACTACTATACAATTGCATTTCTTTTTGCTGCAGACAACACTGATTTCACAATGGGCTCCATCAGTGCAGCAAATGCAGAATTTTGTTTTGATGTATTCAAAGAGCTGAAAGTCCACCATGCCAACGAGAACATCTTCTATTCCCCCCTGAGCATCATTGCAGCCTTGGCCATG
This sequence comes from Aramus guarauna, assembly GCA_013400195.1. Lineage (NCBI taxonomy): Eukaryota > Metazoa > Chordata > Aves > Gruiformes > Aramidae > Aramus > Aramus guarauna. The sequence continues at coordinate 804,222 of VXBL01009005.1, read as the reverse complement.
GTTTATCTGGGAGCAAGAGGTAACACTGAGTATCAGATGGAGAAGGTAAGTTACACAATGGGATACAAACTCCTTTTGATTCTGTTCAACACAGCAGCAGATTATCCATTGACATCTTTGGGACTTTCTCCAGTTGAGGGGAGAAAGTCACACAGTCACATTATTTCCTCTGGTTTAAAAGCATGGCATTCCAAACCATGAGGTTTGGCTCTGGAGCTGAGGTTTCACTTACCATTGCTTTTCTCCATGAAGGACAAGAACAGCCTTTGGTTTCCATTAAGAAAGAGCAGTCCTGAAGAATGTCAAGGCAGGTCTCTTACTTCAGCTTCTATTATCTCACAGACCTGATTCCTTCCAAGAGGAAAGGTTAATCTGTAATATTCAAAAGAAGAAACATTCAGAAAACAACAGTGACAGTTATAAATACAGTACAGTAAGGTTGTAGCTGGTTTATAGACTGATACCACTAACTGGGAAAGAAGGGATCTAAGCTGAGGATCATAGTCACAAATTTTCAGTGTGGCATATGCAGTAAAACAAACTCAACTGATTTAAAGCTCACATGAAACTTCTCAGTTCATCTATGTGTTGATCAGACCTGGCTAATCTAGACCTATAGTTTCAACACAAATATCAGTGACTATCAGTGGAATTCATGTACTTCATTTCCTCTATTGCTACCTTCAATTGCAGGTTCTTCACTTTGACAAAATTGCAGGACTTGGAGGAACTATTCAGACCAAGGTACAGAAATCTAAGGTACATTTATTTCTCTTTCACATCTTTCTACTGAGAACAGATTGTTCTGACTGTGTTTCAAGTAGGTTCAACACCTTCCCAAACCTTTGCTAATGCTCTTAAATTAAGAGATGTAATTTAAAAAAAAACAGAAAAACAAGACAGGCTACACATGTTGCACCAGAGCAAGTGACAGTACAGGATAGGATGCTTTGGGCACCGGGCTACTGTCTTGTGTAGAGGAGCACCTGCACACCTGCCAGTGCTGCTGGGGGACAGCACTTGAAAGGAGCTCAGCACATGGAGCCAGGATCCAGCAGTCAGACTTGCAGCTGAGACTCCAAAGTGGGGCAGGAAGATGCTTTGGCAGAAATGAGCCCAGAAACCTCAAAGGCTGGAAAGTAACCACACTCTTCCAAAAGCTATAGGGACTTTTCTAGCCTCAATTCCCACTGTTGCCCCAAGAGAACCATGTGGGGCATCAGTACCTTGATACCACCTGTGTGCTTTCCTCCATGGTAATCTGCTGCCCCTAAAAGTGACATGAGCCATGCTCCCTGGCTTGTCCTCATCCACTTGGGATACACAAGCACAAGGTGGGACTTTTAAAGGACAAGAAGACTTTTTTTTTCCTTTTTTCTTTTCTCTTCTCTTCTCTTCTCTTCTCTTCTCTTCTCTTCTCTTCTCTTCTCTTCTCTCTTTTCTTTTCTTTTCTTTTCTTTTCTTTTCTTTTCTTTT
>VXBL01009005.1:732061-802730 GCA_013400195.1 Aramus guarauna | reverse complement strand
TTTTTTAAATAAAGGTAATATCAGCTAGAATATTTAGTGGTTAAGCATTTAGATAGGAACAGTTTAACACAATTCTCCTTCTCATAAAAGTCCCAGCCCCTGTTTATCACTGTGTACTTTTCCTTACATGTTGTTAGCCTGTGTCACCTGGAACACTATTCTTGAGGCATTAGACAGTTGATCCATTTTTTCACTATGAGACAATTCCTGACTCCCTTGTCCTCTAGCACTCTTCTCCCATCTGTAGCTTCAGCAGAAAGCTGACATGAAAGTCCAGGCAGAAGCTGGGAACTAGAGGCTCTATATCTATGACAACTCGCCACTTGCAATCATTGACACCTGAATTGTTCTTTTTGTCACCTCACTCTTGAGCCATATGGTTTCAAATTCATCACTGAGTTTTTCTGCTTGTTATTACCTAGAATGAGTGTCATCACATGCTATGAGTTAATTGTACGTCATTAGTTGCTTACATTGAATTTCCCTCCCATGGAGCTTTTAGAATGTAGTACATGTTCATTTGCAAATGTCCAAACACTGTTTTCCCATGTTATTTGCACCTTACAGATAATTATCTTCCTAGTAAAATAAGCTAACAGCTATACTTTTTTATCTTCTTGTCAACAACTCAGTGTGGCAAGTCTGTGAATATCCACATACTGTTTAAAGAACTTCTCTCTGATATCACTGCACCAAAAGCCAATTATTCACTCCATATTGCCAACAGACTCTATGCTGAAAAGACATGTCAAATCCTACCGGTGAGTTGTACTTTAGAGTTATTTCTTGCTAAACCCTGCATAAAACTGTAATCCAGGAGGACTAGCCAAAGTAGGTGATCTGTTAATCCAATGCTCCCCACTGGTAGGAACCTCCCTCCATGGCTTCTTCCTTTGCCACAGCCCTGACAATAGCCTGAATGGAAAGCAATTCCAGGCAAAAAGATGGCCCTCTTCAAAAATGAATGGAGGAATAAACAAAACTATTTGGTAATGTAATTTCCCCCCTCCCCACTTGCTCCCCCAAAGCCTTTTCATTTTAATAGGTTGGTTGTTGGGGTTTTTTTCAGGAAATAATTTGACTTCAGCACATTTCTTCATTTGAAAAACTTAACTCAAAACCAACTTTTGGAAGTGTCAAAATCTTTCATTTGATGTTTTCAAAACAAAACATACAAATATTCTAAATCAAAGAAACTTCTTACCTTTGAAAATAAGGAAAAATTTTGGGGTTTGTTTTGTTTTGGTTTTTTTTTAAGGAGTGGACATAATGATAATAAAACACTCTGAAATGTACCTAAAACAGTGGGTTTGGATTAGGCTTTCTTCAAGAAAATATTTTAACATTTCTAACATATACTCTTAACTGGTCAAATAATAAAAATGTCAGATCTGGAAATGTCATGTATCAGAGTAATTTTTCTGGCCAGTTTTAGTAGATTCTTCCAGAAAGTCAGCAATGAGAACAGCTTAACCATGGCATTACTATAAAAATCCTTTTAGCCGTATTTTATTTCACCTTCCTACTGTTTTTAAAAAATGACTAATTTGGTGGCTACAATTGCTGTCTTTACAGATCTACTTAAAATGTGTGAAGAAACTGTACAGAGTAGGTCTGGAAATGGTCAACTTCAAAACAGCATCAGAACAAGCCAGACAGCTCATTAATTCCTGGGTGGAAAATCAGACAAATGGTAAGGTCAAATAAGATTGTGAAATATACTTCCCTCTTGCAACTGTATTTGAACAACTTATGGAAAGACTAAACATTAGAGGAGAAATTCCCTCCTCCCATCCCCATTAGTAGATATTTCCTGTGGAAAGGGATGACTATTGCATCTGTGTGGCAGTAACAGTGTGTTTGAAATATATCTGGCAAAGGTAGAGGTGCCAGAATATGCACACTTTATATGCACACTTTTTATGTCTGGAGAGCTTAACTCATGCAAGGTTAGTCCCAGCTTATCTAGAATATTGGCATAATGCTTATCTAGAATATTGGCATAATTCTTATCTAGAAAATTGGCATAACAAGTGGGCTTCTAGGGGAGAAAGTAATGCATGCACTAGGGTGATGGGGGGAAAGGAATGATTTGGGAACTTGTGTACATTTACTGTGCTGAGGTAGGAGGAAAAACAAGAGTGGAGAGTGAGAAAGAAGCACGGGGGAAACAGAAAATGTGTATTGCTGTTTCCCTTTCCTATTCCTTCTTTTCTATATAAATCCAAGCACTGGTTAGAAATATTCCCAGGGATGTATACTACTCTTGAACCTATCTGACTTCTTGCAGAAATGTCTGGAGACCTTTGGAGACCATTTGGAGACAAATGCAGACCTTTGGAGAAGAAGAAGCCAAGTCAAGCAGCAGCATGCCAATTGACCTCTAAAATGCAAGAGTACTGCCATGAAACTTACCACTCTCTTCTTCTTCCTTAAAGGACAGATCCAAGATTTCCTTGAACCAGGCTCTGTTGATGTCGATACTGTGCTGGTCCTTGTGAATGCCATTTACTTCAAAGGGATATGGAAGACAGCATTTAAAGAAGAACACACTCGGGAATTTCCCTTCACCGTGACAAAGGTAGGGGGGCACAGACACAGGTTCTGGACAGGAAGCCAGACAACATGCTGTGGTCATTGACCAGGTGATTTAGTTGGGCCCCTCACTGTCAGGTTTGCAAGAGCTGTGCCTGACCAGAGCACACCAGCAGGCAACAGACTGAAATGGAGACACAGCTCTTCTTCAGAGGCAATATGCTTGAAGATCGAGTCCTGTCCCTTTCAAAGGGCTTGTACTCTTGCCTGCCTAAAGAAAAAATTGCTGCCTGGTCACATCGCCTCACCTTTCTGTTTTTGCAGCAAGAAAGCAGACCTGTGCAAATGATGTGTCAGAACAGTACCTTCAAAATGGCAGCAGTGCCTGCAGAGAACTTGAAGATCCTGGAGCTACCCTACGCCAGCGGAGAGCTGAGCATGTTGGTGCTGTTGCCTGATGACGTCTCTGGCCTGGAGCAGGTACGGCCCTGGCAGGGGAAGCAGAAGAGTCATGTAAATGGACAGCAAAAGCTCTGACAGCAGAAGTGGGACTTGTCCATTTACATCCCAGCTGCCCACACCCCGGCTGTGCTGGGCAGGCAGGGGAGCACAAAAGACCCCCAGGTGCTACCAGGTGCTCCGGTAGGGACTGGTCTCTGGGGAGAGCCCTGGACTCTGTCTGATAAAATGAAGGTAAATGAGTGTAGTGCTGCTGTAGCCCTCCCTGCAGAAGAGGATGTATGTATGGGCAGGTTTTTTTTTTTTTTTCATTGAGAGGTAATTTCAGTTGCTAAAATTGAGGAGAATTAGGCATTCTTTGCAGGAATCACCAATGGGCTGGTTTCAAAAATTGCTCTGATTATGTCATCATGGAATGAAAAACAAAGGGTTTTTTTCCTTGATTTTGAAATGGGGAAAGCAATCAAGCTAACCTAACTGATCAGTAACACTTCATCAGTTAAGACTTCAGAGAATCTTAAATAGACATGGGAAGGAAATGCACGCAAGATATTTGGAATTTACACATCAAAGAAAACTTTGAGACTTGGGTCTAATGGGATGAACATCAACAGCAGAAAGAATCCCTGAACATACAAGGACAGAAAATGAGAACATCATAGAAAGTAAAAGAAAACAAAAATGCTCTAAGTCAGCTTGAGTCAGTTTTTTCAGATGCATGAAAATTAGTAAAAAAAAAAAAGGTTTTAGCCTTTAAAGAAAAAAAAGAGAAAAGTAGGACCAGTATGCAGTGAGGTAAGAATACAAATATAATCTACTGACTGTGCAAAATTAAATGAAACTTTTGTCTTGGTCTTGGAAGAAAATGAAGCTAAACAACTGAGTGAATGCAGGATGCTAATGGCAAAGACTAAATAAAAATGGACAGACGAAAGGGAAAAGCAAAACTTGAAACCTTAATTTTCTTCAGTCAGGTGGACTGGATTATCTTCATGCAGGATTTCTGAAAGAAGTAGCAAAAAATTCAGAATTCCAATGTCAATCATTTAAAATAAAGTTATCAATGTGATATCAAATTACCTATTTGTACTCAAAAAAGGGAAAAAGGCAAAAAGAAAAAAGGGATGCAACCTGCATTATATAATCTATTATTCTATTTTCAGCAATTTTTTTTTGGAATTATGTTATAAAGTAGAGTTAATAAAGATGTAGAAGGGTTTGCATTTCTGAGGTACTACTAACTATAGGTAAATTTTCATGGCCTTTTTTTGCTATCTCTATCACAAGCTGACTGATATGCTAGGCTGTGAAACTGTTGGGTTGTGCCTCATGAGACAGAAGATTAGCTGGACAGAAGGGGCTATGTCAGGTGGGTAAGGAACTGAATAAAATGACACTGGCAGAGGCAGTACTGGAGAGACAAATAATAAATTACAAGAAGGATGCTGATAGAATGCACTTCAGAAACCATTCTGGTTTGATGTTTTTATGATAGCCTTGATTAAAATGAATGGTAGGAAGTTGTATTCACATCCTAGGCATTTTGTCCCCTGCCTCTCTTTGCAGCTCGAGAACAAAATCAGCTTTGAAAAACTTACAGAGTGGACCAGTCCTAATGTGATGCAAAAGAAGAGCGTGAAAGTGTATCTCCCACGCATGAAGATTGAAGAAAAATATAACCTCACATCTGTTTTAATGACCTTGGGTATGACTGACCTGTTCAGCCCTTCAGCCAATCTGTCTGGCATCTCTTCAGCAGAGGGCCTGAAGATATCAGAGGCCATCCATGAGGCGTACATGGAAGTCAACGAAGAGGGCACCGAGATGGCTGGCTCAGCGGGTGTGGTGGGAGACGTCAAACATTCCTCTGAGTTTGAAGAGTTTAGGGCTGACCATCCTTTCCTTTTCTTGATCAAACACAACCCAACCAACAGCATCCTCTTCTTTGGTAGATACTGTTCCCCCTAAATAAAGAAAGAGCTGGAAATAACGCTTGCCTTCCCCTCAGCAACAGACCCCCTTTACCATAACATTGTAACATAATCTCATCTCTTCAGTATTTTCTCCAGGTGGAAAGCCTAATCTAAGAAATGCCCATTTGGGAAGCTTCCGTAACAAAGATATAGCTGCAGGTGAGGAAACAGCAGCAGGCATGTTTATTTCTTTCCCTTCTTATAGTGGATTCAGGATTGCTTGAGGTGAGCAAAGACTGAGCCAACAGAGAATAGAGGCACCCACCAGCCAGGAAGGGGCCAAGTGATTTTCAGTCAAGGAACAGGTTGCAGGCATGACTCCAAGTCTTTGGGAGTCCATCACATAGATAGTCATGGGCTGTGGTCATCCCATTTCCCAGTAGCATCCTGATGACAAATCCATGTTGTTGTTCCTGAAACACAGGCTTTGAGATCTCCAGTCTGAAGGAGATACTTGTGGATAAGATTCTGCTATGCAGGTGATAGACTGGTGCCTATGTAAGTTTTGATTTTTTTACTTAGCTGTTGGGAAATTATTTACATGTCCACTAACAACAGAGTTGTCCTCTCACTATGACTTCCTCACATAATTCTGAAATTCTTGCAGAGGTTCTCCAAAGTCATGGAGAATCTCCCTTCCACTTCAGAGAGCACAAAGAGATCGAGCTTTGTGTAGGTGCAGTTATGCCTTCTCACAGAGTGTAGATTCAAAGCCTGGGTTTGATGGATGATCACCTGGATGATCCAGAACTCAGTGAGAACCACCGGGCAAAAGAGCTCTCTGAATTCTTGTTTAAAACATTGGAAGACAGTTAAATTTGAGAACGTTTTTATTTTTGTGAATAATCCTGCAAATGGTATTAAAGAATCTGATTTCTCCACTGGAGTTATGCGAAAAAACAGTTTTCAAAATAATACCTGTCTCTGTTGAGCTTGCTTAGTAAGTAAACTTCGGTTAGGCCCTGGAAAGCCCTTAGGTGAAGTTCAAAACTTGAGTACATTATTGTTCCATGAATTCAGCTGGGCTTCTTCATTCCTGTAATAGTTAAAGGGTACATGTCTTGTTTTTTAGAACTACATGAGAATCCTAATATTCGGTCTTTTTCTTCCTATGCGTCCATTGCCATTTGCAAATATGGATATATTGGCTCAATATTATGTCCTGTTTTCATTCTAATCATACGTTGTTGATTTTGACGCATATGATTGATTTTTTTTTGTTGTTAACATAATAAAAGAAAATCACAAATGCTTGTCATGAGAATTATATTAATTTTCTGGACTACAAACCCTTAAAAATATCTTTACATTGGTAACTGTTGAGAGTAAAATGGGATTTAGTACAAAATCCTATTTTTAGATGGAATAAAGCATGTAGATATGAAGTTTCCTAGGAAATTATGAAATGCATAAATGCACACATCTAGAGTTTGATTCCTCTCCATATTACGGATTACCAAGAAATAGCCCAAAGGGATACTAGCTTATTCTTACATATTTTTCAATACAATTCCAATGAGTATTAAAGATGCACTGACAATTAGCCTGATAAATATTTCAAGGAACAACTATTCCAGCAGCTCTGCTATTTTAGATGATGAAATAACTCAAAAGGCATAAGAAAGAATAAGTAGGTTGACAACTATTAGGCAAAGCATTTCCCCACTGAGAATCTTGAGAAGAGGAACTCTGCTGTCGGTATCACCTATTTCCACATTAGTACATAGTGTGGTATGACAAAAGAAGATCTGTAGAGGAAAGCAGCTGGTGCTACAGGTCTGACATCCACATTATTTGAATATCATCAGGATATTTGCAATAAAGACTCAAACATTTTTCATAGGTAAAAATAGCTTTTTTACCAAGTATACTTTTTGTTCTTTAGAAATGAAAGAAGTGATATGAACAGTTCCAAGAGATGCAAAATTTCAACATCTCAAGGTTTATCATAAGCAGTTTAGTCACTTTTTGCATCTCTTGTAGCCAGAAGCAGTTGATCCAGTCTGTTAAATTTAAAAGCCCGTGCACTTAAACAATAAGAAGACTTGAAAAGGATTACATTTGCAAACTAGCCTTTCTATGATTATGAAACTGGAAAGTGTTTAAAGTACAAAGATATGCCTCAGTGACCAACGTTGTTTCCTGAATGACAAAAAAGGTCAAAATGAAGGAATGGGAAAAAAGCAAAGGAGCCATGAGGCTTACAAGCAAGTACAAAGCTTCCCCTTTACCCAAAGGGAAAACAGGAGGCAGCAAAAAGTGCAAATTCAGCAATAGTGGACCAATCCTGCAACAAAGTACCAAAGGCTAGGACCTGGCCCTGGCTGCCACAGACCAGGTAGGAGGCACAATATTTAACGGGAAGTGGAAAAGTATTCCCCATGAAGGGGGTGGCAGACCTGGCCGGTGGGATAATGAATGCCTGCTGTGCGCTCTCTGATCTCCAAAATCTCGGGGAGATGTGGGAGAAGCAGCTGTTCCTGTGTCCCAGAGAGATGGGATCTGTTGTTCAGTCTCTCTGTGCTCTCGCTCACCGAGCAAGCATGCAGTGGAAAGTTGCTGGACCCTGTGCTCTGCTTGAGCACCTCTGCACTTTCACCTGGCAGGTCTCAATTCCCAGGCACGGTTCTGGTTCTCATGCCAATAGGCAGCCGAGTGTATTTGCTTTAAAAAAAATGGCCAAAATTTTAACAATATTAAAATGCTCCAAAAGTTTTTACCTGAAAAAAGACAAAAATAAATAAACCTTGAAAACCTTCTTGTTGCTACTGGCATTTTTGTCATAGCCTTCCAAATGCTTCTGGCATTTTTGTTCTCTGAAGTACTGAGACTGCTTCTCTGACAGAGTGCTGTGCAGCACCAGATGGAAGGCTTGGCAGGCAACACATGGAGGGCAAGACAAAGTCTGAAACATTCTGCACCTCTTGGTGCCCACCTCCAGCAAGCACAAAGAGAGGTTCAAGGGCCTCCCAATATGAGGAGACATTGCTTCTCGTGCAACTTGGAAACACTCCTCTGTGGGACTTGCCATACACTCCCATTCCAAGTGCCTCATCTGCACCACAGTACTTTGCACACTAATGTGCAGTAATCTGTCTATCTCCATCTCCCTTGAGACCTTCCTCTACATAGAGCACAAAATCACAGAACAACTGAGATTGGAAGTGACCTCTGCTGATTGTCTATTCCAGGCTCCCCCCTTCAAGCAGGGTCAGCTACAGGAGGTTGCTCAGTACCATGTCCTGCTGGGTTTTGAATATTTCCAAAGATGGAGACTCCCCACCCTCTTTAGGGTAACCTGGCTTTACCTCCCTCCCCATAAACAAATATATTTTCTTATGTTTACATGGAATTTATGCTATTTCATGTTGTGCTCACTCCTTCTTGCTTGTTCACTGGAGAAAGTCTGGCTCCATCTTCTTTTCACTCCCCTATCAAGTAAGTTATGCACATGGATAATATCCCCCCTGCACTTTCTCCTCCCCAGGGGTAACAAGTCCCATCTCTCCAAGCCTCTTCTCTCATGACAGATGTTTTATTCCCTTCATCATCTTTGTGGCTCTCCTCTGGTTCTACTCCAGTACATCCACGTTTATTTTGTACCGGAAAGCCCAGAGCTGGACACAGTGCTCCAGCACTGGGCAAAGGGGAAGGATAACCTCCTCTTACCTGCTGGCAATGGTTTTTCTAATGCAGCCCATGATGACGCTGACTTTCTTTGCTACAAGGATACATTTNGAAGACTTGAAAAGGATTACATTTGCAAACTAGCCTTTCTATGATTATGAAACTGGAAAGTGTTTAAAGTACAAAGATATGCCTCAGTGACCAACGTTGTTTCCTGAATGACAAAAAAGGTCAAAATGAAGGAATGGGAAAAAAGCAAAGGAGCCATGAGGCTTACAAGCAAGTACAAAGCTTCCCCTTTACCCAAAGGGAAAACAGGAGGCAGCAAAAAGTGCAAATTCAGCAATAGTGGACCAATCCTGCAACAAAGTACCAAAGGCTAGGACCTGGCCCTGGCTGCCACAGACCAGGTAGGAGGCACAATATTTAACGGGAAGTGGAAAAGTATTCCCCATGAAGGGGGTGGCAGACCTGGCCGGTGGGATAATGAATGCCTGCTGTGCACTCTCTGATCTCCAAAATCTCGGGGAGATGTGGGAGAAGCAGCTGTTCCTGTGTCCCAGAGAGATGGGATCTGTTGTTCAGTCTCTCTGTGCTCTCGCTCACCGAGCAAGCATGCAGTGGAAAGTTGCTGGACCCTGTGCTCTGCTTGAGCACCTCTGCACTTTCACCTGGCAGGTCTCAATTCCCAGGCACGGTTCTGGTTCTCATGCCAATAGGCAGCCGAGTGTATTTGCTTTAAAAAAAAATGGCCAAAATTTTAACAATATTAAAATGCTCCAAAAGTTTTTACCTGAAAAAAGACAAAAATAAATAAACCTTGAAAACCTTCTTGTTGCTACTGGCATTTTTGTCATAGCCTTCCAAATGCTTCTGGCATTTTTGTTCTCTGAAGTACTGAGACTGCTTCTCTGACAGAGTGCTGTGCAGCACCAGATGGAAGGCTTGGCAGGCAACACATGGAGGGCAAGACAAAGTCTGAAACATTCTGCACCTCTTGGTGCCCACCTCCAGCAAGCACAAAGAGAGGTTCAAGGGCCTCCCAATATGAGGAGACATTGCTTCTCGTGCAACTTGGAAACACTCCTCTGTGGGACTTGCCATACACTCCCATTCCAAGTGCCTCATCTGCACCACAGTACTTTGCACACTAATGTGCAGTAATCTGTCTATCTCCATCTCCCTTGAGACCTTCCTCTACATAGAGCACAAAATCACAGAACAACTGAGATTGGAAGTGACCTCTGCTGATTGTCTATTCCAGGCTCCCCCCTTCAAGCAGGGTCAGCTACAGGAGGTTGCTCAGTACCATGTCCTGCTGGGTTTTGAATATTTCCAAAGATGGAGACTCCCCACCCTCTTTAGGGTAACCTGGCTTTACCTCCCTCCCCATAAACAAATATATTTTCTTATGTTTACATGGAATTTATGCTATTTCATGTTGTGCTCACTCCTTCTTGCTTGTTCACTGGAGAAAGTCTGGCTCCATCTTCTTTTCACTCCCCTATCAAGTAAGTTATGCACATGGATAATATCCCCCCTGCACTTTCTCCTCCCCAGGGGTAACAAGTCCCATCTCTCCAAGCCTCTTCTCTCATGACAGATGTTTTATTCCCTTCATCATCTTTGTGGCTCTCCTCTGGTTCTACTCCAGTACATCCACGTTTATTTTGTACCGGAAAGCCCAGAGCTGGACACAGTGCTCCAGCACTGGGCAAAGGGGAAGGATAACCTCCTCTTACCTGCTGGCAATGGTTTTTCTAATGCAGCCCATGATGACGCTGACTTTCTTTGCTACAAGGATACATTTCTAACTCACAGTCAGCTTGGTGACCTGAGGACTCTCAGTACCTTTCTGCAAAGCTGATGAGACAGCATGGAACTTTGTGCAGTGACATTTTTCCTTTTTTCCTTTTCTCCTTTTCTCCTTTTCTCCTTTTCTCCTTTTCTCCTTTTCTCCTTTTCTCCTTTTCTGCATCAGTCTTTTCCTGCAGAGGAGGCAGGAAACATGCCAGGAATATTATTAAGAATCTCAGTAGGCTACTAGTCAGAAGAGAGGAAGGCTTCATGGAAGAATGTCTGCGTTGAAACAAACCAAGAGATTAGTTTATCCTATTTTTTGCAAAAGAAAAATGCTATTTTTCCTGGGAGCATTTTCCAAGATAACTGGCATGCTGGGCAGCGTTCCAGATAGCGGTGGGAGATAAAGTGACAGGCACAGTGAGATGAGCAGTGCTAGTCACAGGCTGCCACGACCAGTCTTCTCTGTGGGAAGGGCCCCTGTTAAGTAAGCTCCCATATGGTGCAGCCAGTAAACTAGTTGTGCCAATGCCAGTGGCCACCTGTCCTGTACCATGTGTATGCTGGGTGTAAGGACCTGGTTACCATGCTGCCTCACCCTGGCCATTGGCTGATCCCAGGGACCCGAGGGATGAATAAGGGACTTCATATATGCTCTGGTGACTGATAAAGGGACTGCTGTGTGCTCTGGTCCAGAACCTGTATAGCAGCAGACCCTGTACGCTGTGTGCACTGCTAAGCAAATGCAGCAAGCGTGAGAGATTTGTAACCAAAGCCATCATAGGGTCCTTCTGAAGATACCCTCACTGGAGAAATCCACTCTGCCAACAGTGAGGTATGCACATCCCTGTCGCACTCTGTGAACGATCAAGGCAGCACTGCAGGCAACAATGCCCATCTCTTCCAAATGGCACAGTGCTGCTGCAGAAAGGTGCCAGGTGGGCTATGAGCTTCTGTTCAAAGGAGCTTGACGAGACACCTCATTTTCTTTATAATTTGTACTTTGTCGTACAGGACAACTGAGAGAGAAACCATCATTGATAGCTACAGCACCAAGGTCTGCAATGGCAACTAACTAAACAATCACTGGCAGTCACTCAAAACAAGACAAACATGAAACAATCAACATGCTCCCTCCTACTGGCAAAAGAGCAGCAGCATGGATGAGAACAAAATCTTGAGTTCTGCATGGGTTGTTATGATTGGATCAGAGGCTTTGGTCTGTGAGCTGACCTGGACTTCATAGTCTTTTGGAAAGGCTCAAATGTCCAAAAGTCTGTTGGTTTAGGGACAGCTCCACAATGAAATGCCCAGCAGAGCAAAGGACAGCAGAGCCTTAGCTGACCTCTTTCTTGGGACAAGCATTGTCAAAAAAAGGACATGTGGCAAAACACATCCTTTTATGTTTGTGCTGCATTACGCAGCTGTGCTGGACAGGGCAATACATTATCTTTTATGCCAGGAAGTGTTTCAACTATAGGAAGGTTTGCTTAATCTCACTAGATTCCATGACAGATCTAAAGTCGCTGAGCAGACTATGCAGTCCTTATTATTCTGTGCTGACGGCTGATCATGATCAAGATTTTTACTTGTGGAATGATTTTGTTGCTTCTGCAACTTGCTTTACATTAATCATTCATTTGACCAATAAAAAATAGAAATGCTAACAAAAACAGTAACTTGGGTTGTCTATGAAAATGCATCTGGAGGAGTGTACTGCCCCTTCCCTACTGCAAAACAAAAAATTCCTTTCATTAATGAAGAGATTCAACTCAGAAGTATTTGGAAAACCATGCCATTGCTAACAACATTAATGCAGCAAATTGGCTGTTATGAAACAACTGTACTGACTCAGTGGACACCTTTGTAGCTGCTAAGTTACAGCCTGTCTATGATGATCCAAATGTGATTCAGGTAGATGGTACACAAATGCAGCCAAGGTGGCTCCCATACGGTGAGCTGGAGCGTGCTGCTAGACAATTTGATTGTCAAGGAAAAAGATTCAAGGCTTACTCAAAAATTAGAAGTGACAGGGTAAAACATATTGTCTAATCCTTTGACTTCTGAGCTGTAAAGTATGCAACAATGGACCATGGCTGTGAGTGTTAAAGCTTGTTTGAACAGAAACAAAGCGGTCTTAAGCAGGGAAGGCAGAAGAGGCAGCAGCCACAGGAACGGCTTGCAGTTTTGGGAGCACCCCCAGTTGTGTGATTAAAGGCATTCACCATGAACACACACATTCACCCATTTGACTTGTCTTTCCACCAGCATAGTGATACCATTTTCAGCTAAACATCCTCACAACAGTGGTGACCAACTTACATACTGCTCCCGTGAGAGAACAGCTCGTTCTCTTACAATACATTTGCAGTGATGGGCCAAAATGTGAGGCAAGGTCTAATGACCTTTCCTCAAATGCACTGTCACTGCATAGCAATGCCTGTAACAGATTGGCCTGGGCTACAAACCATGCCATGTAAAGTACTAGTTGCATGTAAGTGCACCACTCCAGACTGAGATCTCCGCATTTATTATTGCACTAGCAACTTCAGCTGAATGGGACGACTAAGGATTGTATTAGGGAGAAAGGTACGGATGATTCAGAGACTTTCCACCTGCACAGACAACTAAAAGGGTTAAGGAGTCCACCTCTTCACTCCAGATGCATAATTTCTTCTAGACAATTTCAGAGGCATTTTGTGTATTGACTTTGGATTTCTGTTTTAAAATCACATGGCATTTAGAGAGGTCAAAGTAGTTTCATTTATTGCCTGTTCATTCTTTTATTTCAAAGAAATTATGCGACTGCTTTATGCTTGCTATTGTATATTATGACTGTCCTGCAGACCATGAATGTTTCTTTAGCTGGTTTGTCCACCTGATGTTCCATGAAGTTACTTGTGGAAGATCTGTAAGAATAGTCTCTGTGTGTACAAAAGGCAATTTTGAACCTAGCATCTGGTGCTGTGACCTGTGGAGAAGGAAAAGAACAACTCTCCTTAAACCACCCTTCAAAATTTGAGCAGCACGTTCAAATCCTTTTCTGGTAGCATCTGACTGGGCTCTAAGTATCCAGTTGTCTGAATTTAAAAAGCAACAGAAGCCTTGTCTTTCTTCTCTGGTCAACCTCTCTTTCCCCAGCACACCTTTCTTCAGCTCTGTAATTCTTCTCTATACAGATGCTCTGAATATTGCTTTTGAAATTAATTTGTATTCCCACAATATGCTCACTGATGGTTTTGTTCCACTGATGTGCTATGCAGGTTGTGACTATGTCTGAGTTCCCTGAGCTAGATTGCTCTAGGATAAAAAACTGTGCGCTGTAAAACACTATGTCTGTGGTCTTTTACAATGCAGGCTCTAAGTGGAACTGGGCAATTACGTAGAGGTTTTTGCAGAATAATCTATTTCCATATTATTAAATTTGGCAACTAACATTTGAAGGACGTGTTCTTTCTCAAATTCCTTGGTAGCAGAAGTTTCTCCATTCCTCAGCAAGAGTTATGGATTTGGGAAGAAAGACTAGTGACACTGCCAGTCCAGGTGACAACGGGAGAGATAAAAGTTGCAGTAAGTATAGTGTGGGCATACCATAGCTAGCAGTCCTGCATATGCTGATCTTACCAAATTTTTTGAGTTCACAGAATGGTGACTCTGAGAGGGATCTGGCCTGTCAGTACTCATTACAGGGAAATAATAAGGAAATTAACTCAAAATCCTTTAGAGAAATTCTGCATTACTGAATTTATGATGTTTTTGTTTTATTTTCAGTAGTCGTGCTGCACTATTTGCTGCCATAACCAAATCATACTTTCTGTTCAAGTTCCAATGAACAGCTTTTATCATTATTTTTGCTTCAGCCATTTCAGTATGGTCCTTCCTTTTCTGCCAGGTTTCACACACTATGATGAATGAATCTTCCTTTCTGTATATTTTAGGGTAAAATCCTTTCATTCGGGCACTGTTTTTTTTTTTAATTTTATTTTAAAGAATGGACTTATTCCAAGTAAAAGTGCATGTCTGACATTGAGCTCCATCCATCACTTTATTTGGTAAACAGAACAGGCAGCATGGGGCGTGTCACAAAAATTACAGAAGATATATTTCAAGGAGTTCAGCAAGTCTGCCCCAAGTACAGCTGAGAAGCTGTACTATTACCTTCACAGGTGAACCTGATAAGGTAAGCATTTCTTTCAATTATGATTTAAATTCTAATCTGCAATTTCAAGAAAAGTTATCTGTTACAAAACTTACAGAAAGATCAATGTAACCTCATTTTTATGACCCTCAACGTCCGTTGAAGAAAAAAATGATTAAAGGATGCCTTCTGCAGAAACCTCATCTCACCTTCACATCTGTTCTGCATTATTTTACTGTTTCACATTCTGCCATGCATAAAGTCAAAGTATTTGTTTGTATGAACTAAAGCTTTGTTTACTAACTCTTCCACGTTGAAAAGCTGATGATTCGTTATGACAGCCTTTCTTCCTTCTTCCTCTATCTCTTTAATTTTACTTTTAGAATTAAAAGACAAAATTGAATTTGTTTAAATTCCAGAGGATGCAAACAAAGCTCAGTTGCAGGTTTTATGGAAGGTATTTGTCTGAATGAAATTAAGGAATGCAGCATGTTCATGTGACCCCAGCATACTGCAGCTCTGTGTTATCATTAATATCTTTAACAGTTACATTTTCTAAGATTAAAAAAAAAAAGTATTTGCTTAAAGTCTAAAATATAATACTAGCAGAATTGGTAAATAAACAAAAAGTCTACTATATATCACCTATATAAGTGGTTCAATTTAGAGAGTGATTGAGCATCCATTCTAGCAGAGGAACAGATGTTGTTCAAATTATCCCACCTTAAGAGATGACTGTCACATGAAGGCGTTGATTCCATAGGGACTGTGATACATATGGCAGAGTATCCTGAATTTTGTTCTGTAGCAGCCACAGAGGGAAACAAATTAAAGTTTGCACTGCTTGAAGATCGCCAAGAGCTCGGGAAATTCCACCCTAGCAAGGTTCTCTCTGCTTGTGTCAACATGTGGGAAGTTATAAATAAGTGGTACAAACACTTTAATGCTGCATTAGACTTTACTGTATTTTCTACTCAGTGTTGTCTTCTTTACTAAAAAATCCTTCCCTTCAGTGTTAGATGAAATGCTAGGTGCTGAAACCACAGGGAAAGTTTTACAAGAATGTCAAAAAAGGGCAGGAAAAATATTTAAATACTGAAGATGTGAAGATCTCTGCAAATTAAACACAAAGCTAAACAAGCACTGTCTTATTAAAAGGTAGATTTTATGGAAAAGGTGATAATGAAAATTAAAAAACACTTTTTAAAAACAGAGATATAATTGAGTCAACAATGAATGGAACATACTAGTTATAGATGTTTGTCATAAACTGGATGAATTTTGTAAATTATTTGCAGTCTCCATTGCTGTGCCTTCATTTTCCTACTTAAAAAAATGAAGGTAATGTTGCTAACATTGGAGACCTCTGATAAAGTAGGTAGTGTAAGAACCTAGCTTCCATTTACGCTAGGCTGAAATTAGAGTAAATCTAGTAAAACTTATGCTGTTGCTTCAGACTTGCACATTGTATACTGGAATTAGCTACAGTTTGGATCATAGAGGGCTGATCTGTTAACTGATCTTAAAAGTGATATTTAAAACTATAGTGAAGAACCTGGTTTGGAGTCTCAAAAATATTAAGATTCTGAGAACAGATTTGTATGGGGTTTTTTTCCTTAAGAGATAAGACTGTTAGTGAGCTTCTTTCAAGGTAACTAATATTTTTTGCAGTATTTTCAACAATATGGTATACATGTACAGAGAAGGAGAACTCAAGTTTCAAATAAGAGAATCATCAGTGTAAGCATAACTGGTAGCTATCCAGCATTTTGATTGCTCATGAATCCAAAAGTGTGTCTGCCTTTTAAATGCACACCACTGGAATCTGTTTGCAGAAAAAAAGCCTGCGCACCAAGTTCAGAGGTTCAAGGGCACTGACTTTCTTGCATTACAATTAACATATTTCATCGTAAGTCAGACTCCTTCTGTTTGCTTTAGACAACACTGATTTCACAATGGGCTCCATCAGTGCAGCAAATGCAGAATTTTGTTTTGATGTATTCAAAGAGCTGAAAGTCCACCATGCCAACGAGAACATCTTCTATTCCCCCCTGAGCATCATTGCAGCCTTGGCCATGGTTTATCTGGGAGCAAGAGGTAACACTCAATCTCAGATGGAGAAGGTAAGTTACTTACATTGGTGTAAAGTGACCTCTACTTGTGCTTGTTGTTCCTTCTAAGCAACATCACTGAAATATATTATCCACCGACGAGGTTTTCACCTGTTTTAATGCACAAGAAATAAGCCAAAATCACAAAGTGGAGAACCGGATTGAGAGTTATTTAGAGAAAATGCTAAAAAAAAGATGTATACTTTCACTATAAGGGGCAGTTAGTTTTGACTTAGGAAAAAAGAAATCTCAAGGACAATAACAAAATGGATTACCAGTCAGCAAATTTTATTATATGATTTTTTTTCTAAATTCTGACACCTTCCAGATAATGTGATCAGATTCTTTTTTTTTTTTTAATATATAAAAAAAGAAAAATCCCAGGAAGAGTGGAAGACAGAATATTGTTATGAGGACATAATATGTAACTCAGTTAATTTCTAGACATTCACTAGAAAAAATATAGAAGCAAAGAGTGGTATTTACTGTTTCCAAGAATGCCATAGAGGGCATAAACCTGTTGCAAGCTCATTTGTAAATTTTTAGTTCATTTATGTTCTCAGTTAGCACTTTTTTTTCCTGAGCTATCAGCTTTACCTCAACCATTGTGTGTAAATCTCAAATTCACATAATTTTTGGTCATGCTTGTAATTTCTACCACTGGCATTTTCTCTTGCAGGTTCTTCACCTTGATAATGTTACAGGAGTGGGAGACGGTACAGACTCCCAGGTAGAGAAATAACTTAATCTCTCCTTCTGTTTTCTCCTCAGAACAAAACTAGAACAGTTCTGCCTCTCCTCCTGGCAGTTTCAGACCCTGTCAAAAACCATCGTAATGCTCTCAAACCAAGGAGACCTGTGGAGAGAGCAAAGAGGGTGTAATTCACCTATTTGTTAAAAACCAGTGAAAGGCGGCAGGTTGCACATCTTGCACCAGAACAAGTGATGGTTTGGGGCAGGATCCTTTGGGCACCAGGGTGCCTTCCTGGGCAAGTGCTGCTGGGGGAGAGCACGTGAAAGGGGCTCAGCACCTGGAGCCAGGGCACAGCAGTCAGACTTGCAGCTGATACACTCCAAAGCCGGGCAGAAAGATGCTGGGCAGAGAAGAGTCCAGAAGTGTCAGGGACAGGAACACAACTGCACTCTTACAAAAAGCACATTTCAGGGGACTTATCTGAGAAGAATGAACTTGTTGGTTCAATGTGCCATCACCACAGCCCAGCCCTAAGTCTGTGAGGGAGGACTCCACTGCAGCACAACACTTAACTGATAGGGACAATCCTTTAGGGTCTTATTTCCTAGATAAGAAGAAGCTAATGCAATGTATCTTCTTATTTTCATGTCATCACCTCAGTGTGGCACTTCTGAATACATCCACAATTCATTCAAGGATCTCCTCTCAGACATCACCATGCCAAATGCTACGTACTCGCTCAAGATGGCTGACAGACTGTATATTGAAAAAACATACCCCATTCTTCAGGTGAGTTGTACTGTGATCTGACTTCAGCAAGATTCCCCAGAAAGGTCCCTGTGTCTCTACCCTAGAGAAACGCCATCACCAAAAGCCCACTGTCTGTTGATGAAGAGGTGGTTGTGAGCCCTGATGACAACTGGTTCAGAATGAGTTTGAACCTTCCTGTGGGTGTCAGGTGGAGGCCAGGCAAAAGTATAATGGCATAAAATATGCCTATGTTGCAACACTCACAGGGAGTAATCAAGATTACTGTTCATTTGCTAGAAAATGGCTTTTAATGAAAAATGTAAATTTTAGGGGAAATGCAATAACATTTTATGACTTGAAACATGAAGATCGAAATTGTCAAATTTGGATTTTTTTCAAAGCCAAATAGCAAATCTTCCCAGTGGAAGGAAGCTTTGCTTTTGAAATGTAAGAATCTAAGAACACAGTACTCAAAATAAAAAGTGGGCACAAAGAGAAGGAAACAAACATTGCCCCTTAAAAATGTTTGTTAAACTGAAAGTGTTTTGGTAAAACAAAGAAAATATTTCAAAATTTTAATTTAGAATCCTATCTGAAAAAGTGTCACACCTAAATATGTGAAGTAGTCTTTCTTGTCCAGCTTTAAGATTCAGTTACAGGAAGACAGCTGTGAGTGAAATGTTCAAACACAGGGGTAAAAGTTCACTATTCTTTTAACCATTCTTCATTTCACAGTCTTGCATTTCACATTTATACATTTTTCAAGTTCTCATCAGTCTGACAACTGCAATCCTTCTGTTTACAGGAATACTTAAAGTGTACAAAGAAATTCTACAAAGCAGGGCTGGAAGAAGTTAACTTCAAAACAGCTACAGAGGAAGCAAGGAAGCTCATTAATTCCTGGGTGGAGAAAGAGACAAATGGTAAGGACTGAAAAATGGGTAGCAGGTATTTTCCCAAACCTACCATAATCTATACCCTTGTCTTCCTCTTCTCATAATGTCTAGAAAAAGTGGGTCAAGCAAGAGCAGGTTGCTTATCGCTATGAAAACAAAGTTCCACAAAGCAGCACCCCCCACCCCAATGGCTTCATTGCAGGCATTTGTGCACACCGGGAGGTGTACCTTACCACTCTATGCCCTGCTTCTTCCTTAAAGGACAGATCCAAGATTTCCTTGAACCAGGCTCTGTTGATGTCGATACTGTGCTGGTCCTTGTGAATGCCATTTACTTCAAAGGGATATGGAAGACGGCGTTTAAAGAAGAACACACTCAGGAAGTGCCTTTCAATGTGACAGAGGTAGGTGGGCACATCTTCTGGCCAGGACAGCTGTTGGCTCACACAGCCAGCAGTCTGGGTGTTACACATACAATCTGCTGCTGTCACATGTCGGGTGATTTAGCTGGGTCCCTCACTGGATCAGCGCCTCGGTCTAGGGCCAAGGAGTGTTTGCAAGAGCTGTGCCTGACCAGAGCACACCAGCAGGCAACAGACTGAAATGGAGACACAGCTCTTCTTCAGAGGCAATATGCTTGAAGATCGAGTCCTGTCCCTTTCAAAGGGCTTGTACTCTTGCCTGCCTAAAGAAAAAATTGCTGCCTGGTCACATCGCCTCACCTTTCTGTTTTTGCAGCAAGAAAGCAGACCTGTGCAAATGATGTGTCAGAACAGTACCTTCAAAATGGCAGCAGTGCCTGCAGAGAACTTGAAGATCCTGGAGCTACCCTACGCCAGCGGAGAGCTGAGCATGTTGGTGCTGTTGCCTGATGACGTCTCTGGCCTGGAGCAGGTACGGCCCTGGCAGGGGAAGCAGAAGAGTCATGTAAATGGACAGCAAAAGCTCTGACAGCAGAAGTGGGACTTGTCCATTTACATCCCAGCTGCCCACACCCCGGCTGTGCTGGGCAGGCAGGGGAGCACAAAAGACCCCCAGGTGCTACCAGGTGCTCCGGTAGGGACTGGCCTCTGGGGAGAGCCCTGGACTCTGTCTGATAAAATGAAGGTAAACGAGTGTAGTGCTGCTGTAGCCCTCCCTGCAGAAGAGGATGTTGCTATATACACTCCATCTCCATTGGGTACTAGAAACAGACATGCTAGCAGGATTTTTTTTTTTAATTTTGAGTGATTTCAGTCTTCCACGAGACCACTCAATGATTTGCTAAACAAGAAAAGTTTATTCAAGTGGAAATAAAAAAAGGAAGTGATGAGGAAAGCATTCCAAGAGCTGACTAAAAGGAAAATGGGAAAAGTATCATTAGAAAGGAACGAAGATGAGGGAAAAGTTCAATAAAATATCTTCCAGAAGGAACAGTTTCAGGGACAATTTGATGTGATGTTTTCAAGAACTGTATTTTCACCAAAAAAGCCTTGATCTGTTGAAGAAATTTTCAGATGACAAAGTTTTGGAGAACTTCATCAAGACAGATGAGATACAGGCCATAGTCAGGAGGAAGCATACACAATAACCAAATACATTTACGATTAAGTGCCAGTTCTATTGTGTACACAAAGTAAATGGAAAAAAACCCTAAATAAGTGTTATAAACACAGCTCTTAAGGCCATTGCAGTCTTGTCTCAGGCATTTCATTCCCTGCCTCTCTTTGCAGCTTGAGAACAAAATCAGCTTTGAAAAATTCATGGAGTGGACCAGTCCTAATGTGATGCAAAAGAAGAACGTGAAAGTGTACCTCCCGCGCATGAAGATTGAGGAAAAATATAACCTCACATCTGTCTTAATGACCTTGGGTGTGACCGACCTGTTCAGCCCTTCAGCCAATCTGTCTGGCATCTCTTCAGCAGAGGGCCTGAAGATATCAGAGGCCATCCATGAGGCATACATGGAAGTCAACGAAGAGGGCACCGAGATGGCTGGCTCAGCGGGTGTGACGGGAGACGTCAAACATTCCTCTGAGTTTGAGGAGTTTAGGGCTGACCATCCTTTCCTTTTCTTGATCAAACACAATCCAACCAATATCATCCTCTTCTTTGGTAAATATTGTTCTCCCTAAGGAGAAATAGAGCTGGAAATAATGCTCGCCTTCCTCTCAGAAACAGACCCTCCATACTGTAGTATTATAGTATAATCTCATCTTTTCAATATTTTCTCCAAGTGGAAAGCCTTCAAAATCTAGGGAGATATTCTTGAAGAAGTGTGTGATTTTTCAGATCTTTCGGTGCAGGTATTTCTGCTCACACAACTTGTATTCAGGACTTATATCCAGGATTGAATGAGAATTTCAGAGATAGTTTAGGAATATTTCCCTTTGTCATTGAATAACTTGAGAGGGCCAGTATTTTGATTTTTGTCAGAAATCTTGCCACTGCTATTGAGAATCTGTTTTCTCTATAGGAGTTCTGTCAAATAAACACAGCTTTCAGAATAATCCTGGGGTTTTTTTTATTGAACTTGCTGGGCAGCCATCCTTAAATTGATGCCTGGACAACTTGCAACTGAAATTCTACACTTCAGCAAAGATTTCTTTTTCCAGGAATGCATTTGGCTTCTTTGTGCTGCATGTACTATAAGGCTGTGTCTCTTTTTCTAAGGGAGCAAACAGAAAGTCTACCATTTCTTCATAAATCATCATCTTCAAATACAACATCTTCCTGACTAATTTCCCATCTTCATTCCAGTGAATGATTTCGTGAATGTTAATTGGTGGTCCTTCTATTTATTCTAATAAAAGCATTGCAAACTAAACACGTCATTACCTGTTCTGGGTTACTACACCACACAGCCTGAAACATATGATATAGTGGGTAGTGATTATTGACAGAAGTGGTTTAGACTAGGATTTAGATCTTATTTTCAAAACCAGAATGTACCCATATATGAAGTCACTACATAGTTGTTTTTTTTTTTTTTTTTAATTTTCAGCTTAGGCAAGGTAAACCTTACAGCTCCTCTTCTTATCTTGAGCTTACCTCCATATGGCATATCAAATCTCTACATTTTTTGAATTTGCTATTGCATTTCCAACTAGTTTTAAAATATTTCCTCTAAGTGTCCTCAGTAAATATGTCAAGGTGATGCTTAAGAGATATAACTTCAAAAACATGAGAAGAGTGTTTGCCTTAAAAGGTGGACTGCTTCAGCTCTCTAACCCCACAAGAATCATATCAGGAAATATTTATTGCTTCTTGATGTAATAGTCCTCTAGAGATGTTATTTCCTATTTCACAGTCTTTAGAGGGAAGGTTCTTTAGGTTACAGTTTATCCAATTAGAAAGATTTTTAGTGTTAATTGCTAAGTTAAGCAATCTTCCTTCTGCTGGGATACACATGCAGAACTGCAAATTACAGTATCAGTACCTAAAAAGTCATTAAAAAAGGAGATAAATGGCAGTATTTGGAGCTGTCTCAACCATTTGCAAAGTCAGCATTAAATATAACTTGAAATGATGATGTTGGCAGCAGGGAAACACATTTTCATAGCTGCTATGAAGTCTATGGGAGAACTGCAAATACTGGTCTTCTTAAGACAGTCATAACGGATTAGCTATGGTTAACCCAAGTATTCAAGCAAAAAAGTATTTCAAGAGATATGACATTTCAAGGTTTACTGTATACATTATCTTCTGCTTCTCTTATAGCCAAAAGGAGTCAAGAGAGTTTTGCTACAACAACAACAACAACAACAAAAGAGGAAAAAAAACCCAGGATTTGTCCTAAGGAGCAGAGTGTGTATGGTTATTAAATTATTATAAAACTGTTATTAAACTGAAATAAGCATGTCTGTCACTCTGCATTTTCGAGGTATAATGACAATATAACTATCAACATTTTTATGGAAGTATTTATTACATTACATGAAGAAAAAAAAACCCCTATTGTTTAATCGTTCTTTTGCTTGGTAATTATTTTAAAGCAAAGAAATGGAGAAAATCAAGGCTGAAATGGTAAGTGGTTTCCTAAAACTACACACGAGAGAGGTTTTCAAGGCACAGAGTCCACCTAACATCCTCACTGAGAAACAGAACTATTTGACTTATTTTAAATTGGGCCATTAGGTGTCACTAGGGATACAAAGTGATGTCTATCAGTCTTCTGAAAATCAGACATCTGTTGAAAACTAGGTTTGGGAGCTTAATGTAGGTTCCAATTTTGTTCTTATTTTAATTTTTATGCAAGCAGATGATTCTGATCGATATACTGAAAATATGGACCAGTGGCACTGTGCTTGGAAACCAGTAATTTTTAAAGCAAAAGATAGAAGTAGTTTTGGTGAAAGTCCAAGAGACATTTTAAGATGTCTGTGGCCTGAATGAAAAAAAAAAAAAAAATCACAGTCAAATACTGAGGAAAGAATAGAGCTATTTGGTTTATAAAGGCGAAAACATCCTCTGTGGACGCTAAAATGAGAGGTAAA
Organism: Aramus guarauna; assembly: GCA_013400195.1. NCBI lineage: Eukaryota > Metazoa > Chordata > Aves > Gruiformes > Aramidae > Aramus > Aramus guarauna. The sequence continues at coordinate 779,272 of VXBL01009005.1, read as the reverse complement.
AGTGCAGATTCAGCAAAATTGAATAAAATCTCTATGCCTGTATCAATGGCTGGGCCCAGAACTGTGCCTATGCATTGCTGGTCTGGGCCAGCAGGACCTGCTGTAAAGGCACTGCCATGGTGAATGTAGCTGCTGCAGCCCCCAAGGGAAGCAATTCTGCAAAGAGCAGCATGGAGGGTGTTACAAAGGGAGGAGGGAACAGCAGCCATGAGGGTAACAAACACTGCCTGCTCCTTCTGAGCTCCAACAACAGTTTAAAAACATGAATCCCAATTGCCACGAAATCTAAGTGATGTCCAATAGTGCTTTTTGTTCCCTGGCAGCATGATTGAAATTGAAATGTCAATAAATTGCCACCTCTCCATTTGCTACTCTCCATTTCCACTATGTGCTGTGTCATTTTGGATACACAGTACTGCTAGGGGAACAAAACCAGCCACATGCAATCATATTTTTTTAATGCTGTGTAGGATGGCATTAGAAGTGCTTTGTGGACTAAGCGTGCCTTTCCTTCTCGTGTCATTTGGGGAAGGGTTGGAGCTGACATATCTTCTCTGCCCTGTGGGGAATATAATTGTCTGAGACCATTCCACACTTCTCTGCACGTTCGATTTGCAAGAAAGGTCTACCTTCTCCTAAGCAAACCAAATCCATGGCTGAAGGCACAAGGCTTTGCAGGCAGTATGCTCTAATCGTAGTCACCATAGGAAGAGTACTCAGAGGACCTCCTGGACTCCAGGGGAAAAGCTGTCCTGGGCTCCCAAATGACATTTGAAAAAGCACAGCATGCTGAATTAAACTGAAAGCTGGGAAGCGTATGACTCGGAGCAGTGTTCAGTTTTCTGTTTCTTGTGGCTAGTGAGCTAAGAATCTTCAGTCTGGAAAACAGACAGCAGAGAGGGGATTGTCAAGGAGCAGCAAGGGTGGGGGTGCTCGGCAAGGGAAGGGGACCCAGGGCAGCAGGTGACAGCAAGGCCAGCAGGGCAGGGCCTTCCCCAATAAGATCTTCAATGCTATAGTTCCCAATACTACCACTACAGTTCAGTGATTCCCAAACAAGTCTGTAGCAATGAGGTAGGTCAAATATCAAGGCTGGAGGTTAAGTCCACATCAGGGTCTGGAGTGGTCCTAACCTGAAGACTGTTGTGCACTGAGGAGTTAGTGACACACATAAAAATTGATCTGATCAGCCACAGGCCTGTGCTGTGCTATGTTATGCTGCACATATCGCTTGGCCTCCAGGCCTATACTGTGCTGAACATATCATGTGGCTGCAGGATAAACTTTGCCTCCTAAACATAATGGAGGAACTTGTGATAGTCCAAACTGACACCTGGTGATGCTGCTGCTGCTGTATCATTGTCTTTATCTTGAAGTGAAACAGCATTTTCTGTGTAGATATACTTTTCTTCAACAGTAGAAATGACAAACAGAGTCGTTTACTTCTACATATCTATAAAAGCTGTAAAGATCACACCACCAGTGAACCTCTGCATGCAATGGGATGTGCACAGTATGCTGTGCCCTGAACAAAGATCCATCTAATGCTGCACAGCTTGGGGTTTCCAGCATCTGAAGGAACAGGAAATTATCTATGCTATCTCCTTTTTCCCCTCTCATGTTATCTCCAACAAATTGCATTTTAATCAATCTTACTAGTGTCTAAAATGAACACTTCCAGCGGTGCCATACAGGGTCCATCTCAGTGAAGTTCATATCCAGGTACAGGCATGCTAGGTAGCAATGACCACAATCAAGAGACTCAGTTTAAATTCTTCTCTCAATTGCTGGGGATGTAGACCCCCATGGAGGCACCTCACAGCTCTATCACAAACAGCTCTCTGATTCAAGGCTGGGCAGTTGCTTCAGATGTGCCTGAGCCCAGGCAGCCAAACTCCTAGGAGAGGGATGATGTTCTCAAGAGAAGAGGTTTCTGAAGTCCTGGATGATATGGACACAATGACAGAGGCTGACTATTCAGTATCTCGTCTGACACAGGAACTGAAGGGTATTAAAAGAAGTTAGTAGAAAGCAGTTAAAAACAACCAAAATACATAGAGGTAGCTGACAAGAAACAGGTAGCTGAGTGATGAACCTCATGGTGAAAGGATGCTGGAGATGATAAAATTTTACATGATTTTAAAGGGACACTGAACAGAACCGTGGAAGAGAAATCAATTTAGAGGTAATAAATATATAGAAAATACTACCAGCTATTGAAGTCCCAGAACCTAAAGCAGCCAATGTTAGGATCCTGATGGCATGACCAGCCTCAGCAGGAGCTTTCCCTCAGACCCTCTGTGCATGGGCCCAGACCCTATATTGAGCACTGGCACCATTTTGGTACTAGGGGTGGTCTTTGTGAGAGGAGGACATGAACTGCCCTCAGCCAGTCACAGCCAGTTGCAGCTGGCCCTGTAAAGAATGAAAAGAACTCATTGTATGCCAAATCTTCAGACAGTCAGAGGAGCATATGGTACCTCTGCTCAAGTATAATTAAGAAAGAGTGGCAGGAGAAATGTGAGAGATGTGTTTGTGGAAGCAAAACAGAGGAGACAGGTGGAAGGAGATGTTATTGAGAGCACAGCTGAAGGCACACTGTTGGGAGGAGGTGCTCCATGCCAGAGGAGGCAACTCTGAGGGACTGCAGCCACAGGCAACCCGTACCAGGGCAGTAACACCCCAGCGGGACTGCAGCCCGCAGGTGACTGACACTGGAGTAAGGACTGCAGTCCACTAGACTAGAGCACAGGAAAAAAGTGAGCAGCAACAACTGGCAGATAGAAACAGTTACACACCAACCCCAACCTCTTGCATTGCCTGCAGCTTCACCAAACTGACTGGGAAGCACTGAGTGTAACAAGAAAGCTGAAACTAGGAAGTGTTTTTGGGACTGAAAAGTTGAGTGCGAGGAAGCGAGATAAAAGGTCTAAGTGTCTGTTTCATAGTTTGTTACATTGGTTTTTGGTAATACCTGAATCAACAACAAAAATGTTATGTTAATCAGCAAGAAATTATGTGAATTAAGTCAGGACTGTTGCCCACAACAGAGGCCCGTTTCAGTGGAGCCTTGGCACTTCCATGCCTGCCTGAAGTATACTGTAGGTGCCTGCCTCCTGATGGATCCCAGACCCAAGCTTTGTAGCCTTGTCTCCAGGCCCATCTCTTTTGCGGATAAATGGCTGACAGGGCTCTGAGTGCACTAATAAGCCTTTAATACCTTTAATGGTCCTGGCCAGCCACACCTGGAGCCTCTACCCATGCCTATGGGCCCAGGAGGTCTAAGCTATGCCCTGTACTGTCAGTCCCTCTCTGTGCTATATCAGTGCTGTATCAATCTCCAGTTCAAACACAGCTGTGCCCATGCCTGGCCAAGGACTCCTAGTGTGACCTTGGCCCTGCCTTGTGATCACTGGACCTAAGCCTAGCTCTGACATGTGAATTGACTTCGCGGTTTGTCTTTGGACCTGCCTCATAGCCATGACATTGCCTTATGATCTGGACTCTTGGTTGGACCTACTCTGCTTAGGTCCTGTGGGACTGAGCCCTTGTTGGTGAGGCTCCTGCCCTGCTGGCTGTGAAATCCCCCTTGCCCCCTGGTTTGTCTTTCCCTGGGGAGAAGCTTGCCTTTGCTGCTCCCTGACAGGGAGCTCAGGCCTCCTTGAGCCCTCTGCCAAGAACCAAGGAACCTGATCTCTGGTTACACAGGGCCTTTTCCTTGGAAAACTTCCTGATCTCCCCACAGCACTCACTCGTTAGTCAGCTCCAGGCTCCTGAGTGTATGCCCTTCCACCCAACCAGACCATCCTTCCTCCCCAGCTTGTCCCCAAACAGCCTCCACGGCCCACTGAGGTGGCCTGACCCCCTCAGCCCCCAACATCTCATGCCATGTCCCTTTCCAATCCACTGTCCCTGCCCTGGCTCTGTGTCCCCTGACATAGCCCACTAACAATGCACAGCCACTCAGTCACTCTAAAGCAAGTCCCTCCTGAGCCCAGGTCTCTGTAAGGAGTGGGGACACACCTTCCTCAGAGGGGAGGCTGCTGTGTCTGAGCCCTGAGGGCACTAACAGCCCTCACTGGCCCTGACCTCCTATGGGGCCTCCCCCACCTGCCCACAGCCCAGGACCCCATGTTACCCCCCCCCAGGGTCATCAGCCTCTGCCCCAGTGACACTGCAACAGGGCCGATCTCCAGCTCCCCACAGCCCTGCCCTGCCCAGCCATGGGCCCTCTTGATACCAACTTGCAGACTGATTTCCTGACCTTGGACGTGCCTGGTGGTCACTGGTCCTGATCCCAACCCTCACTTGTGGATTGACTTCCTGGCTTGGTTTTGGATCTACCCCGTCACTATATTGCCTTATGATCTGAAGACTTGGTTGTACCTGCCACCATTCCAAGGTCTGTCCTGCTCAGGTACCATGGGGCTGGGCCCTGGTCAGTGAGTCTGCCATGTCACAGGGAGCAGCCAGCTCTCACTGCTCCCTGATCCTGGGCTCTGTAGATGGCCCTGAGGCGGGTAACCCTGGTCCTGGTTCTTCTCTTGCTGTGTCCATGGCTGTTGATGGACCCTGTTATTGGCATTTGTTTCTGCCTCCCTGTGGTCCAATCTTGTGGTGTGGCACTGGGGGGTGACCCTTGGCCCAGTAGACTGTCCTCATGGACCAGTCCTGCTCCTGCTGCTCCTGGAAGCCCAGCTAATTTTCCCAGCTAATATTGTCTGCTTACTCAGTCTATCGCTCTACAGGATATTCCTGGAGATTGTTCTGAAGGCCTTACTAAAGTCAGACTGCACAATATCGTCTGTTCTCCCCTTGTTTATAGAACAAGCCAGCCCATCCTAGAAGATAATCAGGAGAGATTTGCCCTTGGTAAATCTGTGCTGGCTTTTCCCATCATGTTTTATTCCTTCATGTGTCTCAAAATGCTCCCAGGAGGCTTTGCTTTGAAGCCCTCTGTGGTGATTCAAACTCAAATACAATTGTACATCAAGGAGTTAGTGATCCACAGAACAGTTGACACAAGAAGGCACAGGCCTGTGCTGTCCTGTTTGTGTAGGTTGGCTTCCTGTTCTGTGCTGTGCGTACCCCTGGGCTGCAGGGCAAACTTTGCATGCCAATCAGAAGGAAGGAACCTGTAGGTAGCTCCCACTTGACATGGGTGATAGCACCACCTGTGACTTGGTATTTATCCTAAGGTGAAGGAGCATGTTTTCATGTGAACGTCCTTTTGGTTCACAGTAGAAATGAAGTTAATTGTTTACTTTTTTAGAAAATCCTGCAAGACCTCTAGAGACCATAGTGTCAGTGAGCATCTATCTCCACAGATGAGACCTGCACTGCACACCATTGCTTGACTAGTGGTCTGTCCAGTGCTGCACAGCTTGGGGTTCCCTGCATCTGAGAGAAAGTAAGGTTCTCTTTTTCCTTTAAACATTAGCTGCAATAAATGGTATTTCAAGCAATATCTTACAGAGTTCAAGTGCCTTTCTTAATGCAGATCACAGTGAACACTGGCCCTAGTGCCTTGCAGCAGTGCACTACACCTTTACATTGACTGCAGAGACCTCTAGTCTCCTGAATTCTCCTCCTTTCCCTTTCTGAAAACTACTCACTTTTTCAATTCATCAGGAACTTTCCTCAATCATCCTGACTTTTCCTTAGTCTTCTGTTTGCTATTCTACCTAAAGAAGCTTTTCTTACTGCCCTTCAGATCCCTTGTCAGTTTTCCCTCCAGTAGAATTTTTGCCTTTTAAATTCCATCCCTGCATGCATGGGGAAAGCTTCTATACTCCTACCTGGTGGGTTCTGCTTGCTTCCAATTCTTGCACACTTTCTTTCTGCATTTGATCTCAGTCAGAATGAAGCCAACTTCATCATCAGACAACAACCTGTATATTGCTTCAGCAGCAAGATATGTGCCATGTGTGGGAGTAAACGAAAGGCTTTGCATGTAGGTGAGACTAAAACTCCTTCAACCACAGTGAGGAAAATCTTCAGGTTCTGGGTCAAATACTCCCATCCAACCTGTTGCTGGCCTGTGGGATGTGATCATCACACATCAAGGCCACATCAACTGTGAGATCAAATATCCATGAGGGAGCATTAAGTAATCAATAGCTGCACAGTGAACGCTGAGCCCATGTCAGGATAAAATGAAGGTAAGACCTGATATGGGATATCACAATGACAGTGCCCCTGCCACAGTCTGTGAACGATCAAGGCAGCACTGCAGGCAACAATGCCCATCTCTTCCAAATGGCACAGTGCTGCTGCAGAAAGGTGCCATGTGGGCTATGAGGTCCTGTCTGAAGGAGCTCGACCAGACACCTTATTTTCTTTGCACTGAGGAAAAAACACAGTCCTATAGGACAACTGAGAGAGAAACCACCATTGACAGCTACAGCACCAAGGTCGGCAATGACAACCAGTTAGACAGCTGCAATCACTCTGGGTAAAATGTTTTCTCTCTCTGTGAATGGTTTCTTCTGTCCGTCATTGAAAAACAGCTTCCAGATTCACAATGTGGAATGAAGACAAACAAAAAAATTAACATGCTCCTTCCTACTGGCAAATGAGCAGGAACAAGGAGAAGAACAAAATCTCAAGTTCTGTGTAGGTTTTTGTGATTGGATGAGAAGCTTTTGTCTGTGAGCTGACCTGGACTTCATATCCTTTTGGATAAAAAGTGCCTTTTATGCTCTCAGGTGTCCAAGCTCAGGTACTCAAAAGTCTGTTGGTTTAGGGACAGCTCCACAATGAAATGCCCAGCAGAGCAAAGGACAGCAGAGCCTTAGCTGACCTCTTTCTTGGGACAAGCATTGTCAAACAAGAATGCGTGACAGAACTGTTTGTACTGCTTTGCACAGCTGTGCTGGACAGGGCAATCCATTGCCAGTTGTCCCAGGTAGCCTTCCAACTGCAGGAAGGTTTGCTTACCCTCTCTAGACTCCACGTCAAGCAGACTATACAGGACCCTTTGTGTGTTGATGCTACGCTGATGGCCTGTTCTGATCCAGTTCTTCATTTGCTTATGGGTAGATTCTGTTACAACTGGCCTTGCATTAACTATCAATTTGAGCACAGAAAACCAAACCAGGCCTCTGGGAAAAAATGTAGCATGTCTTTCTCATACACTATCAAAGCAGAGCTTCTTATCCTCCATATCTTTGCTTATTGTGGGTATGTTCTGAACCTGAAATTCCAATTCTTGGAGAGAAAACATGGCTTTTGTATAAGTCATGAAACAAAGCTCTGCATCAAACACATACAAAACTGTTGTGCAGATCTGGAACCAGAACTTTATACAGAAGTCAAATTCACCAGGTATAAAAAACACCTATGGGAGAATTTTTATTCTATACTTGCAGCGTGATAGTGTGAAAAACTGATCACTGACAAAACTGCAGCTGCTTCCTGCACATGTTTGTAGGTCCTAAACCCACAGATCTGAACACTTATGTAATTCATGTACAATAAACCAGATTAAGGGAAGGGGAATCATGGTTGTTTAGGAAAGAGGCTTGAGGGACACTTGGAAGGCAGATTTGACGGAGTTGAATGTACCGGCCAAGTCTTATATGCAGCAATGGAAGACCAGTGCGGTAGAAATAGAAATAAACCCCTGTGAACACAAAGTGGTCCTGAACAATAAAGTGACAAAGAGTGAAAGTAGTAGCACAGATCTGAGGTTCACTGTCAACAGTGTGAGAAAACAGCTTATAGGGTGTAGACACTCAGATTCACAGAATCACAGAATATCTCAAGTTGGAAGGGACCCATAAGGATCATTGAGTCCAACTCGCTGCACCTCGCAGGACTACCTAAACTAAACCATACAACTAAGAAGCATTGTTCAGACACTCCTTGAACTCTCACAGGATTGGTGCCATGACCACTGCCCTGGGGAGCCTGTTCTACTGACCAACTACCCTCTCAGTGAAGAGCCTTCTCCTAATGTCCAGTCTGAACTTCCCCTGATGCAGCTTCATTCCATTTCCTCATGTCCTACCACTGGTCACCAGAGAGGAGATCAGCACCTCCACCTCTGCTGCCCCCCTTGAGGAATCTGTACGCTGCCATGAGGTCACCTCTCAGCCTTCTCATCTCCAAGCTGAACAAGCCAAGTGACCTCAGCTGCTCCTCATAAGTCTTGTCCTTGAGACCTTTCACCATCTTGTTTCCCTCCTCTGGACACACTCCAACAGTGTGATGTCCTTCTTATATTGAGGCGCCCACAACTGCATACAGTACTGGAGGTGGGGCTGCACCAGTGCAGTGTAGAGTGGGACAATCACCTCCCTCGACTGGCTGGCTATGCTGTACTTGGTGCACCCCAGGACACAGTTAGCCCTTTTGGCTGCCAGGGCACACTGTTGACTCATATTCAAGTTGCCATCGACCCAAACCCCCACATCTCTTTCTGCATGGCTGCTCTCCAGCCTATTGACCCCAATTTGTATGTATAATCAGGATTACCCTGTCCCGGATGCAGAACCTAGCACTTGCTCTTGTTAAATTTCATATGGTTGGTGATTGCCCAGCTCTCTAGTCTATGCAGATCTCTATAAGGCCTTTATACCCTTGAGGGAGTCCACAGCTCACTCTAGTTTAGTATTGTCGGCATATGCACGCTTTGGTATGTTCTCTTCAGCCTTTTCATCTTCAGCTTTGAAGGACTCCTGATAACCATTATTTTGTGTACATGAAGCTTAAAAGCAAAGCAAGGTGTGATACACTCCCTTTGACTCTCAGGGTCCAGGCACACCTCCCAGTATTTTATTATATGGTGGATATTCTTCTGGCCACATAGCATTAAAAAGCACTTCTGCCTCTCCTGATGTCTGTGGTACCATCTCACCTCCTGAGCTACACAAATGAAATGGGGAACCACTCTGCCAGTGGATGCAAAAGAGGAAATGTGAATATTGTTTAAGTGTTCGGTGCCTTGGCTCACTGATACACCAAACTGTTGGGTGAGAAACACCCCGTTGTTATTCATCACTCTTAAGACAGGTTATGGTGAAGTGTTAATAAAAGCATTATTCATAACATCCAAAGTAGGAAACACACTGAACTATATCCATGAAAATGTAAGTAATTAAATAAAAAAGAGAAAACCTTAATTATATATGCCAGGGTTACTTTGGAAACACCTTGCCCTTACTGACCTGACCTGGTGTCTGCTCAGACAAAATGGCTGACAGTTTTGGCCATAATGGATAACTCATCTCTTTTCTGTAGTGGAGACTCTCATAAGACAGAAATTATTCAGGATCCTCCATCTGACAACTCAGACAAGGATAGAGCTTCTCCCATAGAGTTTCTGTTAAAAAAGCACCGTATTCTCCTCTTTTCTTAAGGCTTGTTCACCCTTACAGCTGCTCTCCCTTTGAACACAGGGGAGGGTGAGCTAGGAGATGAGGTACTGGCTGAGCTGCCAGTTCCCTGGATGTATTCATGTGACGTGCTCTCAGACCAGGCTTCTAGAAAGATCAACTTTTTCCTACTAAAACTGCCTCCTTACTGCCTCTCAAGGAGATCTTCGACCATTCTTTTAAGTTATGACAGTGCTGTCCTAATGCTTTAAACTATCTGGAAGCATCCCTTTGAGGCTGGATGTCTTCTCCAGCACCTGTCTGGCTGGTAAACAGTTCCTTACTTCAGTGAGAGGCAAAACTGTCCTTCTTTTCCTTGTTATTTCACCAGTGTGTTTCAGTGTGGCAGGTCCACCAGGTCTACATTGATCTGTATATTAACAAACAGATATGAAGTAGAGTACATGTCTACAACTCATTACTGGTGTTTGATTGAACAGATGGTAGAGATTTTTGGTTAACAACACATCTGGGAGACTCATTCTCTATTCTCTTTCTCCATCAACATACTAATATTTTACAGGTAGGGATAATGTTTTCTGAGAAGCACTTCAATCATCAGAAAAAAGAAGACAAGCATTTTAAGCTTTCTTAAAGGCTGAACCAGAAGCAGTAGACCTGACGAAAAAAAAAAAGTGAGAAGAATTATTCTGTGCTTAAGTACAGATAGATATCTGTTAGACTATCTGTGGGAAAACAAAAAAACCCCAGACCAAAACAAACCACTTGGCTGATGGAATAGAGATCTAACCTGTGGAGTAGAGATCTAACAAAAAAAATAACACTTCCACTACAATCTTGTCTTGCTTAAGGCCTCTGACTGCCTTGGTGACAGCAACTGGCATGGAGAGTGGAGATTTCTATGGCACATTTATTTTCACAAAAGGAAGCAGATTGAGGCAAAGAAAACTGCATTGTCTAAACTTTTGACAGCAGCACAGGATTGTACCTCCTCTCCTTAACAGAGATCACAGTCATCTCCATATGTGCTCTAAAGAATTATGTCGTACTGACTTTGGGATTTTTGCCCTCCCTCCCCCCCCGCCCCCCTTTTTAAAATTGCATAGTGCTTTACAGAGGTCAGAATGGTTTCTTTACTGTTTGTCCATTCTATTATTTCAATACATAACAATAGCTTTTATAACTGAAATGCTTTTATAACTGAAATATATTTTCTATTGTATATTATGATTGTCCCATGGACCATGAACACGCCTTTAGTTGGATTTCACAGTTCCTCCATCATCTGCCAGGCCATTCATTTACCCACGGAAGATCTGAGAGATGCATTGCAAGTGCATACCACAAACACCTTTGGAATTGACTACTTTTTACTTTCTCTAGGGCTACATTTTGCTATTACTCCCTGAGAACAAAATAGTTTGCTATAAAACCTTCACACTCATCAAAAGCTCTTTTTAAAATATCTCAGCCTTTCAAAGAAAATGTGCCTGCTTTTGACTTTCATCTCAGCTGATTTTCTCACATGCACCCCTTCATTTCCCCAGTTTCATTAGTAGAGTACTAGGCCAAGTCCTGTTCTCACTTATCTTCTGTCTAGCATGGCTCAGCTGCACTACGTACATTCAGAAAGGAACAATTGAAAGAGAGTTCTGGTCTGTTACTACAACCATAATAACAAATTGACAAATTGTTGACTAATAACCGCTAATTATGTCTTCCATCACTAAGGTTTTCACAATTTTTTGTTTTTATTAAAATCCCTGTATCTAGTTGCAAATGAGGCAAAAAGGAATGTAAGCATTATTTCCCAGTCTTTTCTCCAATCCAACAGTCCTGATGTACTGGTGGAAAACACTTTGTTATAAAGAATAAAAACCTAATATTTGTTCTCCCTTCAATCAAAAATGAGCCCATTGAAACTAAAATCTGACCTAATCCCATTAAATTATTTTTATGGTGTCAAAGGTCAAACTTCTGAAGGGCAGCAGTGGGTGGGTCACAATTCAGACCGTATAAATTCCCAAGGGCTCAGCCAGTCTGTCCATACACAGCTGGAAAGCTGTATTGCCTTTGGTGCTGAAGCTCGAAAGGTAAGCGTTTCTCTAGGAAAATTTACCTTCTCGCTATACTATTTCTTGTTTATGCCTAAGCTTAAAAAGAGAGCAATTGTTGTCTTGTGTTTGGTATCTTTAAGGACAGAATGCTTACATGATATTCTCTACAAATCTTCTCACCTGTGTGTATGTGTTCTATGCTATTTTATTATGTGCAAAACATGAGTATTCTTTTTTTTCAGGAGACTTTTTAAAAGTTTATTCTTTATGCTTAAAATATTATTTTGTGCTTAAAATAGGCTTTTATTTCAGAGTGACTTATCCTCTCATTCAGTATCTTTTAAGTTTGATTTTGGCAGCCAAAGAATGAGTTTGCTTGCTTGACCTTCAGTTCAACAGAGTGCACTGAGAGCAAAACTGTGGCATGCAGTGAATTTGCTGGGTTTATTTTAGTGTGAAATTTCTCTGTCAGTTGCATCCCTGGAAAATACAGTTGGTGAACACTACATAAGATAAGAACGTGTGTGGGCGTACAGACATTTTTACAGTAATCTATAAATGTGAACTTGTATACAGCAAGGAAAGTGAGAGAGATGTGCGTGCGAGTGTATGTGTATACTCACGAGCATGGTGACTAAAAACCTTAGTGGAGTGTAACACTCCAGAGACAAACTTGAGATACCAGCATTAAGCACCTACATAAGGGTCTGGATTTTGAAAGACAACGGACTTTCACAATTTCTGTAAATCACAGGAAGTAAACTAGATCAATGCTGACTTCAAAAGTTGTGCTTTATATAAGTACTGTGGCTACCCAGGACTTATACCGTCCAGTACTTTATAGCAGCCTCAGAGAGAAACAACTATAAAGCTTTTACTGGTCTATGCCACAAATAAATATTCATTTAACTGTGATGTATTAGGGTAGCTATTGTTATTTTACCATGTCTGCATTTCTACTCTATTTGAATGTCACTAACAAAATTTAATTTCTCAGAAAGGTTATAGTGTAGTATATAGAGATATAATTAAGCAAAGTAAGCTATATCTGAAAGCACAATAGCAGGGAATATGAATCTTGTGTATCAGTCTCTTTCCTAGACTAGGTGACCTTAGACAAATTATATTGCCTATCCATGCTTCCATTACTAAAAAAAGGGTAAAGCTACAAGCCTTTGAAGATCTACTGACAGTAAGTACTGTGTAACAAATAGGTATTTTACTGCATTGATTTATTTTTAGAAAATAGAAATAGTCAGCCAGCCTCTGCTTTTACTTATGTGTCCAAATCTATAGCAAGGCTACTAAAATTTGCACTTCAAATTAGAAAGTATACTTCAACTTAGAAAGTATATCAAAGACATCATATTTTCTTGTTTTCATCAAAGGTACCAAGGAATTCTAGCCTTCACTGAATGAAAATAAGTACAGGCAATTTTTGTTTGTCTGCTTTAAAAAGGTAAACAGAAATGACATACAGATTTAAGACCTCTGAGGAACTTTATTGCCAAAAAAGCAATTGAATACAAATGCAGAAATAGATTTATGAATATAGAGTTTCTAACAGGCATGAAAGGTGAGCATAGCAATAGGCATGTTACCACAGAATGACTTCAAAATTACTTGTTTATATTTCATTGCCTAAAACTACTATTAAAGTGCATTGCACTGTGTTTGTACAGTATTCCATCATTACATTGTCATTGTACTTCTATTTGCTGTAGGCAATACCAGTTTCACAATGGGCTCCATCGGTGCAGCAAGCACGGAATTTTGTTTTGATGTATTCAAGGAGCTGAAAGTCCAGCATGTCAATGAGAACATCTTCTACTCTCCCCTGAGCATCATTTCAGCTCTGTCCATGGTCTACCTAGGCGCAAGAGAAAACACCAGGGCTCAGATAGATAAGGTGAGCCTACAGTTAAGGTTATAAACCTTCCTGCTGATCAGTAAAGCCATAGCACTTAATTATATGATAATGTCCCTTGCATAGCTCAGAGGCTAAAAAATCTGGATCCAGAGTTACCAAAAGCTTTGGCCACCTCAGACTCCCATAGTGTTAAACAAATGCATCAGCTAGAAATCTTGAAACTGGATTTAAATTTTAATTTTATCATTGTTAGCAGTTAGATTCTCAAAGAGAACAATACATTCCAGTGCTCCTTTGTTTAGAGTAACGAAAGTAGATGAAATCTTCAGGGAAAGAGCCAAAACATGTCTCCAGACCGTAAAATGTTTCACATGAGTTTCCTATGAGGAAGCTCTCACTTCCGTCATAGAGAGTGGCTGACTTGTTACCTGGAAAAAAGTTAGCATTATTAATGGCACACTGGAGCTGAATTCTAGATGTTCCACAGAAAAAGAGAACTTCTAAGCAGGCAACAGTAGGCACAGCTATTCACAGATGATACAGATGGATTGCACCTTTTGAGTCATCCAGCTTCTCAGTTAGCCAATAGGTTTACTTCAAACAACATGTGTTAATCTAGTTGCATAACCTTTTTTTGTCATACCTCTTTTTTAACTACTGTTATTTTCAATTACAGGTTGTTCACTTTGATAAAATCACAGGATTTGGAGAGACTATTGAATCTCAGGTACAGAAATAATTCCATCTCCTTCTGTATGTCACTTTCTCCTGGGAGCAAAACCTAGCAGATAAAGCAGTCTCTTAGCATTTCCAACCCCTCTCCGATGAGCAGGTAGTGCACTGCATCCAGCAGATGGGGGAACACTTCATTCATAAGAATAGAGAGGGAAGGGAGGTAACAGAGGATTTAGAACAAGCATAAGATAAAACCCAGCACCATAATATAGGGCAAATAGGGAAAATTATAGATATTTGTATGCTTAGGCAAGGTAGCTGGGTATTACTGGTTAAATGGGACTGGTTGAGAATGGAGGAAAGCCTACCTGATCAGCTGGAGCTACATTACTGTAGTGGGTAATTAAGAATTCCCCTGAGAGAGGGATGAGGAAATTACAGTAGAAAACCAGCATAGAATTGTATATATTAGAAAATTTCTGCATCGGTGTAGTTACAGCAACAAGACATACAGGCTGAACAACAGTTTTGTAAGCAGAAGTGTCTGAACTACTCTACTCATATAGTATGAAAAACCTACTAAGTACTAAGATGAGAATAACATCATCTATCTTTTTATTTGCATTCATGCCAACGATTCAGTGCAGTACATCTGTAAGCGTCCACACTTCACTTAAAGACATGTTCACCCAAATCACCAAACCAAGTGACAATTATTCGCTCAGCTTTGCCAGTAGACTTTATGCTGAAGAAACATACCCAATCGTACCGGTGAGTTGCTCTAAGATCTGATCTGAATGTATTTCTGTGTCAAAGCTGTACCATTCTGTAATGCAAAAGCACTGTCAGAAGTCTAGGTTCTGCTAAAGAAATTTTCTTCTATATGGAAGACAGGATTCATGACCTCTCTATCACAACCCTAACCCTCTACAGTCTTGAGAAAAAATGTGCCTAGCCAAAAAGATGCTTGTGCAAAGTACAATCATGATCCAATCATGCCAAGGTGAAATTAATAAAGGTAATTTTTGTTGGAAAGAGGTAACTCCAACTATTTTCTCAACTTGTAAAACAAACCTGAAAAATAACTTAAGGTTAAAAATATTCCAAGTTTTCCCATTGAAAGGAACATTTAATTGGAAATTAAAGGAAAATACCATTGCAAAATAAAAAGTTAAAAAGTGTGCAAAGTGAAAAAAAAAAACAAACCCTATACTTCAATGGAAATGAATGCCATTTTTTGACCAAATTCAATTTTGGAAAATATTTTTAAAATGTGAGCATATACTCTTGCTTGAAGCAATGAATGTCAAACCCTGAGATGCTTATGCCCTAGAATCATGGCTTATTGATTAGCCTTAATAAGCAGATTATTCATATCTGTTAATTTCAGTCTTGCATTTCACATTTGCAAAATGTTTTGACATTCCAATCTGAAAACTGCATACTCTTCCTTTGCAGGAATACTTACAATGTGTGAAGGAACTGTATAAAGAAGGCTTGGTAACTATCAGCTTTCAGACAGCTGCAGATCAAGCCAGAGAGCTCATCAACTCCTGGGTTGAAAGTCAGACAAATGGTAAGAGTAAGATAAATATTAGCATAGGTATTTTCCTTTCTGCCACCATGTTTGAACAGCATATAAGAACACAAGTCAGGAGACAAAAATTCCACAAAAATTCTCCCTCCGTTCCTTCTCCTGGATAACAGATGAGTTCCCAGATAGGGAGCTATCATTTAACAAATTTTTTTTTTCCTCAGACACATCCCTTTTAGAGGACTTTATATCTGTAGGGACTTTGCAGGTATGTAATACTTCCAGTCCTGATGAAAGGGACAGCACTCGAATATGCTTTTTACACATTGACAAGTGGTTTGACGCTAATGTTTAGAATCTGGATATCCTTTGATCAGTGTGCTTTTCCCTCAAGCTTCCCAGACTTGTGTGCCTGTTGTGTGCCTGTAGGGCATGCAGTCACAAGGTACTTGAGAAATCTTAACAGGTAAAGGGCAATGGAAAACCACAGAGTTAAGGGATGGTAGGGAGGTGTATGAAATGCATAGAAAGAGGTATACCACAATTGGGATTTCTACCCTACTGCATCTCCATGTGGTTCCTCCATTCTTCCAGTCTCTTCCTGGCCCCCTCAAAAGATTCCTTTCACTCATGCTTGAAACACATGTCCTGCACAGCAAAGACAGATAAAAGATGCCGAATTTTAACTGAAATGAAAATATTCACAACACAACCTCTGGTGTTGTGTCATACTTTGAAGGAGAAAACCAGCCCATGATTAAGCTATTAGTGGGAAGGGACTAAGGGAGGAGCTTGCTATGTGCATGAGGACTGCAGAATAAAAAAGAACAAAGTATAAGAAGAAAGCAGAATCAAATTCTGGTTTTCTTTCCTACTGCCTGCTTTATATAGACATCTCCTTTCAACTTTAGTTTGAAGCAAGAAGTATGTATGTTTACTGTTTGGGTTGGAAACTGTCCTGAGATAAAAGGTTCCAATGGTTCTTCCCTTTGTCACAAAATATACAGGTCTACTTATTTTCTAACAAGTAAATCTCTGGGTCTTATAACTCTCATTATAATTCTTTACAAAGAGGGAAACAACAGTTGTTGCCAACAGCAGAGAGCAAATCAACCTCAGAAGCACAAGATTACAGCTGCAAAAACAATGTCCCTGCCCTACACCCTCCTCTCCACAAATTCTATACCCTTCATTTAATGTTGTGATTGCCAGGTAAGATGTGTTATACACAGAGGCGTTATATATGTGTTCTCTTTTCCTCTGCATTCTTAAAGGAATGATCAAAAATATCCTTCAACCGGGCTCTGTGGATCCCCAGACTGAAATGGTCCTTGTTAATGCCATTTACTTCAAAGGAATGTGGGAGAAAGCATTTAAGGATGAAGACACCCAGGAAGTGCCTTTCAGAATTACTAAGGTACTTGGGCATACATCATCTTAAAGGTGTCTTCTAGAATTTTTGAAGAGAGTAGACAAGTTGTTATCCAATCTTCCTGAACAAAAGCTATCAGTAGTTTTAACCATAAGTAGACATTTCTACATTCTAAGAATAATCTTTGTGAAAACTATATTATCTTATTTGGCTTTGCAGCAAGAAAGCAAACCTGTGCAGATGATGTATCAGATTGGTTCATTTAAAGTGGCAGTGATGGCTTCTGAGAAAATGAAGATCCTGGAGCTTCCATATGCGAGTGGGGAGCTGAGCATGTTGGTGATGTTGCCTGATGATGTTTCTGGCCTGGAGCAGGTACGGTCCTGGTAGTTGGGTTTCAGAAAACCATAAACACAGTGAAATTTAGGTGCTGCAAAGCCCTTCACAATGAAGTTATCCTAAAACACTTCACCAGCACAAATCTGAACACAGGCAACATGGAATTGTTGCATAGCAGCATGCAGCTGTCTCAGTGCTCTTGCAATAGTTTGTGCTGAGCATGGATTGCTTAAGGAACTGCTTTAGTGGGTTAAATATTGGTCACTGCAGAAAAGATTCTTCTCAGTTAAGCAGCTGTTACTCCAGCTGCTTGAACTCCAAAGGTTTTATATCTCCATTCCTGCACACTGAGGAGCTTCCTGGGAAGTTCATATTAGCTTTACTAGTTGTAATTATTGTTTGGTTTGGCAGTGATCAACGTGCTTCCTTCATACCTTCAAAAATTAAACTATCTAAAAACTGAATATGAAGGCTACTGGAATGGTTAAAGCAATTTCAGACAATAAAATGTACATGTCATACTATTGTTGAGATGAACAGAATACAGGCATGGGATATTGCCATTAGAAGGACTGTAGTTAGTCTGAATAGGAAAAGTAATAAATGAGAGTTCATTGAAATGTTTGTACACTAACTCAAAGAATCTAAATTATAAAAATGAAGAGGCATTCGAACACAGCTAAATTTCCTCGGTAATAACTGATAGTTCAGGTATTAGTAATTGGTTACTTGGAGGTCTTAAATGTAGATAGAGCTTACAACTCAAAAGCACATAACAATTTTTGGAATATATTCCCCAAACAAAGAAAATAAATAGGGAAGAAGCTTAGGTGAAATTTGCTGAGTAGCCATCTCACTAAGAAAATTAATTGGCAGTGAGCCTATTAAAGAAGTAGAAAGCAGGACAGAGCAGAGAGGAAAGAGTCATAGTTTACTTTCCTCTCCTAGATACATTAAACTGTATATACTTAGAAAAAATGCTATGCCAAGAGCAGTCAGTTTAAAAGAGGAAGACCCCCACCACTGATACTGCCTTGCCAAAAGGGAAGTCATGCTTTCATCCCAGAGATCTCATTTGCTTGTCTCCTTGCAGCTTGAGAATGCAATCACTCTTGAAAAACTCATGGAGTGGACCAATCCTAGTATGATGGAAGAGAAGAAAATGAAAGTGTACCTCCCCCGCATGAAGATGGAGGAAAAATATAACCTCACATCTGTCTTAATGGCCTTGGGTATGACCGACCTGTTCAGCTCATCAGCCGATCTGTCTGGCATCTCTTCAGCAGAGAGCTTGAAGATGTCTGAAGCTGTCCATGAGGCATTTGTGGAAATCTATGAAGCAGGCAGTGAGGTGGTAGGCTCAACAGGAGCTGGGATGGAGGTTACAAGTGTCTCTGAAGAGTTTAGGGCTGACCACCCTTTCCTCTTCTTGATCAAGCACAACCCAACCAACAGCATCCTCTTCTTTGGCAGATGCTTTTCCCCTTAAAGAGAAGAAAGCTGAAAGAATTTCTGTCCCTCACAGCAAGACCCTAAGCACTGCAGTATCAAGGGTAAAAAGAAATGCATACTTTCTCTTTCATCCATATTTTCTAAAACCGGAAGGCTTTATCTAAAAAAAAATAAAAATAGTAAACTCAGAGAAATTATGCCATGAAAACAGAGGCCCTTTGCCTTTCCTTTCTGCAGAGTAGTATTATTTACTCATCCATGAAGTGTTAAGGGAATGAAAATTGGACCCAAAGAAAGTATGAGCATGAACAGAGTTGTTCCTGGTCCAAGTTAGCAATAATAGTGCCAAATCATCACACTGAAAAAACACAATGCCATTTATCAGCAGAAGTTTTATGGAAAAAAATGCAGCCTTCTAATCAAGTCAGGTTTCTCTATGGCCAAGCTCCATAGTGACTCCACTGGAATTATTCACTTGAAAGCTTCCAGATTAAACTGTCAACAGCAACCATTCCTACTCTGACAAGACAATTGCTTTTTCTTTGTGCTCCTGATACTGCAGGGATCTTCCTCACTTTCTAAAGATGCATTATAGAAATCTTATAATTCATATTTCTCCTCAAACCTTTTTGGCTCAATCGTCGTGACCAAATATGGCATGTTTCTAATCAAATTGTTTTCCGTGTGTCCATATGTAATGGGTCTTGCGGATGTACTCTCTTGCTCCTTCAATCATAATAAAAACATGTTTAAGCAAAAACTTTTCATTTGGAGTATTTCGAGTGCACCTGGGACAGGGTAATCCTGGTTATACGTACAAATTGGGGGATGAGAGGCTAGAGCGCAGCCCTGCGGAAAGAGATGTGAATGGTTTCGGTTGATGGCAACTTGAATGAGTCAACAGTGTCCCACTCTACATAGCACTGGTGCAGCCCCACCTCCAGTACTGTATGCAGTTGTGGGCGCCTCAATATAAGAAGGACATCACACTGTTGGAGTGTGTCCAGAGGAGGGAAACAAGATGGTGAAAGGTCTCAAGGACAAGACTTATGAGGAGCAGCTGAGGTCACTTGGCTTGTTCAGCTTGGAGATGAGAAGGCTGAGAGGTGACCTCATGGCAGCGTACAGATTCCTCAAGGGGGGCAGCAGAGGTGGAGGTGCTGATCTCCTCTCTCTGGTGACCAGTGGCAGGACATGAGGAAATGGAATGAAGCTGCATCAGGGGAAGTTCAGACTGGACATTAGGAGAAGGCTCTTCACTGAGAGGGTAGTTGGTCAGTAGAACAGGCTCCCCAGGGCAGTGGTCATGGCACCAATCCTGTGAGAGTTCAAGGAGTGTCTGAACAATGCTTCTTAGTTGTATGGTTTAGTTTAGGTAGTCCTGCGAGGTGCAGGGAGTTGGACTCAATGATCCTTATGGGTCCCTTCCAACTTGAGATATTCTGTGATTCTTTTAGCAGAGTTGGTTCATTGCTTACAGAGGGATAAGGAATGAGAGTCTGTCCTAAGTCTGGGCTAAGGTACAATATTGAGACCAATCTTCTGCCAGGAAGGGACAGCATAATCCCTCATGCATGCAACTCAAATTAGTCAGATATAACACTTTCAGCACAAATCATGATTCAGGATTCTCTCTGAAACAGGAATTGATAAGCATTTTGGAAGGCAGCTGGATATGTCCAGAATCTACATCCCACTAAGACACAATACTGCCTTGTAGAACACATGGGAATGGGAAATGGGAAGGAGTTCTCTAGTTATCTTTGTGGTGTGTTTATAAAACTTTATAGGCTCTTATTCTGTAACTAAAGAGAATAACCATTCTAAAAGAAGCAATGTCTATGGCAAGTTATAGTTTCTCTCTGGAATGAATTATTCTTCCTGTTGCCACTGAAGCAAGAAAGGAAACAGACCTGTGAAGAACTGTCACAGAGAAGTATCAGAAGAGTGAAAGACAGAGGCTTTCAGGGGTGAAGTTACTGCAAGAAAGCTATGCTCTTTCCTGACTCCAATATGCACAACATGGCACCAGTGCTGGGTGGTCTGTGGTGGACTGTTTTTTCAGTCCCACCACACAGCATTTTGCTTGTTCTACTTGTTTTGGCTTCTCCCCCTTCCCCCATCCCCCAAGATAACACATACTTTGGCAGTACCTAGGGGGCATAACTTGCTGGTAGCAAACATGATCTTGCAAAAGAAGGAAGATAACATGACACCACCTTCGCTGGTGAATAAATAGTTCAAATATTTTCTTTCGCTTTCCTGTATCTTATTCAATTGCTGGTTAAGAGACAACAAATGGGGAAAGTTATTACAAGAGAGCTAACAACGTATTTATTATTGTCCTGGAGTGTCTGTTGATCTGGTCATGGAAATAGGGCACCTAAAATCCTCAGGACACTTAATTTTCAGCATTTGTTCTAAAACTGCACTATTTCTAGGCCATTGTAGTTCTTATCAATTAAAACATACTTCCTCACAAGCGGAAGACACGAAGAAGTACATCTGCTCCTGTATGTAGACAGATAGATTCAGTGCTGCCTCCTGACTTCTGCTGACTTCTCCTCCCAGCACAGCAATAAGCAGTCATATTCTCGTCCTCACTAGTCTCTTCCTTACAAGCTGTGCAGTCCATCCATCTCTAATACACAAATGAAAACATAAACATGCATTCTCAGTCCTATGTTTTCAGAGACTGAAGACTTTGAAACCATTTTGGGACTTGGCAAATCACACACTCACTAAGGAATGGATGTTGGAGTCCTCAGATCTCGGAGAGAGAAATATTTGCCTAACAGCTAAAAACTTCAACAGCCTTCCACACCTGAGGCACTGTAGCTTCTGTAATAACAGGCACCTAAAGAACAGGCCTCTAAAGGACAGGCCTGGATGCAGCCCCAAGTTGAGTGACAGATGTCAGACCTCCACCACTCAGCATGGAACAAGGCCTGTCCTTTGTGCCAACAGAGGAGGCTACAGCTTCTTTTCCCCATCCCCAGAGAAGCAAAATCGTCAGCACTGCTGACAGGTTCTCTGCTGTCTCATGAAGTACAGGCAGATTACCTTCTCTTCTACCCCCAGTATTTCTTTCAGCACAAGTAAGGAAGAAGCCTCAGACTCACAGCTTTAGGACCTGTCATAAGAGGCTTTTACTGCTCCACCATGACACCCCATATGTATTTGTAATTTCACACGTGCAAAGAGACACAATTTATTCAAAGGATTAGTGAGTTGCGTAGACACAAGACCACGCTTGTTTGCTTGCCTGCAGTCTTACAATGGGAAGGTAATTCACGTAATGAATTTCCATAGAGATGACAAAATTTGACCCTAGGGCCCTACTGTTTATTGTAGTCCTAATTCTTCAAATATATAAGAGTGTAAGTAATATTGTTCAGTTGAACAAAGTCGGTTATTTGCAAAAATTGGTCTCCTGAAGTTCACAGAGTTAGAGAGTAACTTGGGTTGGAATGGGCAGCTGACAGTCATCTGGTCCTAACTTCAAAGACATAGCAGGTTGCTCAGGGTCCTTCCCAGTCAAATATTGCATATCTTTAAGGTTGGAGAATCCACAATGTTCTGATTCAAATAATTCTAAACATAAATCCAAGT
Source organism: Aramus guarauna (assembly GCA_013400195.1). Taxonomy (NCBI): domain Eukaryota; kingdom Metazoa; phylum Chordata; class Aves; order Gruiformes; family Aramidae; genus Aramus; species Aramus guarauna. The sequence goes on along the minus strand of VXBL01009005.1, from coordinate 757,023 downwards.
CTGACTAATGTAGAAGTGGTGTAAGCCATTCATGCTACACATTTTTAGTCCCAGTAGCATAATTTATACTTTGTCTCCATTTTATTATATGTGGTTATCAATGGGCTACCATTTGTACCTGGCCTCCCTCTCCTCACAAACTCTTAAACATCACAAGATAAAGACTTTAATACCATATGGTCTGTCTTGTGACATGAGCAAACACTCACAATTGCATGCTACTCCCAGGAAAAAAAGATTCCAAATTAATTTTGAGCTTTTATTTTTTTAACTCATACAGCACTTTCCTACTTTTTCTAAACGTTAGCAATGGCAACCCACAGTCTAAAATCAATGCAGGCAAACAATGAACCTCTATTAGTGGGACCTTACAGATGACAGGAACAGGATCCTGGAGTTGAGCAGATCCTTACGGTGGAAGGCTGACTTCTTAGTTACACAGGTAAAATTCCAGTGTTGTGGATCTGATAAGAGGTCAATATGGAGAGGGAGAATAGTGAGGTGCCCAATGAGTTCTTGTAAGGAAGGCAGAGATATGAGAATTAACAGTGAACAAAAGGAGTGGAGGAGGGATCATTAAACTTCACAGGACTCTGTGTAAGAGCAGTTCCTTTTCCCTCTTCATTCTTTTCTATTTCATTCTGCCTCCTTTCCCTTGGGGAAAGTTCATTGCTATCCAGTAACTCCCTTTCCCCATGTTGCTGACTACCCCCACCCTCACCACATCCTCCTTGATCCTCCTTGCCCTTCAGCAATCTCTGTCTACTTCTTGGGGCAGTGAGGGAAGAGGGCAGGGCTGGGGTCAAGCCTTGCTTCTAAGAGGAGAAATGTCTTGTAAAGGAGAAGAAGTTTTGGGCCTAAGGAAAAAAACGAGAGGAGAGTGTTGCCACTCCTATCGCCTAGAGGGATCATCTGCCATGCAATAAGGCTGCGTCAATTCCAGAGTCCAAGCTGCATCTCAGCTGCATCTGCAGGAGGTGGGGTGAGTGCCCATTCCTCCAGCCACAGAGAGCAAGTGCTCTGCCTCTCCTTACACCTACTCTGCTAACTTTCCTTAGGCTGATGTTGCTTCTGTACTACTGAATTCAAATTAGACTTGGTCTATGTCTTGGTCTATCTATGTGCCTAGACAAGGAATTAGCAACCACAGAAGCAAGAGATGTTAAGAAAGCCTTGGCAGACTAAGCCAAAGCCCTAGAAAATGAAAGGAGATAGACCAAGAAGAAAGAAAAGTCTAAAGCATCTGAAAGAGACAATTGCACTAGTTTTAAACTACACAAAGAGAGTTCTGCTTTTGGGTTTTAAAAGAGCCTCAAATACCAGTCCAAAAGATAATGGAACCATGAAGATCTGCATACCCTTCAATCATATCTGGAAAGTGCAGCTCCAAAGAGATTGGAAATGTTTTGGTAGAGAAGAGCAGGTGATCATCAAGATATTTTAAAAGAAGGTCCTCGGTGCAATACCCTGCAAGTTCATACTTTTATATTGCTCACAAAAGCTTGAGGAACAAAATCAAAACTTTCCATCTCATTTTGTCTGAGAGCAGATAGGAACATGAGATCATGTTGTCTTACTTGTCCTGAATCACTTAACTTTTGCTTGGTCACTGTTACAAAAAGTTTGCTAACTTGAACCATATAAAAAGATGTCAGGTCTCAAGAGACTGAGGTCCTTTGTGCAACAGGCAGAGAACATTAGAGAAGGAAAGGTGGAAGAATCTTCCAAGTGCAAAGGCATTGGTAAGACAATGACATGAACAACACTCCAGCTCACTCGAGGCTCTTTTCATTCTGAGGGGGAAATTCCATTCCAAGCCTCCTGTTTGGAGGCCTCTTTGTCCTCTTCCAGGACAAAGACTTACTGCCATTGTATGTGCACTTAACCAGGTAGTTCAGTCCCAAAGGCAGTCTAAATGTATGAAACTACAAAGGGCCAGCAGATCAGTGAATAGCTAAGATTTCCAGTACACTTCCACAAGTGAGTATCAGGGAAATTCTCCTGATGAAAATTCTGAAAATACCAACTGCCTTGTCATTCCACTGGTCATTCCACCAGGCAAGAATATTTGCAGTCGAGCTGTATGAAAAAATAGCAAATGTTTAAATAGGTTTCTTAACAGAGAGCCCTTCCTCTATACCATGTTCTTGCACATCAGCACGACTCCTGTTTAGGATGCACTCTTGTTTAGAAATGCATTCTGCAGATACATTGAATTGATATTCTCATTTGTCACCCCACAACATGGCACATCTTGCACTATAGCACTGCAGCCTGGGAAACTCCCATTAACACAAAGCAGGGATCAGCTTTCTGATTCAGTAGTTGTGCAGCTGACGTACAGCTACACCCTTTGAGAGATTTCTTCGGAAAAATGACAAGTTTCGGCTAAAGTGCATACAAGACACACATAATGTTATTACTCATAATGCAGTACTGTGTATCATGATTGAGAAATTCAGGCCACTCGTCGTATTTTTGATGTTAACTGCTACTTGTGATACTTTAAAAATGCTCACTGCCTGACTCATTCAAAGGAAAACTGCACCCTTGCATATGTGAAAAGAGTTTGCATATTCATTAACAGATAAACTATCTCTGTTCAGATAGAGAGATCAGTCCTTTCTCAGAAGTGTTGCACTTAGCAGAGTTGAATTTCTCAGGACAAACGTTGTCTTTATTAATTACAGTATCTAAGCCAAAGCCTGTAGAGGTAATAGTAAAGTATGATGAATTATGTCAGTACTGTCAAATTTCACCACACCTTTGCTTTCTGCAGGTGTGGAGCAAAATGCCTCAGTAATATTTACACGGGAAGCTCACCACACCCTCTGGCAACTCATAAGGTTTTAAATACTGTTAGAATATGTCAGCAAGGATTGCTTGGCAAGGGAAGGCTTGCAAACTTACTCTTAGGAGGTACACAACAGATAGCTATCTACTCTGTTTCAAAATAAAGACGTGTATTCTCAACCAAAGCTTTAAAGGGAAAAAAGATACCCAAAGAACTAATCTCTCTTAAACTTAAAAACTGTTTGAGATTTCAGGATGATACAAATTATCCTACATAAAAATCTGTTATAGCATAACCCAAAATCTGTTATAACCATTCTAGGTGATGCATATACATTTCTTTATTTTTAGTTGACAATGTTAGGAAAAGCTCATGCTGTGCTCTCAATTATGCTATGTCAGAGGCATCACCCAGAAGGAAGTCCTCCTTAGCACAGAAAGGTTCATGTATCAAGTCACTCAGCATCCTTACTATTTTCTCAGTTTCTGTACCCCTGTCCTCCTTACAGTTTTTAACTTTAAATCACACAGATACTTTAAAAAAAATTATATCAGACCTCCAAAGAGATTAAAATATTCTCAGATTTCAAAACCCTTCTCATCTCCATGCCTCTTGTATCTCCTGAAGTCCTTTTAAAGGTTTGGGACATTTAAAATCCTTTCATGTTTAAAACATACTGGCCTGCTCTGGCTGAGCAAAAAACTTGAATAGAGTGCTCCGCTGGCTGAACCAGAAGTTCTTGTCTCCCAAGTAAATAAGCAGTGCTGATACTAGTAAAAAAATATTTGAAGATGGCAGGGAAACTGAACAGCTTTCCTGCAAGCATCTTTTTGTTGTTTGTTTGTTTGTTTGTTTGTTTGTTTGTTTTAATCTACCTGAAATATAGAATATGTTGGTTTTGAATTAAATCAGATTTTTCAAGAGTTATACAGAGTTGGCAGCTAAAATAAGCTACCAATGAACATGAAAACCAACCATGCAAAGTTGTATAGAATCATAGAATCGCAGAATGGTTTGGGTTGGAAGGGACCTCAAAGACCATCTAGTTCCAACCCCCCTGACATGGGCAGCGACACCCTCTACTAGACCAGGTAGCCCAAAGCTCCATCCAACCTGGCCTTCAACACTTCCAGGGAGGGGGCAGCCACAACCTCTCTGGCAACCTGTTCCAGTACCTCACCACTCTAACGGTGAAGAATTTCTTTCTAATATCTAATCTAAATCTACCCTCCTTCAGCTTAAACCCATTACCCCTTGTCCTGTCACTACACTCCCTGATACACAGTCCCTCACCATCTTTCCTGCAGGCCCCTTCAGGTATGGAAGGCCACAATTAGATCTCTCCAGAAGCTTCTTTTCTCCAGGCTGACAATTCCAACTCTCACAGCCTGTCCTCATAGGAGAGGTGCTCCAGCCCTCTGATCAACTTTGTGGCCCTCCTCTGGACTCATTCCAACAGCTCCATGTCTCTGTTGTACTGGGCCCCCCAGAGCTGGATGCAGTACTCCAGGTGGGGTCTTACAAGAGCAGAGTAGAGGGGCAAAATCACTTCCCTCGACCTGCTGCTCACACTTCTGCTGATGCAGCCCAGGACATGGTTGGCTTTCTGGGCTGCAAGCACACACTGCCATCTCATGTTGAGCTTTTCATTGATCAATACCCCCAAGTCCTTTTCCTCAGGGCTGCTTTCAATCCATTCTCCGCCCAGCCCGTAGCTGTTCTTGGGATTGCACCAACCCATGTGCAGGACCTTGTACTTGGCCTTGTTGAACTCCATGTGGTTCACACGGGCCCACCTCTCAAGCCTGTCAAGGTCCCTCTGGATGGTATCCCTCCCCTCCAGCGTGTCAACCACACTACAGAGCTTGGTATCGTCAGCAAACTTGCTGAGGGTGCACTTGATCCCACTGTCCATGTCGCCAACAAAGATGTTAAACTGTCCCAGTACCAACCCCTGAGGAATGCCACTCATCACTGGTCTCCACTGGGACATCCAGCCCTTGACCACAACTCTTTGAGTGCAACAATCCAGCCAATTCCTTATCCACCGAGTGGTCCATCCATCGAATCCATGTCTCTCTAAAATACAATGTGAAAGCAGAAGCTACCATTTTTTCTGTGACAAAAAGTCTTTCTCAAGACCCTCAATAGACTTTATAGAGCACTTTATAATGTTCTGTTTAGACGTCAAGCATTTCACCTACTCCTGAACCCAGGTGCTAATGAAGAGAGCTACACACTGTGTAGGAAAGTCACAATGACTTGTGCTAAGTTACACTGAAAGTGGAGGAAAATGAAATGCATTTATGTATCTGAGATCTGGCCAGGGCACTGATGTCCTGCCAATATTTGTCCTGACGAAATGGAAACATGAACGACTACAGTGAAAGAGCCCATAGGTTTACATCCCACAGTAAGGATACCATTAATACAAATATAAGTCTTCTAGTGTCATGCTGTGTTGACTTAGTATAGAGCAGGAGTGAGACTACCGCTGCTACTGAGTCAGCAGTAGCACCACCCATCAACCGAATCCTCTGGTGCTGCCAATTTAAAAGGATATTGGAAAACGTCATCAACCCATCACACTGATTTAGCATATGTTGTCCTTTGAGAAGAGTGGAATTTTAGTTACTTGGTATGCTTTTCCCCACGCCCCCACCCCCAAGCACCGGCCATGCTATTCCAGAGGTGATTTTAAAAGGTATCTTTAAAACCTTGTACAAAGGCACAAGCCTCTCATTCAGTCGAACCCAGCATTTCTGTGTAAACAGAACACCTCAGCCACTTCTGGTAAAGCAGCAAGCAGTATTACAGGTTAGCAAATTAAATTCACCCCTGCTTTAAAAACAGAAAATCCACAGTAATTGCTCTAAGGATGAAATTTATCCAGTGTATATCTATCACTCATTCAACAACATGGCTAAATTTGCAAAGATTACTCAAATCATTAAGGCTTTGGAAATCACTTAAGGCCAATGTAAACAGATTACAACTTTCCCAGGCGCAATGGAAGCAATTAATTCTGCAGTGAACACCTCTCCTACGCTATGCTGTTCTCTGGAAAGCCTAACAGATCCAGCTAATTACAACTGACACTGAAACATGCTGTTTTCATGTAGCTACAATTTCAAAAGACCTGAAGGGCAGGAAAACACCATTTGATTAAGTTTGTGCTGTTCCTCACAAGTAGGAAAGCAACTTTAACAATGCTTTCGGTTCCCAAATTATATTGATGCAGACGGTTCACCATCAGCAAGGGACCTTTTGTAGCTGCACAAAAAATAAGGAATAGATCTCTGAGGTGCTGTGTTGGTCAAACAGCAGCTTTCAGATTAGGGTGGGGAAACAGAAGCAGAAGAAAAATGAAGTCTAATCTAAGACCCACACCAAGTTCTAGTGATGTCACCACTGCTAATAAAAGCAAGGGTCTGGTGCCTGTTTCTCAGCCTTCACTATCTCACAGTGACAACATTTCCCTGGTTGTACAGTGGCAGAATCCTCCAAGATTAACAAAACCCATTTTTCTAAAACAGAATCCCACCAGGAGTGACAAATACTTTGTCAGTAGGAAACGGGCAATAGAAAAACTTACACATAAGAAGTCACTGTCTTTTCTCTGTCTGTCTGTTCCTCAGAAAAAAATTTGTATTAGACAAATAACAAAAGAAGTAGGTCATTGACTGCTTTTTTTTTTTTTTTTTTTAAAAAAAAACCCTCCAAACCGCAAAAGAAAGGTTGTTTAAAGTAGTGCGGGTTCAAGTTGTTACTAGCCTGTTGCCACAAGTGTGTTTATAGAAATACTTCTGCAGTCAGTTTTGTAAGGTTCTTCTATGGTATCATTCTCACCATCACTTCATATCCTACTCTGTGATGATTCAGTTCTTCCACAGGGATGTGGCCTTTGGGGCATAATAAATTACACAGTCATGAGTCATAAGAACCTTTGCAGAACTGGCCAAACACACTATAAATTCACCCTACCCTTCATGTGAACTGCAGAAACCTTGGAGACACTCAGAGCAGCAGTGTTCCTCTCTGCAAGAAACAAGGTACTGTAACGATTTCTAGAGATTATTTATTTCATATATTATTGGATGATGTTGCTTTGTTGACAAATGCATAGAAAGAAAGGAAGCGGGGATCTGAATTGGAAACACAAATGCTTGGGAAAGTAATTTATGAAGATGGCACAGGCATGGTCTAGAAGGTGGAAATCTTAAAAATATACAGGAAGAGCAATTTATTGTAAGAGTTCTGTAATTTCTAGAGCTCAATGGCTAGCATATATATCATAGCAGAGTAAGAACCACTGTGTTTGCTTAAGTCAGCCAATTTGTTCTCGTGCTCTTCAGTTCTTACAAACCTTGGGTCAGCTCCTGGTTTGCAAGCTACGCAGATCACAAACTGTCTTTATTCTAAGGCCATCCTATACCAACCGCAACAGTTCCTCATCCCTGACTAGAGCTCTCAGCTAAACCTGCAATGCAAATGACAAATGGCAGCATTTGTGGTCTACTGAATATGGAAGTCTTGTCCTGCAGAAGAACTGGGAAGCTAGGATCTGGGCTAGTGCTATAAAACAGTTTCGGGATGTTTTTGGAAGTCAAAAAAGGAATTCAGGATGCTTAGCATGCAATAGTTGGGGTGGTGCTTGCCCAAGCAAGCACGTTGTCCTGTCCTAAAGGAATAGTTTGACTGTTGCTGTTACCAGAGTATTTGTTCACTACAGTTATGAGCATCAAAAGGCTCTTGCACAAATTGAAGCATAAAAGTTTTTGTAAGAGACAGTCTCTCAGTATCCTCTAGCCCAGGCACTGGTGAGTAACACTGTCAACTGTCACTCCAAGATGCTGTAAAGGACAGTGCAATAAATGTCCTGGTAAACAAATACAAAACAAGGTTGTAGGCTGCTTTTTCCCTAATCTAAATGATAGCTAGTGTCACCAGTGAAACAGGACACGCTAAACCTTATATGACTTTATAACAGTTAATCCTTCTCCTTCTCCATGTAGGTAAATACTTTTAGAAAGCCTGTAAATCACAAAAGAGACTTAAAAAACTTAAGAGAAACTTGCAGACACATAGTAGTCATAACTAGTGATTCGCTAACAGGATCTTTTCTCCCTTTCTGTGCAGGTTCAGAACAATGGAAGGTTTGCACGAAGCAAACACAAGGTTTGCTCTTGACTTTTTCAAACATGAATGTCAGAATCATGGTGACAAGAATATTTTTTTCTCGCCTTTGAGTATTTCGTCTGCCCTGGCTACTGTTTATTTGGGAGCCAAAGGTAACACTGCAGATCAGATGGCAAAGGTGAGTCTGGGCTTCAAACGGTAGCTGTCTGAAAGGGTTGATCTCTTGGAATAACATCCTCTATGTGAGAAATTGACTGTGATGGTACAGAGGAAAACTGTAAGCGGAAAAATTACTCTAATCAAAACTCTACATATACACATATATATGTGTGTATATATATATTTGCGAGCTCCCATTTCACCCCTGATGTGCACCACAATGAATAGACCAGTTTTCCACTTGTGCAGGTCAAAGGAATAGTTTACTCTAGCCTCTGGAAATGGGACCCCAACAAATGACAGAAGTGGCACTGCTGACATTGTTGCCTTTTAAATATCACCAGCAGAAATAAGTCATCTTGATCCCAAAGCTCAGTAACTTGAGCACTCATCAGGGAGTGGGAGACCTGGATGCTCTTTCTACTCTGCCACAGACAATTCCCATCTCACATCTCATCTCTTTGGTAATGATCCCACACAAGAAGACTCTCCCCTATATTTATTATAAGTTTTGCCCTTTGCTAAACATAAATCCACATCCACAAGAACAGAGAAGAAACATGGTGAGACTACAACCCTTTCTTTGGGGTATGTATTTTACAGGCAAAAATCACTTACTGAAATCCCTAAGTCATTTTTGTGTGAAGTTCATAGCTTCAGCAGGTGGCAGTGAGAACAGCCCCAATGCAGTTACCTAGCTCCTATTGTAGGAGGTGAGGCTTGTGAGTTTGCATCTAAGGCAGGAGTTGTCCCACCTGCTAAGGCAGTGATCTAACTCCTGATTTACAGGACAGAAGAGGGCCAGGAGGGTCACAAAGACAGGAGTGATCTTCTGTTAGGAAGAGGAGAAAACAAAACAAAAGGCATATAGCTCTTTTGAAAAAAGTACCAAGGTTGGACACACCACTTTTTACCCTGGGTAAGACACACATGCTCAGAGCAAAGGATTTAAGGCATGAAACTCCCCACACCATTTTAATGTTTTCTAACACATAGCAACATTCCATTTAGACTTCTGCTTTGGTAGTCTCCATCTGGAGATAACTGGCTCTTCCCAGGTATTAACTGGTCAGCCCAGAGCATAACTCAAACCAGGCAGATTCCTCTAGAACGGCTAGGTACATGAGAGTTTTCCCATGCAGCCCAGAGCTTAGTGTGTGCAAGTCATTTTGTACACATGGGCCTCAAGACCTAATCAAAGATTTCATATTCAGTCAGAAGTGGATGCAAGAATAAAAGAAAAAAAAGAGTTTGACTGTCTTCATCACCAGTCCCATGACATCACTGAAAGATTTTAGTGAAACAGTAAATTTTGCATCATTGCATTTATTATTGCTTTTTCCACTATAGGTACTACACTTCAACAAAGCTGAAGGAGCCAGAAATGTCACCACAACCATAAAAATGCAAATCTATTCCAGAACGGAAGAGCGTCTATCGAATCAACGTGCTTGTTTCCAGAAGGTATCTCACCAAGTCTAGTGATCAAGCTATGGGCATGGTCACATCTTCTCTTGCTGGTATTTTCCTTCCACATTTGCATTTTGCCTTCCTCAGATGTAGTGTACACAATGAATTGGTAAAGCATCCTCTGATACCTTCACCTAATGCAATACTTCTTACATGCTTCCCCTTTTTAGGCAGAATTGCAAAAACTAACCTCAAATTTGCAAAATTTAAAATTTAATGTTACCATTCTCTGTCGATAGATCTCATCTTTTTCCTTTAACTTTGGGGAGAGATTTCTTTCTCAAGTTATTACTGTTCAATAGCTAGCTATTTAGCAACAACATGTGCTTTGAACAGGCATGGTTCTACCTCAGAGAGCTAATCACAAGAACAAAGCTGCCCATTTGATTGTAGCATTGAGACAACAAAACCCAGAACATTAACTTTTCCAGGCTACTTATGCTTGATATGCTTCAGAAATTAGTCTCCATTTCAGTTGAGTAGCTAACAAGACAAACTGACATGTTGGAATTTCCCAAGGTAGACCAGTTGCTTACAATAAATATTAGAGAAATGGAAATCATTATATATTCCTGACATATTTCTTTGACATACTGGCAGGCATCTTGTACCAAAATATACATAATTTAACATAGCAGAATAATACGGAAAAGCAAATGTAAACCCTCTGAGTCAGTAAAAGCTGTTTTTCCTCATTGACAAGTCAACCATGGTGGTGTCAAGCTCCTCTCCCTGCTCTTTCCCGTCATCCTTATTCTTCATGGGAGTGAGCCATTTCCCTGCAGTCTGCCCACAAAGCCCCCGCAGCCACAAGTTCTGATGAACGGGAACTTGGATCTGCATCCCACAGCCAAATCCCACGGTGGGAAGATTTATTTTAGGGGCTATGTCAACAACCCATTTGCACTGCATGAACAGGAGAGAGATTGTTCCTCATGAGTAATACTTGTCTGAATTGTAAGAATTACAGAGCACTGTGGGTAGGTCAAAGGGACCGTTCTAACAGTTTAGAAATGTGTCTGTTCATGCCTCTGATTCTGATGTAAAGACAAGATGAATACAGCACAGGTCCAGATTTTTAGTTTACTAATTCACAGCTTAACTTCCTTGAGCTCATTTGAGAGTTTGAGCCCACAGTCATTTAATCCTGTTACTTCAATACAAAAAAGTTACTGCAATTACTGCAACATTAAAAGAAAAATAAAATCACAAAATACTAACATTAAGAGCAAGACTAAGAAATTTAGGGGTAAACTTTCCATGTAACACACGTGACTTTCATAAATTAAAGGAGTCACACAGCCAAATCTTCATGCATTGTTTAACAATTACAGTTTGTCTCTCATTCTCTGGATATACTTAGTTTCACAATCTCCACTTACAAACCTTTAAATGTTCTACATAGTTGAGGCTCTTAATGCTTGCATTCTGAGACACTTACAGTGTCTATATCATGTCTGCAACTTTTAATACTTACAAATTATTCTTTTAATAGCTCACACCTCATGTGTTGCAATACAGGCAACAGATCACCTGCACAGTAATACTTTACTTGAAGCTGCATGAAGGAAAACATTAGAAATGTTGAACTATTTTACACAACAGATGAATAATGTCTTTGTTTTCTTTTCTCCAAGACAGAAATTGGCAAATCAGATAATATCCATACTGGGTTTAAAGCACTCAACTTTGAAATCAACCAACCCACTAAAAATTACCTGCTTAAAAGTGTCAACCTGTTATATGGAGAAAACTCATTGCCTTTCAGTAAGGTAGGTAGGCCATTTATTCAGATCATGCAGTTCCATTTAACCTTTATGATCTATCTATGGCAACATACCATAAGCCATATACTTTTAAATATTTTCATTACATCTGCAAATCATGTTGTTATCCTTAAAATAAAAGTTTTCTGTGAGACTTTTCCTAAGACTTTGGGCACTAAAATTTTAGTTTTATTGGATGTGTATCTAATTCCAGAGTGATTTGCAGATGTAGTTAGGTGCGAATATTTAAATCAAGTATTTCCACTAAAAAATACTTTGTTCCTTTGACAAAATGTTGTGCTTGTAGTCTATGTAATTTTTATAACGCTTTCTCTCTGTAGTTATTTATTAGCATTCATACTGGCAGGCAACAGACATAAGACAGGTGTCTCTCTTGCACTGCAGCAATACTTACAGTTTGCCAAGAAATATTACAATGTGGAGCCACAATCAGTTGACTTTGTGGGAGCAGCAGATGAAATCAGAAGAGAGATCAATTCCAGGGTTGAACACCAGACTGAAGGTAAGCTCCAGCCTCTCCTCTCCCAATTCAAAAAGAAGCTATTTCAGCATTGAACAAAGTTTCTGTACCCAAGGGGACCAAGGCAGGTAAACTATTCACCTCAGAAAGGTAAATCAAATCAGTTTTCCTACAGTAGTCGTCTACTGATAAGCCCTTACTAAAATTAATGCCTTCCATCTGAACATGGGAGGAATGTGGCTTACTGTTCTTTGTAAATCAAGACTACCCCAGTAACCACAGATTTGTGAATAATCTCAAACTAAACACATGCTACATCAGCACTTACAATTTCTTTGGCTTATGTCTGCAGAAATTATACCAACACTTACACTGAAAACTGCACAAATGTGTAAATGTCCTTCTATTTTCTCTAGGTAAAATCCAAAATCTGATGCCTCCTGGATCCGTGGATTCGCTCACCAGGCTAGTCCTGATAAATGCGCTCTACTTCAAAGGAAACTGGGCAACAAAGTTCGAAGCTGCAGCTACCAGACAAAGGCCTTTCAGAATAAACACGGTATGGGAATGCACTGACCTATATCCTAGACTGCAGGTAGAAAAAGCAGTGAAAAAGATGAGGGAGAGAAATTCCTGTCAATCATTAAATCCACATGAAATCTGGCATGAAAGTTATTTCATTTAATGCATACAGTATATTTTCTTTACCACATCTTCAGCACAAAGACTGCACACACATACTAGCACCTGAGCCACAAGTAAAATTGTCAGAAGCTGACTTGAAACAAGCTTCCATTCTCTGAAGTTGAGGAAAACAAAGAGCTGAACAAAAACTTTATAGGTTAGTTCTTTACATTTTCATTTTTAACCACATGACAAATCAGAGCGGAATAGAGCTTCCTATAATAAGTATCATCTGAGACAGCTTAGATAGCCTGCCTAGCCTCCAAATGCCTTTCCAGAAGACCAGAGGTCCCCTGTAGATCCTGTGTCCTACCACTTAGAGCCATAATAATGTCTCAGACACACCAGGCAGCTTGTACAGCAAACACAATAAACTTCCACTGTGCTACTTTAACTCAGTCCTTTACTGTTCAGTCAGAATACAAATTGCAAACATCTAATTTGATTTGTTGCAGCATACAACTAAACCAGTGCCCATGATGTACGTGAGTGATAAATTTAACTGGACCTACGTAGAATCAGTCCAGACTGACGTCCTTGAGCTTCCATATGTCAATAATGACCTCAGCATGTTTATCCTGCTACCAAGTGACGTTACTGGCCTACAAAAGGTAACTGAGAACTTGGGAAATCATGTGAAAAACAAGAATGTCCTTATTTACTTATTTTATGCATATCTGAAGTAAAAGACCACATTGTGATCATGTTTCTAGGAAGGAGGCTATTGATCAGGCTCAAGGAAAAGCAAACCCCAAACTTGGTCTAGCACTGTGAACTTGAACCTCTTGGAGCTCAGACTAGATTTCTTACTCTTGGCAGCTGGAACTTCTGTGGTTCCTAATGCTGATTAGTCCTGGAAATAGGCACCCCAAACCTCACAAGAATGACTCTTCTTCCACATAAACAAAAATGAGGACAGAAGGCCAGTCCTGCTGAGATTCACTGTCTGTACTGATTCAGATAGATATGATTTCATTGAAAAAAAGAANAAAAAAAAAAAAAGGCACAAATTGGACAGCTTCCATTACTTTCCAGGATGTCCAGAGCTAACATATATGGACACTGCCACCTTCTGTAAAGAGACCAATCCTGCCTTTGGATAATAAACTCTTACTAAATTCTCATTTATGTTAGTGGGTGTTCTGTAGAAAAAAGCTCTTTTCAGTAAATTCTAAGATGTAGGGAAGACAACTATTTAACCCTACTATATTCCCTGACAATCACTGAGAACAGTTCAAATATTGCATTGACCTACTGTAGGGCAATATACTCCTTTCTAGTCAAAAAGATCTCCAAATCGGTCTTTCATTACTGCTTTTTGGTACTCTTACAACAGTTTGGAAAGTTCTCTATTCAAAAAAAGAGATGAAATAGCCCTTAGGGCACAGGTTTTTGAACACACTGTAATTTTCTGATTTTTTTTTTTTTACTAACTGCAGCTAGAAAGAGAATTGACTTTTGAGAATTTGTCTGCATGGACCAGCCCAGAATTAATGGAGCAAATTAAAATGGAAGTTTATCTGCCCCGGTTCATGTTAGAAGAGAAATACGACCTCAAATCTACTTTGAGCAGGATGGGGATACAAGATGCCTTCACTGAAGGTCAAGCTGATTTCACAGGAATGTCAGAGAGTGGTGATCTTTTTTTGTCACAAGTTTATCACCAGTGTTATCTGGAAGTCAATGAAGAGGGCACAGAGGCAGCAGCTGCCAGTTCAGCAGCACTGGCATCACGAAGTCTTGGTGCTGCTGTTATTTTTGTGGCAGATCACCCTTTCCTCTTCTTTATCAGGCACAACAAAACCAAGAGTATCCTCTTCTTGGGAAGGCTCCATTCCCCCTAGAAACTTGACCATTACAAAACCGGCTCTTGCAACAACAATAATGAACAAAATACACACCATGAAGAGCATCTCAATAGTCTGTGCACTTCTTAATTTTCCTGTGTTGTTGACAAATCTCTCAATGTTAGAAGAGAGCACATATGTAAAATAACCTGGAATTCAAGCCTCTGGTTCATTTTCCTGACCAAAGAACTCAAAAATGGTAGCACTATGCTATGAGCACCAACCTCTGCACAAAACAACATTGATGCATCTTTTCAGCACTTTCTGAACCAGAACTACCACAATGGAGAACAGACTGAGTCCCAACATGTTTGCTTTTGTACATAAGAAGAACAGAAACAGGAAAAACTCCTTCTTGCAGAACACTGCTGCATCTCATTTGGTTTCAGACTTCTAAGCTGGTCATCCCAGGAAAGCTACCTCACTTACATTCTTGTCAGTTTTATACCCATTTTGCAGCCTGGCACAGCTGGTAATGAAATAAACCTGGAAAATCCTCTGTGTTCCTGATACTAGTGTTTGTTTCTTGCATGCAAAGGGGCTAACACAAGTACTTTGTAATCTCAGTCCTACAGCAATTGGAAAATATTGAACAATGCTGTAGAATTGGAGGAAAATAAAACACGTGCCTTGAAACCTTCTCCTTTGTAACCTTCCACGTGGTCAACACTGTTGCTAGCCCTGCACTGCTTCACTCTCATTTTGCTTTGTCACTTATTTCACTGGTTTGAGGGAAGATCAAATTGGAAAATCAAGCCCGTAATACTAACTCCCTAAGTACCTTCTGGAATATTACATGCAAATCCCCCAGTACACATTTACTCCTGTCACAGCTCTTTCTCCTAAGGAGGAAAACATCCTAATCAGTCATGCAAATTTGCAGGGGATGCTCCTAACTCTGAATTCAGAACAGAGAGCAAAGGACTGGGTCTCTTACAGGACTTGCACACACCACCAGCATCTTACTAGAATTCTCTCTTCTTGGGATGGTGAGACTTTTTTCCTGACAGAGAGGAGGTACTGCTGACTGTCACTAAGCCCTTTCTATTTTCTTCCACCTGACCAGCTGCTTCCAGGGTCCCTTCTGGCTCTGCTTCCCAAATGGGAAGGAGCATAGGAGAAATGTTGTGAAGCAAGTGCTTTATTGTATCCCTGTACAACCTCAACAGCACTGCCTTCTGACTGACTCAGCTGTGAAACATGACACAGGGTCACTGTGCAATTCTGCCATGGCCTGCACCTATCTTTTGGTGCAATTCTGCCATGGCCTGCTTCACCTCATGCAAGGGCTTCCATGTCCCCATGGCCAAGCCCCTTAAGTGCTTCCTGATGTGCCCCAGGAATAAAGATGGGAAAGCCATGCCTGGGAGGCCAAGGAGGAACAAAACCATGGCAACATCTATCGAAACTCACTCATAGGACTTTAAAGTCAAGGGAAATGTCAGTCACCTTTTCTCTCTACTTCAACTATTTTAAGCGTGATTGCAAAGGTGACAGAGTTAATGTCCTTTTGGCAGTACCAGATCATTACCAAGTGGCAATCGCCACAAAACTTGGAAGGTGAGTTGCATATTAGGGAATAAACTTTCCCCAGGGTAAGCAGCACAGCATTGGAGAAGGTTGCCTAGAAAGGTTGAGGAATCTCTATCCTTGGAAGGGTTGTGGCTGACCTTGTCTACTGATGGCCCTGCTCCAAACAGGAGGTTGACCTCTGGATGTCCCTTTCAATTACACATGTGATTCTCCCTCTTGTCAACACGCCTTCTGCCTTGCTGCCTCCCTTTCTCATCCTCCCTGGCATCCTTGCATCTTGACTAGCAAAGGGAGCTAGCTTGCTCACTCTCAGCATACTTCTTTGGGACTTGGAGTCTCCTGGCTTGGGCTTTCCCACCACCTAACCATTCAGCTGACCTTTCTCCTAACCTGATTTCTTGATGACTTACTCATCGTACTAAACCCAACACTTGTTTAATTCCTGGAATTTCTTCATTGCCTTGCACAACACTGATTTCTGCCACTTTTTAGAAGACTTGACCCATACTGTTGCAGTAATTAGGCTTGCAGCAAAATGCTTAGCACACAGTAGTTTCCTTCCCTTCCTCCATCCCCCTTCCCTTGTCCCCCAGGCTCTTACAGTAATTGCCCCCACCTTTTCCTTCTTCCATCCTCCAACAGCACCCCAGCTCTCTTCTGGGACTGCAGAGTGACAACTACTGTGCCATGTTTGTCCCCGTTGCATTTTTTTCACTCCATCCTTGCTCGAGCCCACCCAATGGTGTTGTTTCAGTTTTGCCCTCCTTCACTACAGGCAAATGCTGTGCACTGACTCAGTGTTTTGCAGTGTTTCTCTCAGATTTTCCCCATCCATGGTTGCAATGAGATTTCCTGACCAACACAACCAGTGGAGTGTCTATCCCTTACCCTGAATGGTCCTTCATGGCTTTGCCTCTGCCTATAATCCTAACAGTCTTCACTCTGAAGCTGGACTCCAAGAGCCTAATTCAATCACTAAGCTCTTGACCTTTTATGCTCATTTGAAACCCAGGAGCCACAGCTACACAAAGCCAGAAAGGAGAATCAGGCCCACAGTATCTGCTTATATCCTGAAATTGAAAACAAGCATTCTAGTTTTGTAACTTTTTTATGAGAGTCATTAATTTTAAATAACAGACCAGTTCTCTCCACAACACCAGAAGACCACTGGAATTGGTGAACCGCTTTGCTATCCTGTCAGTAGACTACTGTGGTGTAACAATAGAGATGAGACTATAATTCCTATTGTCCTTTTCAAATGTCCAAAACTGAAAAGTGACAAGGTCAACAAGGAGGACAATATTGCATAAGACCTTTTGGGGACTTGATAAGAAAGGAGCTTTGGGTAGGCGGAAACAGCCTGGAGGTAGGGGAGAAGGAAAGGGAGGTGCAAGCAGTACTATATTTCTAAATTTTTTCATTGCTTGACACACAAACACAGAACCTGACTGAGGACAAGACTTAAATCTTCTCTCTCACAGGATCAAAGGTAAATATTTAAACCAATTTAAGTAACTTTTCTGATGCTTTTAAAAACTGATCTGTGGCTTGCATGACTGTATAGGTAAATTAAAACATACCAGTGTTATGGTGTGTTATTCTTGCCTTATGTTTTTCTATATGTCATCCCTTAGAGAAAAACCTGTAAGGCTAAGGAAAATTACTAATTCAAGGCAGAACTGATCACAAGAAAGAAAGTTTTCTTAGGGCAGTAACTGTCTTATTAATTAAAATCTTCAGTTTGACAAAGGATTCCCATACTTGTGGTTAGAAACAGGCCATTTTCATTCTGCAAAGGCATAGCACTGCGCATGATCAGGGCAGGGACTCAGAGGAGTATTCATTTGCAGAAAATAGAGAAATTTCCATTCTGATGCTCTCTTGGTCATGTTCTCCAAGGAAAGGCAATCACTTTGTAGTACAGATTTGGTACGGACCATATATTGACTGCCAGAAGAACTGCAGTGGTTTGGCAACCAAACACTAAATACCTGTAGACTATAGAGATTGCCCTACAATTTCTGCAGCTGCATTCCATAGATATAAATAATAATAATAATAACAACAACAACCACCACCACTACCACCATCTTCTGGTCTCTTGACTGGAAAACAACATGAGGCAGGTACTACTGGGCAGATATCTTAAAGTCTGGAATACTCGTAACCTTGAGGAATCTGCCAGTGTCTGGGGAAAATAAAATTGCTGGAACACACAGAAAGAGTGGTAGCTCAAAATTATGAATAAAACTCCATCAATCTAAAAGCAAATAACAACTTTGCCATACATGATACTACTCAGAATGGATGGCTGGCCAGGAAAAGCACATGAGCCTAAGAATTATGCCTAAATACTTTCTCAGTATCAGTTCTCAATTCCATACAGTTCCAAAATGAAGTAGTGGGAAACTCAGGCATGTTGTGAACCTGTGTTCTAAAACTTTCTTTAAATTCTCCTGGGAACATTACTTCAATAAATCATTAGTTAAGGATGAAAAGAAAAAAAAACCCCAAACCCACAGCTTACAATTCTGCACATTTGTGAAAACCAAAGGCAGAAAGAAACACAAAGACAACTGCAACTTTATAAAAGAGGACATATTTTCAATTATAGGAAAATATTATCTGAATAACAAAAAACCTGCTCCTAAGAGGTAGCAAACTGTATCTGTGTGGAAGATAAAATATAACAACTAAGCTATTACTTTTAGTGGCCAATGCATTGTGTTGCACATGTAACATTTCTCATTAACATGTACTGCATACATAATTTTAAACATTCAAATAGTACAGTTCTGTCTGTTGCCTCTTTTCAGGTTGCAGCAATGGAACTGGTGTCAATGTCAGTTGGCAAGTTTACAGTTGATCTTTTCAACAAGATAAGTGAGAGCAACAAGGGCAAAAACATTTTCTTATCCCCTTGGAGTGTATCATCTACTCTGGCTCTGGCATACCTGGGTGCAAAAGGCAATACAGCGACAGAGATGGCAGCGGTAGGTTGTTCTATGAAGCATACAACACGTACAATACCTAGCTCTGGTACTGGCTGCAAAATTTAGTGTTAAATAGAAACACTGGTCACCACAATGACAAAGAATTGAGGCAGACCAGAGAATGTAACAAGTGAATGGCAAATTGCATTCATTTCATAGCAGGTCACTCACTTCTCCACTAAACGTCCTGTGTGTATCACATGCTGAGCACAGAGTGAACCTGACTTCTTCTAAATTATTCTACATCTTCTAATTTACCCTGTGATTCTATGATTCTGCGACAGATGGGATATTCCCTTTGAGATGCAAACAGCTGATGCCAGTAGCTCAGACCTAGTGGGCAGAAGGCTTGCAGATCCCAGCACCCTCCCTCTCTCCCCTGGCCAGGATGCATCTCTCTGTCTTGATTTACACTTTCCTAAATGAACACCTGACAATCCAGCAGAAAACTAGGGAGGGCTTTTGTAACTCCACATGCCCCAACACAATCCATGCTCTAATGCTGCATGACCACACTTGCTGGCTGAAGGGCTCAAAGGGAGCTGTGGTGCTCAACACTGTCCAGTCCTCTCTGGGTCACTGCACTCCTGTTCAGGTGTCTTTGTAGCATTATAATGGGGAGAACCATTTGAGTTTGCACAAACAGATTGCTATTGCTGAGAACAAGAAATGTGGAAGGGAGTTCAGCCTTGCAGCATGCAGACAGGAGCACTGTGTTGATGCTTTGGGAGGGGGACAGTGCTACTCATTGTCACTCTGTGGGATTTACATATACCACAGCTTCAGCATCCCTTTGATTAGTCACCAATGCAGCAGAGAGCACAGTGAGTTATCATGCAGAGCAAAAAAAGACCACCATTTAATGTGCACTTGTCTTTAAGTCACACCAGTTCCTTCATGTCTATTTCTTACCCTTGGAAACTCTGCTTGCAGGTTCTTCATTTCATTCAAGCAGCAGGAGCGGAAGACTCTTCCTCTGTGGCCAGACCTTCTCGGGGGAGACCAAAGAGAAGAAAATTGGTATCTATTAGAATTGAAATCCCAAGATAAAGATTCTCCAGAATCAAAATGTCCAGATACAGCTCTAGGAGTCCAATATTTCTTGTCTTCACCCCTCTTTAAATTACAAAACCCAACATAATTCACAACAGGTTTAAGTTCAGTTCCTTTCACTCACTCAGACTCTCAGAGTCCTGGAAGAGCAAGTCACTGGGATAGTCTGGAAGGTTTGCTATATGGCAAATCAGTTAATCCAGTCATAAACAGAGTCCTGCAAATTGCAGTGATGGTAAACTTGGAAAAATAAAAAGTAGGAGAGTGGAACCCAAATCCCTCTCCCACATACGTCACTTAGCATGCTTTGAAAACTTCATGCAAAAATGCAACTGCTGAATCTATGGATTCTCTTTCCAAGGATCCTGAGCACAAGCAAGCTGAAGGTATCCATTCTGGCTTCAAAGAAGTCCTGACTTCCATCAACAAACCAAGAAACTCCTACTCGCTGAAAAGTGCCAATCGCATCTATGTGGAAAAAACCTTCCCATTATTGCCTGTAAGTTAAATCTCAGAGAGGAGTAAGAAAAGGTGCAAAAAATTATTTCTTATTTTAATTACTTGCCATTAATAGAATAGGTTTGAAGCTGACCCTGAATACTGCAAATGAAGAGCCCTGGATTCCAGTGATAAACTTAACTGGAAAATACCAGTCGGTCTGCTCACAGTATTTAAAGATGCATTGCCCTTTGACTGTTGCACAGGGATTCCTTTACATGCAATATACCTTTATTATTGGAACACCCAATATATACAGTTGTAAATGAGACATCAAAATAAGCATATCCATGGGATGTGCACAGCCTTGCTCACTTCTCCAAATAAAAGTGGGAACAAAAGATGAGAATTTTCTGTCCTTTGATTATTTAAGTGTTGACTCACAGTCCAACAGAGAATAACAAGCAAGATCCTGCAGTCCTCTACGCCCAAGAAGTTATCAATAAGTCCAAGAGCTAACAACTTCCCTTTGGGACTGAAAAATCCAGTGTAGTATAGAACTTCTTTCTTTTTTTTTTTTTTTTCTCCTATTTTTCAGAGATACATACAGCTCAGTAAGAACTATTACAAAGGAGAGCCACTGAAGGTTGACTTTAAGACAGCACCAGAACAATCCAGAAAGGAAATCAACGCTTGGGTTGAAAAACAAACTGAAGGTAAGAGAAAGAGCAGCACTTAAGCAGCTTCAAATACTTGATCCAGACCTCAGTGAGTTCCTTAGGGAGGCTCCAATCAACTCTGCTGTGCTCTGCATCAGCTGGTCCTCAAGCACAACTGCTGCCCTGGTGCTGCACCCATGCACCACAGGCAGAGCAGACAGAGGGAAAACCACCTCTGCCTACCAGCGTGCTCCAAGGTGGTTGGGGATACCTACCTGGCTGTACCACCCTGCGACGGCCAGAGGTGCTGGCCTCCTTTCACCTGGTGAGGCACTATATGGCTTTCTACTTCCAGCTGCTTGCCGTAAAGCTGGGAAATTTTTCTGGGGAAGGAGTCAATCCCTTTCAGCTGGCCAGGACAACTAGGCAGCCAACAGCTTTGGAAACTGTAAACAGACTAACTGATTTATGTCAGGGGAGTATTTTACGAAGTAGGGCACTGCGCGTGGAGTTTTTCACTGAGTTGAACTGAGAGAAAAAACAATCAAAACATCTCCTCACTGTGCTACACTGGAATAAAACCTAAGTCTTTTTATTCCAAAAGGCAAAATCAAGGATTTGCTGGCTCCACAACATGTGTCAAGGTCCACCAGGTTGATCCTGGTAAATGCCATTTACTTCAAGGCAGAATGGGAAGTGAAATTTCTTGCAGGAAACACAGAGGTACAACCCTTCCGACTGAGCAAGGTAAGTTCCTCTGGTACCCTTCTTACAGCTGGGTGACAACAGCTACTGCTGAAATATTTCCATTTCGTAAGTCTTTTAGGTATCACTGTGGTAACTAGACTCTCTGAAAAACTGCTTACAGCAAAATGTGTCAGGGCTCAGCTCACTGCAACATTAAGATGCTGCTCAGGTAAATGTTAATGAGTTCCAGATAACAGCTACTGTTTCCAAAAGCACTGGAGTCACTCAAGACCTTTTTGTAAAACAGTGCTAAAAGGGCTAGACTGTAAAAACATGATTTTGAGAGTCCAAGTTTTGTGGGCAGGAACTATATGCCATGTCATGGGTGAGTACGGTACCCAAGACTCTGCTGTGCAGCCTACCTAGGCACAAATATACCTGCTCAAATACAGCTGCAACAGGGTACCCTGAATGGGTGCGTGGTTGGGCAAGTCTAGAAGAAATATTAATGTCATGTTTCCAGCGGAGATGTCAATAAATTTGCATCAAAAGACAAGAGCTCTGTGCAATTTCCACCAACTGTAACTTCTGCCTTCTGATTAGCGCTTACACATTGGCTGCTTCCCAGAATGAAGGGACATAGATGTTGAGAGAGTTACGTACTCCTGCAAAGGTAACTACTTGCCAGGAACTCCCCTCATCATGAGACCTTTTGCTAAGATATTAGTTTTACCTTCTGATAAGGGCTGGGACATAAAAAGCAATCAGCTAGTTGCTTTTTATTGTCAGAGAGAGGAGACCCCAGAAAAACTACACAACACTCATCCTCTAAAACCATAGCGGTTTTTCTGCTGTAGAAGTGTAAGGCCATATCCTGTACCTTGTCTCCATCCCTGTAGGCCTTGCAGATATTTCTAACTCTCTTCCTCCTTCTTCTGTGGGCTGCTGTGCATGTTCTGGGGAGAAGAGAAAAATCAGTCAGTTCAGCCCCCAACAAAATGCTCTGGGACAAACACCAAGATAAGCAATATTGTCCTGTCACAAAAAACTTTGGAAAATTAATGACACATCACTGTATAAAAGCTGCCTACAAAAGTTTCCTCTCCCTCCGTTGCACTGAGTCATCGTCATCCTTCCTTTCAAGGAATGATTTCTAACTTATAAATAAATACTTTACAGAACAAGAGCAAACCTGTGAAGATGATGTGCATGAGAAGTACATTTCCAGTTCTCATCATGGAAACAATGAATTTCAAAATTATTGAGATGCCGTATCTGAAACGTGAACTCAGTATGTTCATCCTCCTTCCCGATGACATCAAAGACAGCACTACAGGTCTTGAACAGGTAAAAAAGTATGCTACATCCATGTTGTATCACGACCCAGCCATTAAAAAAAGAAAAAAGGACAGGCTGGCAACTATATCTCCCCCTCTGAGAACATGCTGTTTGATTTCCTCCACTAGCTGAATTAATTTCTTTTAATACCTACCTAATGTCAAGAAAGTTCCTCCACAGTGAGTGCCCTTAGTCTGGTAAGAACTGAAGACAGTCAACACTGTGCATAATCAGATGCTTAGCTCTTCAACAGCCCCATGACTGACACCCAATCCTACATGGTCTGTAAGAGTTAAATCTCCCTTCACTGCACATTCAGGAGGGAGAGTACTGCACAGGTAGTCACAGCCTCTTCCTGCGGTAACAGAAACCTCTTCTCCATGGCCTGGAAGTTTATTCACCAACTTGTTCTTATTCTGCTTGTCCCGTCCTCCCCCCCACCCTGCCCCATTCATTTGCTGTCTGAAAAACTAGGATTTTAGTGAGACTGCAGTTGCTACAATAATGAGACCTGCCACTGTAATTACTACAATTGCAAGATTGTTAAATTCTTAGTGTCTATCATGTCCAGAATACCATTCATTGCCCTCCTCCATCTGATTTGTGCTGAGTGCACAGGACACAGAATGGCAGTGAAAGATTTTGCTAGAAGCGGTTTGGTTTAAAATTGCCAAGGAAATACGTACAATATTTACTCCTGTTTCTGTGGAACTGGAGCAAACCACCTGCCACACAGCTGGCAATCTCCCAGCAATTTTCTTCACATCAAGACTGAATTAAAAAAGAGGAAAGAACTACCTCAGAGGATGGCAGCTGCAGGTGTTGAGTGCCCCATCTTTCTTTTGCAATGAATTTGGAGGTGGTGCTCAAAACTTTGCAGCATTAAGTCTCAAATGTTTGTTGCACACTCTGCTTCTGATAATCAGGAAAACCAATTTATATTTCATGCTTTCAGCTAAATGTTACATTCACCATTTAAAAAATTAATTCATTAAATTTCCATAAAATTGATTAATTCATAGTTAATTTATTGTTTTTTTCCTTGCAAACATCAAATTCATTCTCTTTCTTAAACAATAGCTGGAAAGAGAACTGACGTATGAGAAGCTGTCCGAATGGACCGATTCCAAGAAGATGACGGAAACTCTTGTGGATCTGTGCCTACCTAAGTTCACAATGGATGAAACATATGACCTTGGTGAAGCTCTGATCAACATGGGAATGCACAGTGCCTTCAGCAGCAGTGCTGATTTCAGCGGAATGGCTGAGAAGGGTAAAGTTGTGATCTCCAAAATCTTGCACAAGTCTTTTGTTGCAGTTGATGAGAAAGGTACTGAAGCAGCTGCTGCTACTGCAGTTATACCACTAACAAGTCTACCTATTAGCCATGTTCTGAAATTTAAGGCTGACCACCCTTTCTACTTCTTCATCAGACACAACATATCCAAGACTATCCTCTTTTTCGGCAGATTCTGCTCTCCCAGAGATTAAGTTATTACTTGCTCTCAGACAGCACCCAAGGTTCACTGTTCAATGGAAAAATGTGAATCGCACTGTTAAAAGCTCAACCTTAAGCCATGTAGCCATACTTACTGAAAGTGTATGTCCTTTTTCTCCCCCGGCCAAGTAAGGCAGCACCCAGAGACCACCCTGTGACTCAAAGACCATCCCTGTTCCTTTCCATTCTCCTAATGAGACAGCCATCCACAGAAAACTTTGCTCCCTTGCATTATACCTGCTCTTCTGGCTTTGTTGTTCAAGAATAAGGTCGAGCCATAAAAGCTCTCTGCACACAAGCCATCATTTAGTCCCATGCCAAGTCTCATGCCAAGTCCCATTCCCTTGAAGCTGACTTCAAGGGAAATGCAGTTCATCCCCTTGCATCTCTCAGAGGGGTAAAAGATCCCTGAAAGGAAAAAAA
>VXBL01009005.1:710555-732039 GCA_013400195.1 Aramus guarauna | reverse complement strand
AAAAAAAAAAAGGAATTTGTAGAAATCTATATGCTCTCTTTTCCTTACTGGGAAACCTGCATTTGCATTACAATGAAGTTTCCTTATGTTCATTTAAAATTTAAAGACTATTGGAAATTAACGAAATTTGATACAAACCCAGAATAATCTCAAAATGCCCCTCACCTTCCCCTGTCTCACCACATATATACCGACACATCACATTCGTTCTCTCCTACTCTTGCAGCGTCATGAAAAAACGAGGCAGCGAGGGAAAATGGTTCAGCCCTTAACATATAATAGATGACTTCTAATCACCTTGCATTTTTTTCCTCATTTTTCTAAACTTTGTAGGTTAAGGTTGCTGAGAATTCCGAGCAGCAAAAATGCTAAGAAAACTATAAGCAACATGCTTCTTGCTACCTCTTATTGATAAGCCATTTAAAACCTCCAGATTTCAAATCTGCTTCCTCTTTTTCATTGAATGTAATTATACCTGT
Source organism: Aramus guarauna (assembly GCA_013400195.1). Lineage (NCBI taxonomy): Eukaryota > Metazoa > Chordata > Aves > Gruiformes > Aramidae > Aramus > Aramus guarauna. The sequence goes on along the minus strand of VXBL01009005.1, from coordinate 731,560 downwards.
TTCCTGGCTAATATCTGCACAGTTTCCTTGCTACCTGTATCATTAATTAACGCATGATTTATGTAATGATTTATGATGAGTTATGTAATTTAACTTATGACTATATCAGCAGAGATAGTCATGATATTGACAGAAACACCAGTGAGATTTTGACTGATGCTTTACTTCATAATTTTACCATGACCTGCATTTAATCCAATAAATTAACTTGAAGCTGTGTTTGTGTTCTCTAAGACACTGATTTACCTGGTTCTCTTAGAGCATCACGTAAGGTGCACAGTTGGAGCACGTTTCCATTCTTGCCATTCCAAATCAACCACCTCATCATCCCAACTGACAAAGCTGACACACTTAGTGTCTTATTTCCACTAGGTTTCAAACAGCCCCCAAACCACTATTATTCAGCATGTTATCCCAGGAATTTACTAAACATACCAAATCAAATTAAACTCTGTGATGAGCAATTGTTTGCGCACTGAGTCAAGGCATTTTAACTTTTCAAGCATTCAGTTTCCTTTTTTTACCACTGCTTATTTTTACCACTATCGCCCCCACCCCTCCACCCCGGACCTGTTCAGGAGGCTTATTTTCGCGTCACAACACACTAAAAATAAAAAGTCCAACTAGAGTCTATAGCCAGAAGAGCAGCTTCCAAACATCCCTTTTGCCCATGTACGACAGTGAAGAAGTGAGGCTGCACTGGCAACATCAGTTCCCTCCGCTGGCTCTGGAGGGCAGCAGCTTTCCTGCAGCCATAGAAGCATAAAATTTTGTAGCCATTGTTGTACTTGGTAGCCACATGTCAGAGAACATTATCTAAGGCAACAAGATTTGAATGCAGGAGGGAGGTACTGCAAAAACATTTACTCTCAGCAAAATTCCACCTATAATTACAACTCACTCCACCTCCGCAAAAGGTATTCTATTTGGAAATACATCTCCGCCCAACAAAGTATACCTGCATCTTCTTCCCTGCACAAAGTGCTGCTTATAACATCAGTGCCTTCCCTTGCCTGTAACCCTCAGCTCAGGGTTCAGCTGTCTGTCATCCAGGACCTATGCTGGTGCAGTCCAGTTGTGTATTATTGACTCAGCTTTACTAAGAAGTTTGTTGTTCAGGTGTGGAAAAGCACACAAGTGAAGGCCATGCAAAATAAGAAATGTAAAAAAACAGCTGGAGAAGTTATTGTCAGGATGGAATAGTCAGCATAGCAAGGCTTCAGGAGGAGAAACACATGAGGAGGTATAAAATCTCAATTTCAAAAAAATAAGTGAAGAAGTGGAAGATAACAACTAGCAACATTGAGGCTGAGCCTCTTCCAGGGAGCAACAAAGACCAGCTCGCCTCCACTTGAGTGATGCCTGGTCACCAGCAAAGACTCATCAGGGTGGTAAGCATATTCTTAGCCTTCTGGCATGTTAATCCTCTCTCTCTGCTGTGTGTACTCAACAATAAGTAATTACTGGGAACTCCTAAATTGTGTATACCCAGTTTAAAAAGCTGCTTCATATAAGAGCAAAAGTTGCCCAAAGAAGTGGGAAGAGTTCCATGCCAAGCCAAATGAAAGGTCTTCCCATGCTAATTTTTGTGCCTTCCCTCACTCATACCACCCTGCAGGGCTATACCAAGCAATACTTCTGAGGCTCTCTGAGGAACTATGGCATGGTGTCTGCCAGCTGGTGAGAGGTGCAAAGAGTCAAACAGGCTGGTTTTGGTACCAAGGTACTCCTTGTCTCTGCTTTGCTTGGGACATGATGCCAAAGAGCACAACTTCTAGTATAAGACATACTTGGGATGCAGGTGAAAAGGGTGAAAGAGAAGGAAAGGAACCCATCCAGGGAGAAACACTCTTTAGAGCTCAGCTACTGCAACAACATTGGAAGCTGCTTCATTTGTGCCTCCCTGTACTATTTTCATGGTAACCAGTGTCCAGGTCTAAAGTCAGGCTAAGCCTTACAGAATCACAGAATTGTTCAGGCTAGAAGTGACCACTTGAGATCATCTGGTCCAACACCCTGCACAAGCAGGGTCAGCTAGTGCAGGTTGCCCAGGTCGCCCAGTTGGGTTTTGAATATCTGTCTCTGCCAATGGAGACTACACAACCTCTCCAGGCAACCTGTGCCAGTGTTTGACCATTCTCACAGTAAAAAAGTGTTTTCTTGTGTTCACATTGCATTTCATGTTTTTAATCTGTGCCCATTGCCTCTTGTCCTCTCACTGGGCAGTACTGAGAAGACTCTGGTTCCTTCTTCTTCATTACATCCCATAAGGTATTTATGTACATAGATAAGATCCCCCTGAACTTTCTTTTCTCCAGGCTGTAAGTGCCAACTCTCAGTCTCTCCTCATGTGAAAGATGCTCCACTCCCTTAGTCATCTTTGTGGCCCTGTTCAGGGGGAAGATATGGAAAATCATATCTTCCTTATGCTGAACAGCCCAGAACTGGACACAGCACTTCAGCCATGGTGTCATCAGGTCTGAGCAGAGAGGGACCTCCCTTGACCTGCTGGCAACACTCACCCTCATGCAGCCCACAATGCTGTTGGTCTTCTTTGCTGTGAGTGTGCACTGCTGGCTCATGGTCAGCTTGTTGTCCACCAGGACCCCAAGGTCCTTCTCTGTAGAGTTGCTTTCCAGCCAGTCAGTCCCCAGTGTGTACTGATGCCTAGGGTTATTTCTCTCCAGATGCAGAACTTTGCATTTCTGCTTGTTGAACTTCACAAGATTCCTCTCCTCCCAATTCTCCACTATGTCCCGGCCCTTCTGAATGGCAGCACAACCCTCTGGTGTATCAGTCACTCCTCCCAGTTTTCTATTGTCTGCAATTGCTGAGGGTGCACTTTGTCCCAGCATCCTGGTCATTAAGATGTAGCAACCTCTGAGGTATACCACTAGTGACTTGACTCCACCTGAACTTTGTGCCACTGATCACAACCCTCTGAGCCTGGCTGCTTTCACTTATCTAACTCATACTTTGTCAGCTTCTCCATGAGGATGTTATGGGAGACAGTGTTGATTCACAAATCAACAGAAGAGGTACAGAAGGCATTGAGTACCTTGGCCTTTTCCATGTCCTTTGTCAGTGTTTCCCCTGCACTGCCGAGCAGTGGGCCTATGTTTTCCCTAGCCTTTTCATCTTGTTCTTGTAATTGTTTTCCTGCTGCTCTTCACATCCCTTGCCAGGTTGACCTTGACTTTCCTAACCCTATCTCTGCAAGATCAGACAGTAACTCCAAACTCCTTCTGGGTCACCTCCCCTGCTTCCACATCTTATACACCTCCTTTTTATGTCTGAGCTTAAGTTAGGAACTCCTTGCTCATCCATGCAGGCCTCCCGCTACATTTGCTGGATTTCCTACTTGTTAGAATGGACCATTCTTGAGCTTGGAGAGGATGATTCTTGAATATCAACGAGCTCTCCTGGACTCCTCTCCAGGACCACATCCCATGGAATTCTTCCAAGCATGTCTCTGAAGATGTCCTGAAATCCAGAGCTGTAATTCTGCTTTTTGCCCTGCTCCTTCCTCTTAGGGTTCTGAGCTCTGTTATCTCATGGTCATTGCAGCCAAGGCTGCTTCTGACTGACATCCATGATCAGTTCTTCCTTGTTTCTTAGTATCAGGTCTAGTAGAACATCATTCCTTGTTTGCTCCTCAATCTCTTGTGCCAAGAAGTTGTCATCAGTGTCATCTAGAAATTCCCTAGATTGTTTGAGCCTTAATGCATTGTTCTTCCAGGAGATATCACAGTGGTCCCCCATAAAGACCAGGCTTCTTTCAGTTTGAAGAAGGCCTCATCTACTTCCTATTCAGGAAGTATATAGCAGATACCCACTACAACAGCACCTATGTTGCCCTGCCCACTAATCTTGACCCATAAGCTCTTGACCAGCTCCCTACCTGTGCCAAGGCAGAGCCCTGTGCATTCCAGCTGCTCTCTAACACAAAGGGCAACTCCCTCTCCTTGCCTTCCCATCCTGTCCTTCCTGAAAAGCCTGTATCCACTGCAGCACTCAAGTCACATAACCACCATATCTCCATGATCCCAATGAGGTGAGAGCTCTGTAACCACACACAAACTTTTAACTGCTCTTTTTGTGCCCATGCTACCTGCATTGGCATTTCAAAGAAGCACCTAAGTGTCCTGATTCCCCTGTACAGGGTTGAGAGGTTTTCCCGTAAGGCCCTTCTGCAGGCACTTCATTCTTTACATGCCTATGCTTGAAGTGATTCTACTTTAGCTCTTTTGTTGATTACTATGTCCCTCCTGTTCCCACCATTCCAGGCCCTTGGCATGCCTACCACATTCACAACCTCCTTTTTCATTGAGGAATCATTTCTAGTTTAAAGCTCTGCTTAGCAGGTTGACCAGCCTACTGACAAAGATACTTTCCCCTGTTCAGTCAGGTGGATATCTTCTCTTCCAAGCAGCTGGTGAGCCTCAGAGAGGTCCCATGGCCATAGAAACTGAATCCTTGCTGCCGACAACAGCAGTGCGATGAATTGTTAACCCACAGGATCTGTCAAGTCCTGCTCAGGCCTGCCCACCTCACCAACAGGATTGAGGAGAGCACCACCTGGGCCCCCACACCCTTGACCACTGTAGTCACGCTTCATAGTTCCTTGGTCACTCCTGGCAGTATCGTTTGTGCCTGCATGGAAAAGCAGCAGGGGGAGGGACACATGAGCCTCAGTAGCCTCTCTATAATGTCCCGAATGTGTGCCCCTGGCAAGCAGCAAATCTACCCAGATGACAAATCAGGTCAACAGATGTGGGCCCCATCCCCTGCAGTTACTTTCACTCCTCACACTTGTTAATGGCCTTTGAGATCTGGAAGGTGCATCTGCCAGTGCTGGAAGCTACGAAAAGTTGCAAGTCTTTTCGTTTCCATGGTTTCACAATTACTTCCCCCTGTTAGGTTGGGATGCCACACTTCGATACAGCAGGGGAGGCAGTCCTGGGAATTTGAATTTCTAGTGCAATGTGCTAACCATGCTTGCTGTTGTTGCTCCAGAAGGCCTGGAAGATCCTGGAGGTGACAGGCTGGAGGGCAACAGGCTTGGATGGGGGAAGGAAAGAGAAGAGAGATCTGGGACAGAGAAGCTCCTAGACCATCAACAGGTCATGGTGTCCCAATGCTCCTCTCAGCAAGGGCTCTCCCAAGTATTGTCCTTTCTCTCCTGTTTGCCACAAAGGGTGGCTTAATGCTTTTGAAAGACAGTTCCATTTTACTCTTCCATACTGGAGAAAATGCTATTTAATCACCTTTCTAAAATACTCCAAGGTAGCCAAGTAATAAGTGCTACATGATTGCATTTCCAAATAACTGCTTTCAAGAAGCCCTGGGTTTGTTCCATATCTTTAAAATTTGTATCTTCAGGTCTATAAACTCCCCCTTGAAAGGATCCAGGACTTTGAAAACTAAAGAAAGAAGTATATACAGGAAACTGCTGAGATAAATGTCAATACAAACATGTTGTGAGCATGGACTGCTTGTCACTTAGTGATACCACACCTGTCAAAACACAGTAGGGTAACATGCTTTCAGTTTATCCTACCATGAAAGATGGGGCTTTTTTCTACCAATGCAAATCTCAGCTTCATAAAGTAATCCCTAGCACCTCTGTGGTAGACTGACCTCATGACAAGCAGAAATGGCAGACACAGCACACAATAATAAAGACAAGAAAGTTTACAGTGCTAGTGTAGTATTAAAAATCCCTGCTTTAGAACTGAAATGCAAATGCATTCATATTTCTAAAGTTTTTATTTTGCCATCAGTAACAGGCACAAGAAAATCCCTTTAAAAATGTTATTTATAGTCCAATCCTTTAGAGTTCTATTGCAACAGATGTGATACTTGGGCTCATTTTCCTCCTGGGGAACATAGCTGAATGGGATTTCCTGCAGAGTGAAAATCTGTAATTGGACTTGGTCTAGCACTGATTGTATATTGTGCTGCTTTTTACTAGATGTAACTGAAAGAGAACTGATTTTCAAGAAATGTTGAAATTGTCCACTCAGAGTGGACCATTTACAGAGTACAGGTATAGGAGTACAACAAACAGGCAGAAGGATGCAACCTCACATCCATGCTGAGCAAGATGGGGGTGAAAGATGGCTTCAAAAAAGGTCAAAATGACCACCAGTACAGCTGAGGAAAATGACTGGCTTTATCAAAAGACTTTTTATGACCATTTGTCAGAGGTCAATCCACTTGAGGTCAACAAGTCAGGCATGATGCTGTGAAACTTTGTTTCTACCATTCTGGTTGCAGCAATTCACTATTTTCTTTCACTATTTCCATCTGGCACAGCAAAACCAAGAGCACCTCTTCTTTGGCCAATTTGGTCCCCTTTGAAACTCCACTCTCTCTTACTAAACAGGATCTTGCAGCATCTGGAATATACCACAAAGAGTGTCTACACAGTTTGGGTACCCTTTCTTCATTTTCCTGTATTTTTGGCCAATCTTTGTAGCTTGTAGTACCCGTAACTGTTGTTTGGCTTTTTTTTTTCTCATATTCATTTACCTAAAAAATAGAAAACATCAGTTTCAGCTACATAGCAGAAATATTTCTTAAGCACATAACTAAATGCAATAGTGTCTAACATATTTCTGAAGCAAGAAAATAAGATGGATATTCCAGGCACAAAAACTGCACGCACTTAAAAACAAAATGCGTGAAAAAAAAGAGGCCCATATATCACTCTTGAAACTGGTATGGCATACATACCAGTCAGATTCAAAGTGAATATACGCACAGAAATGTAATTCTAGTTCAAAATATGGACCTGTATTCTTTATATTGATGTTTTTTCTGTACAGGTTGACTGCATGCTGGTAATTGGCTTACTCTGCATGTGTCATACTAGTAGGCAGAGGCCATTACTAATGAACTATAAATATAGCAGAAAAGACATAATGATTGCAAAGGAAATTTATTGATGTGGTTTAAGTCACACAGATAAGAGCAGGGTAAACCAGTAGAATTGCTAATTACACTGGTTTAAAGTAAAACATTTGTGTACACATAACTGCTTTGTATTACACCTTTGCTTGATATCCAATTTTACACATTCTATTGTTTTGGCTCTCCAATACAACAAACAGTTTCAGTAAAAGAAATCATTATAAGCAGAGCTTCTGTGCTGGTTTTGGCTGGGATAGAATTAATTATCTTCATAGTAGCTAGTATGAGGTTATGTTTTGGATTTGTGCTGGAAACAGTGTTGCTAACACAGGGATGTTTTTGTTACTGCTGAGCAGTGCTTACACAGAGCCAAGTCCTTTTCTGCTCCTCACACCACCCCACCAGCGGGATGGCTGGGGGTGCACAAGGAGTTGGGAGGGGACACAGCCAGGACACCTGACCCCAACTGACCAAAGGGATATTCCATATCATATGACGTTAATGCTCTGCATATAAAGCTAGGAGAAGAAGGAGGAAGGGAGGGATGTTTGGAGTGATGTCATTTGTCTTCCCAAGTAACCGTTATGCACGATAGAGCCCTGCTTTCCTGGAGATGGCTGAACACCTGCCTGCCCATGGGAAGTGGTGAATGAATTCATTGTCCTGCTTTGTGTGCACAGCTTTTGCTTTACATATTAAACTGTCTTTATCTCAACCCATGAGTTTTCTCACTTCTACTCTTCTGATTCTCTCCTCCATCCCACCGGGGCGGGCAGTGAGTGAGCGGCTGCAAGGTGCTTAGCTGCCAGCTGGGGTTACACCACAACAGCTTCTAAGCAGTTTTGCAGCTTTGTGTGGATGATCCAAACTCCCTCAAGCCATCACAGAGGAATAATAAGCCCAGTACAGTGTAGGTATCTAAAGCACCTTCACCTCCTCTGCCAGCAGCAGCAGTCTCTTAAAACAACATCCATCAATTCAAATGAGTCCAGTGTTCACTCTTATTTCATCACTTATTTTAGGTGACTGTGCAAATACCTTCAGAGCTTCCTTTGTGATTTGCTTCCTGAAACAGAAGAGATGTAAAATATCACAAAATAAAGGCTTTATTTGACCTGAAGGCCACAAGTATTCAAATCCTTCTCCTCTCAAATTTAATTGCAGGATGAATGAGATTAACAGCCTATTTCAATATTCCCTTTTAGCTATATCTTTGAGATTAGTTTCTATTAATTTCCCCAGTTTGTGGAGTAAAAAGAAAAGGAAGCTGTAAAATTATTTCAACATGTCCCTTGCCAGCACAGGGCATCTGAATTCTTTTCTGCAATGTCTACATTTTTGCAGGCCAGACGTCAAGGTTGTGGAGGACACCTGTGGGAGAAAGGTATATTGGCCTCCACATTTCAGGACATACACCCACTAAGTGTGGCCTTGAATTGAGGAGGTCTCTAAGTTCTGAAAGCAGGCGATAGAGAGGAGAAGTAGCAATAAAGGAGGGAATATGCACACTAATACAAGAAGAGGATGTAGAGAAGAAAAGGGAGGTGCAAACATTTCTACATTTCCAAAAGTATTCATTGCCTCACAGACCGCCACAGATCCTGACTGAAGACAGATCTTAACTCTTCCCTCCCTCAGAATTTCAGGTAGTGTAAATATTCTTATCAAAATAACTAGCTTTACTTTGGAAGTCTTAAAAATTCATTTTAATTTTTTTTTGGAACTGAGCGGTTAAATGATGGCATAAAAGTCACACAGGGGAAGGGACTGCTCATTTTTTAGTACAAAGTGTAGCCCTTAGGAAAACCCTGTGCCAAGGCACAGTCAGAATGCAAGTGCAGGTTGGGCAGAACCTACGCAGACTGGGAGGGTAGAAAGTTTCCTCATAAATAGGAAGGGTACCTTACTCACCAGGCACATGTTCTCTCTCTCAAGCCTGAGAAATGCTTGACTGCTCCCTGCAGATTCAGTTCAGGTACTCTCTGGGAACAGGAGATGGAGATGCCAGTTTGAAATTCTTCAAGCAAAAATCTTCAGCTCTACCCTGTTCCCTAGGTATGCTCTGGGAGTATCAACATCTCCAGGCACAGCAGTAAGAGATATCTGATTTGAAGGTCCTAAAAATGCTTAGGCATGAGCTAGGCTGTGGGGCAGTCATCTCTGAAGTACTCCTGAGAGTGCTTCAAAGCAGTTGTGGAGCCCTGGAAAGCTTTGAGAACAAAACTCAAGGATCCCAGAGGCTCTGGGCATCTCTAATACAGCATGGCAGATGGCTTTGAGGACTGCAGGTTTTGCTTTAAGCATATAAATTGTGGGTGAAAATAGATTTAAATGTCCAGTTGCTTTTGTTGATCTAATCCTTAACCTTTCACCTGATGTCATCTTACACTGACTTTAGCATGTTTTAGTAGTCCTTATACCAGTGAAGACAGTGGACATTTCTGAATTTATCCTAATATTTGTTAACAGTATTAGATTGATATAAAGTATGCTAATCAGAAGCACAGGTTTGTTCTGGATCCACATATGGAAATCAGTTTAATCCTGGGGTTGGGTTTTTTTGTTTGCTTTGGTTTTGCCCTGTAAAAACATACTTGGAAAAAGTAGCAGAACAAGGATGGAAAATGTGCAGGTCACCATGCTTTTTTTTTTCAGTAGAAAATAATAGCGTAGAAAGTTTAAAGAAATAGAAAAAAGCTCATAGGACAGTGAGAAATGATTCTGCCTCACTCCCTCAGAATCGAAGAATAATTCTATGAAACTTAAGCAATTGGGGTTTTTTTTGAGACAAGTTTGGTCTGTGAGAACATTTCTAGCTAAAATCATGCTCTTCTGATGAGGACATTGAGGAGTAACAGGGAAGGGAGAAATAATAGAGGTCTTAAAAGGAGACCTACTAGCTGACTGTACTTGTTCTCTGCAGTATTTTACCCATTACAGGGACACCCTCACACCATATTTGAGAGGGTGCAGGCAATCTCCTACTAGCAGCTTTGTGTTTTTTAACATAAATGAAAAAGGAGCCATCATCTCTCTCTGACACTCATTTGCCTCCAGCTGTATCAATGGAGTCTCTCGCCGTGTCAACCAACACCTTCACTCTGGACCTCTACAAAAAGCTGAATGAAACTTCCAAAGGCCAAAACATTTTCTTTTCTGCTTGGAGTATTGCAACTGCTCTCGCCATGGTCCACCTGGGTGCAAAAGGTGACACTGCAACCCAGATGGCTGAGGTAAACTTTAAAAGTAGCACTATATCATCACCTTACAGGTGATTCCCACATAAATTGCATCATTCTGCCTATGGGGAACAGAAAGGACCACCATGGGAGAACAGTGACCTGCCATAAGTTGGGTACGGGAAACAACCCCACTCACACTGCCAGCAGTCCTGCAGGTCACTGTTCTTCCTCTTTATTTCCAAGATCTCCCTGCTCCACACTACTCCTACACTTAGCTTACACCTACAGTTCCCAGAGCATTGCAAGTGGTCTGCCAGAGGGAAGTTATTGACATTAGAGACTATTGCTGGTCTTGCTTGGAACCCTATCTTCTATTTTAATTGCCTTTTGAACAGAATAATTCACCTGATACAGAGCTCAAATAGTAATAAAGAGGCAGCTTTATGAGCAAAATTAATAAGGAGCTAATATAATCTAGAAAAAGGAGTGCCAGAGATAAAATCTCTGCTTCTAGACCCCAGCTGGTTTCGGAAGCAGGATATCTGCTTTCTCATACTGCATACCAAAGGTAGTAAGCTCTCCTGAACATGTGTTGAGCTGCAGAGGAGCAGTACAAATACTTTTGCTTGCAACACAGTCCATAAATAAGGTAATCCTCCCATGAATAATGGAGACATATTAGTACTGACAATATGATTTCACTTATGCCTGCTTTAGCAGAACTTTTCAGTCATGTACTCTTTTAGGTTAGATGCATTTACTTAAACACATTACACGTATAATTTTACATTTCTGTCTGAAGTGCACTGTGCTCTTTGTTGTGCTTGATCATGATCCTAAAATAAATTCCATGTAGCGAAGCATGAAATGACCACTTATCTAAATAAATTTATACTTGAGCCATAATACTGATCTATTATTAAGCAGTAAATGTGACTAAAATCTATATAACGATACAGTTATAGAGACTAAATCAAGAGTAAGGTCCTGTCCTCTTTTAATAGATAGTCATTGGGCATGAATGGTGAATTACCATAGAAAACTAACATAATTACATAACCCTCGGACACATTTATCTTCAAAAACCAAGCTGTCTTTATGAACATTTATCATCATCACAGGTTCTTCATTTTAACCGGACTGCAGGAGATGAAGGTTCATCTGAGACAACAAGGCCTTCTCTGGGGACACCAAAGAAAAGAAAGATGGTATTTATTATAACAAAAGACTCACAAAAAAAAAAAATCTCTGAGAAAGGGATAGTTCATCACAACTACTGCTTTAGCCTTCTAACATTTGCTTCTCTTCAGTCTATATCTATTGTCTCACTTCAGTAATAACTATATAGAGAAAAAGCAAACGAGCAGATAATGTTACCATAAAGCTCATGAACTCAGGCCTTCAAAAGCAGAACTGAGACACTAACAGCATTTTGATTGGCCCCAATACTGTGTTACATGGTTTTAGGTGGTCTATGGCAATCTCAACAAATCAGTTGTCCTAATGTGCTTAGGACAATCCTATCTCTTACCAGCTTCAGGGTTTTTTTTGGTTTTTGTTTTTTTTGTTTTGGTTTGGTTTGGTTTTGGTTTTTGGTTTTGGTTTTTTTTTTTGGGGGGGGGTGGGTTATAAAGTGAAAAACAACTGCTGCATTCACACCTGACTCCAGCCCTACCCAATAAATTCCCTTCCACTTTTTTTCATGCATGGACATGTCAGGCAAACAAAATTCCCCTGTAAGCTAACACATGCCAATTCACCCTTGTTTATCAGCTCCCCAGAGACTTGCCACCAGGAGGAACTGCCCAGATCTTCTTCATCAAGTGAACTCCCTAAGAACTGACAGGCTTGTAAATTCAAACAAGCCATGTTTCTTCAGCATAGAAACAAACAAACAAACAAACCTCTCAAAGAAACTGGATTAGACAAACTGGAAATAAAAGCTGGCGGGGTGTGGGGTGTGGGGTGTGTTCTATCATTCTCTCCCTAGGTGGTGGGGGATGAATCTTCAAGGTGAATCATTACATCCACATTCATTTTAGCAACTCACTGACTTTGAGTTGTAGTAAAGTCTGCCTGCTCTGGTCCTTCAGACATTTCCCTTCATTACCTCTTCAGTCTGTTCCCATTCCTTTGCAAAACCCAACCTCCCCTATCCTGTGTCCTCTGGCTACCAAATTCTTTCACAGGTGTCCTTCCTAGCAGCCCACGTCTCAGCATGAGTGAGAAAAGACCAGAGCAATGAATGCCACCTGACCAACCTTATGACAAGTCCCCATGAGTCAGTGGCACGGACTGTCATTGTCTCAGTGAGACAGACTGCACCCAAGCAGCTGGAGGGGACCCGCTGACAGGTAGCAGCTTATTCCTCCATTAGAGAAGCAACAGCTGGTAACAGCTGGCAAACGAGCTCATGCTCCCTAAAACCATCAACGTTGACATGCAGGACAAGCTCCCTCCAAAATCCAAACAGCAATGGCAAAATTCACATGAAACAGAAAATCTGAATAGTTGCTAAGTCCATGCCCTGACATTAGTGTCTGTCAGAACACAGCACCTCCTCAAAAGTCACAAGGCTGCCTTGATGGGTCCTTGTGACACTGAAAATTAGGCCTCAACTTGACTGAAATGAGGAGATTCAACTTCCTGGGTGCACCAGCAGCTGATGTCTCCAAAGGCCTACACAACACTGCAGAAACAGATCCTCGCCCTACAGACAGAAACAATTTGCCCAGTTACAGGCAGTGCTGCAAACATGTGTCATACTCAAAAAAGACCTCCATCTCCTGAAATTCCTTCTTAATTAAAACAACCTGAGCATTTTAAATAACCCTAGCAGGTGCAACACTTCAGATAGAAAAATATATGGAATATATGGAATATATATGGATATTAATTGGTGTCTCTTTCCAAGGACCCTGAGCACAAGCAAGCTGAAAACATCCACTCTGGCTTCAAAGAGCTCCTGTCTGCCATCCACAAACCCAGAAGCACCTACTTGCTGAAGAGTGCCAACCGACTGTATGAGGAAAAGACCTACCCGCTACTGCCTGTGAGCTGAAAAATTTTACTTAAGAATATTTTGACATTAAGAGTGATTGTCAACAGAGATGATAAAAATTTTCAGTGGTTTCAGTGAGAACATGAGGACAGCCATAGAGGGCTAGCCTTCCACAGACAAGAGGTCCACTTGTCTCCAACAATGGTCAACAGATTAGGAAGTGTATGGAAACAAGGTACACTGTGTAGTGATGCTTCTCCAGAATCTGCTCTGGTCACCAAGAAATCTGCAGCTCAGGGACTTCCTGAACCAGAGGGTGTGTCTACTTAATAGCCCTTGATAAGCCGTTCTTTCATGAATTTACAGAGTTTCCTTTTGAATCCACCACAACCCTCAGCACTGGGAGTTTCACAGCTGAACACTGTAGGAAGCACCCGCGGTTTTTGAGCCTGCTACTTGTTGGCATCATTATTGGTTTGGTTTTCCTCTAAAGGATGCTTCTTCATATTTCTGGTCATCCTTGTCTCCATATCTTTTATACTTTAGCATCTCTGAGACTGGGGAGGCTGCACAGAGAACTCAGACAATGGGCAGACCATAGCTTTATACAGTGGCATTCTAATATTCTCTCTTTTGTTCCCTACTCCTTTTTTTGTAACTCTTAAAATTGTATTTGCCTCTTTGGCTGCTATCAGGCAGATTTTTTTCATGCTGCTGTCCATTATAGCTTCAACACCTCATTCCTGAACATTAAAAATCACTCTCTGTAGCGTACCCTTCACTGGATCATTTACAAATGTTTTAATATATATATTTTAATGTAAGTATTTATACCTGTGTTTTATAGAATAAATATTTTAGCACAGATGCCAGCACATATCCCTGTGGCAATTCAGTAGTAATAAACCTTCACTGTGAACACTATTTCCTTCTACTCTGGGTTTCCAGTCATTTAAACAAAGACGACCTATGTCTGTAGTCCCATGGACACTCAGCATTAAGTGCGAAGTCTTACGAAATGCCTTTTGGTAATCCAAATAGACTGTTACGTCTCAACCTTCTTACTCACATGCTTCCTGACACCTTCAAAAAACTCCAACAGATTTGTGATTTTGGACTTTCTATTAGAAATGCTGTAGACATTCCTCCAACATGTCATGTTTATCCATACGCCCACTAGACGTATTCTATTCATTCACCCTGTACAGACTCATGAGTTTGCAATTACCTGTATCTCTGATATCTTCTTTAAAAAATGACATTGTATTAATCATCTTACAATTTATTGGAAGGTTATTTTAGATGAGATTACTGTTCTTTGATCTTGAAGTTTCGTTAGATCTCCTGAGTAATCAGTAATTTGTTCTTCTGAATGCTTATTGCTCATTTTCTCCATTATCTCATGTACTTATGCTTTACAGACAATCTAGAGAATTTTCTTCTGGGAATCTCCATGAACTGTTTCACAGCAGACAGCAATGCAAACATTAATTCTGGTTTTCTGCCACAACTTTATTCTACCAGAATATTCCATTTATACCTGATCCTGTATTGTCCTCACAAACTCTTGGCAGGTTCCTCACCTCTGAAACAAACTAAAAGCCTTGTTTCAACCTTATATGAGACTATTCTTCCCTCTTGTACTGAACCCTACATCATAAAGCAGGAAAAAAATATTTAAATGATATAAAATGTCATTTTGAGAAATTAAATAAAATTGTGAAGAATGGTTGTTTCATGGGATATTTCAAAATTACAAATTTACACTTTGGATTTCAACACAAAAATCTGAAATGACACTTTCATTGAGACTGAAGTTTGATCAGTTCTTACTTAATATTTAGCATAGAATGTATCAGATCATATTTTAAGGGTTATCCCATTTCACACAAATTATATCTTCTTCAATTATGTGCTAGCAGGTTATATAATCTGTTGACGTGATTATTTCTAACATTTTTATAACTCAGATTTAACTAAACATAAATTTTCCAATTCTATCTTTCAGAAATTCTTACAGCTCATTACGAGCTATTACAATGCAAAGCCACAAGCTGTAAACTTTAAGGCAGCTGCAGAACAAGCCAGAGCATTGATCAATTCGTGGGTTGAGAATGAAACTGAGAGTAAGTACCACTCCAATGGCTTTTTTTCCTTGTCTCGCTCTCAAATAATTTGTATTTCCACATTTATTGCTATTGCAGCCAAGGATCCCTAAAAGATGGAAACTTACAGGAGGTGTTGAGCAAAGTGCAGTTAAATGGCTTGAAGGATGCCTCTCTCCAAATCTAACTGCTGCTCCTTGCAAGGTCCTTCCCTTGATTCTTCATGCCGTAGTCTGTAGTTCTGTTCAGAGGGAGGTGCAGGCAGATACTGAGTATCCACTTGTAATTAGTGAGGGTTTTCCTTCTGTATTCTTCGGCTGCTTGCAACCAACTTCACAGAACATCCAAGCTATTCCACTTTACCCACTTTCCAATGCCATTTACTACCAAAATTGCAATAAATCTATTTTTTTAAAAATATATGTACTTCAAAAGCCATTTTTACCATATGTATACCATGAAAAGTGTACAGTAAAAGAATCTCCCAAATGCAAACATTTTTGCTAGATAGTTAGGCACAAAGAAGGCACAATTAAAATCAGTAATTAGTTACACAGTCACACTGGAATAACAATCTTATTTGCCTGATTTTGAAGGGAAAATCCGGGATCTGCTGCCTGCAGGATCTCTCAGTTCTCGGACTGTATTGGTCTTAGTAAATGCCATTTATTTCAAAGGAAACTGGGAAAAGAAATTTCTGGAGAAAAATACTTCCGAGGTGCCCTTCAGATTGAGCAAGGTAAATTCCTTATCTATACGCCTATATATTGTCATATGTCAACGTCTACTACTGAAAAGCAAGAAACCTCTAAATATTTCACCTGCATTTTGTATGCCACTGCAACACTACTCATAGCTGGACACACAGTATAAACTCAGTGAGAACAGCAATTGTGAACCTAAGTCAGCATTATCTTACTTACACATATCCATGAGAAAATGATTTTCACTTTAACTAATAGCTCTTCAGTATCAAAACACTTGAGGGCACTGTGGTCAAGTAGCTTAAGGACAAGAGGAAATTTCCCCAAGTACAAAGGTCCCATTTTCAAAAGGGACTGAGCTGCTTTTGAGAGCGATGCTTACACACCTATCTCTCTTTTCTGCTTTTGAAATGCAGTCTGTACTCTGAGTTCAAGGAAACTGAACCAACTCTTCTTTCCTCACACAACCTAGGTGTTGTGTAAAATCTCAGAGGGAATTTTCACAGGGGTTCGTCATTTTAGCTGAGTGTGCAAGGATGATGTATTCAGTATACACTGAGGGCATATTATTGAGCTAATAGTATTTAAGCAATCATGCGTTGACGGTTCACAGTAGCTGACTGCATGCATATTTTTGGACTGCGTCAAAGGCAAGCAAAATTATTTGTCAATGGAAGCATATATCTTGTTTGACATAGATTATGACTGCAAATACCTTTTGTATGCCAGGCCACGTGAAGTGGTTGTGTCAATGATGTGACTGTGTATCCAAAACCTACTACGCTACATGCACCGTCTTAGGTTCCATCATGGTACCTGGTTGTGGTGGGCTGACCTTGGCTGGCTGCCAGGTGCCCACAAAGCTGCTCTGTCACTTCCCCTTCTCAGCTGGACAGAGGGAGAAAAATAGAATGAAAAGCTCATGGGCTGAGATAAGGACAGGGAGATCATTTACTAATTACCATCACAGGCAAAACAGACTTGACCTAGGTAGGTTAATTTAATTTATTGCCAATTAATCAGAGTAGGATAATGAGAAATAAGACCAAATATAAAACACCTTCCCTCCAACTGTCTCTCCTTCCCAGGCTCAACTTCATTCCCAACTCTTCTCCCTCCTCCCCTCAGGCAGCACAGGAGGACAGGGAACAGGGGTTGTGGGTCAGTTCATCACATGTTGTCTCTACCACTCCTTCCTCCTCACACTTTTCCCCTGCTCCAGTGTGGAGTCCCTCCCATGGGAGACAGTTCTTTATGTCCAACATGGGTCCTTCCCACAGGCTACAGTTCTTCATGAACTGCTCCAGCATGGGTCCTTTCCACAGGGTGCAGACCTTCAGGACCAGATTGCTCCAGCATGGGTCCCCATGGGGTCACAGGGCCTGCCAGTAAACCTGCTTCTGAGTGGGCTCCTCTCCATGGGGGCAAAGGTCCTACCAGGAGCCTGCTCCAGAATGGGGCTCTCCATGGGTTGCAGCGTCCTACAGGGCACATTGACCTGTTCCAGCATGAGGTCCTCCAAAGGCTGCAAGGTGGATATCTGCACCACCACAGGCTGCAGGGGAATCTCGGCTCCAGCACCTGGAGCACCTCCTCCTCCTCCTTCTTCTTTGACCTTGGCTTCTGCAGAGTTGTTCCTCTCACATGTTCTCACTCCTGTCTCCAGCTGCTGTTGCACAGCAGTTTTTCCTCTTCTTAAATACATTATCCCAGAGGTGCTACCAGCATCACTGACTGGCTCAGCTTTGGCCAGCAGTGGGTCCATGTTGGAGTTGGCTGGAACTTGTTCTGCCTGACAGGGAGGCAGCTTCTGATGTCTCCTCACAGAAGCCATCCCTGCAGCCCACCCTGCTGCCAAAACCTTGCCATGTAAACACAATACATTGGTGCACAGAGAGGGTTTAATTGCCAGGGTACCTGATACAAAACCTGCAAACAGATAAACTTTTCCACTCAAATGTAACTCACATGTGAAGGACAATGAATTTTTTATTAAAAGCTCTGTGGAAACAATACAGCATAGGAGTTCAGAAGACTATGGGGTAATCC
Source organism: Aramus guarauna (assembly GCA_013400195.1). Taxonomy (NCBI): domain Eukaryota; kingdom Metazoa; phylum Chordata; class Aves; order Gruiformes; family Aramidae; genus Aramus; species Aramus guarauna. The sequence goes on along the minus strand of VXBL01009005.1, from coordinate 713,604 downwards.
AATTTCATTTGGTAATCTGGTCCTCTGTGGTATGGGCAAGAGGAAAAGCCATCACAGAAAATATGGTTCAGAGGCAAAGTGAGACAACCAGTATTGCCTAGAAGTATAAAACAGGCAAAAGAGTTGATGGCATCCAGGGGAAAAAAGTAAATGTTTTTCCCCCCAAAACAAGGTCCTCACTCTAAAAATGTAGTATTTGGGAGAAAACATGAAACACTTATCGTAGTTACTTGCTTATCAAAGCTAACTCCTTATTTTAAAATGAGAAATATATTACCTGTGATTCAGTTAGCATGTAGGTACTGTATGTGTCTATGCATTTTTTTAAAGATCCCAATGACTTTAAAAAGGGAGTGTATGTTATACTGTCCAAAGGAAAGGGCACTGACTATTCAAATGCTGCTGAGTCTTGTACTCGTTTACAAATTTTTGCTTTCAGTTCAATGAAGCAAGTAACCTTCACCATCCATTTTAAGGAATGAAGTAATACTATTTTTTATGTATGATTTTTTTCACAGACCAAGGCTAAACCAGTACAGATGATGTTTCTGAGAGATACATTTTTGATACGCCATGAAACAACCATGAAATTCAAAATCATTGAGCTGCCATATGTGGAAAATGAACTCAGCATGTTCATTCTCCTACCAGATGACATCAATGATAACACTACTGGTCTGGAGCTGGTAAAACTGACCTACTGTTGCATCACATACATTATGAGACAGTAACAGAAACAGATGAACAGAGCAAGGAAGAACGAGCTTCAAAATCATGGTAGAATAGGTTCTGATGTGTGCATACCTTGTTTCATAAACTGTAACACCATGATTTCTCAGCTTAGGATTCAGGGCATCTGCTAGCATTGGAAATGTAGTATTTTACTTAGGGAAACACCTAAAAAGTATGTCCATGCAAATGTCTTAGTACGTTTTGTGTACCCTTTTCTATTGGCTAGAATAGCACAAGGAAAGCAAGGACCAAATCTGAATTACCATGCCCTAGAGTTATCTTCTTCTGAGGGCTGTATTAATTCATTTTTATGGCATTTGCAGTCTCAATTTGCACCTGGTATTTTGTGGTGAGGTTTCTCAAACTAAGTGCTGACCACCCTGGCCCAGAAGGTATCAACAGCCACTCGTGACTGCACCAGGATCAGTTTCAGATTCTAAACAGATCATGGCAAACATCTTTTTATTTGTATCTGAGGTCCCATGCTTTCCACTTATTTACCACTGCTAAGAGAAAAGTCATCCATATATGTACATTATTATTATTAATATCTTTATGAATCATGCATTGCATAAAAGCAATACTCTTCTCACTAGGAAAAAAAATTAACTACTCTCACAGTTCAGGCTTATACCTCACCATCTTTAAGAAAACAAGAGTGTAAGCCGCTGACAGTCTGATCTCACTTCATTGCAGGTTGAAAGAGAGCTGACCTATGAGAAACTGGCTGAATGGACTGAATCAGCCAGCATGATGAAAGCTCAAGTGGATCTGTACCTGCCCAAGTTGAAGTTGGAAGAGAATTATGACCTTAAATCTACTTTGAGCAGCATGGGAATACGCAATGCTTTTGACCCCATTCAGGCTGATTTCACAGGGATGTCAGCCAAGAAAGATCTTTTCATCTCAAAAGTTATTCACAAAGCTTTCGTGGAGGTCAATGAAGAAGGTACTGAGGCAGCAGCTGCCACAGGTATCCTGGTGCTGAGATCAAAAATACCAACAATGACTTTTAAAGCTGATCACCCTTTCATCTTCTTCATCAAACACAACAAATCCCAAACCATCCTCTTCTTTGGCAGACTCTGCTCACCCTAGCAGAGTTACTCCTTGTCCTGCAGAGCAGGAGACATTCGCTTGCCAGCCCAGAGGAAAATACCAAAACCTGAAACTCCTGCTGCAACTGCAGGGAGTGGGACCTGAACACTTTCTCCATCAGACCACTCACCTAAGGGCCTGAAGCACAGTTCCTCCTGTGCTCCTCTCCCACCCTGAAGGGACAACCATGGCGGTGGGGAGCACACCATGCCTTGCACCCACAAAGCAATCCTGGCTGCCATTCAGACCAGGACACGAAGGGTAGCTCTGTCCTCTAACCACTATTAGCTATGGCATTTCTATCCCTTCCCCTCACAGCGGTGTGTACAAATGTACGCTAAGACAGGCCCTCTCCTCACCCCCAGGGCTACAGCCCCTGATTCAGATGTGGTCTTAGGGTGTGCTCCCACCCCACAGCAGTTAGACCCGGCTCCTGTTTAGCCTTTAATTAGGTCTTTGCATCACAAATGGTGGCGGACCCTCCCTATCCAAGGCCTGTGACCATTCCTTTGCCTTCCTTCCACATCCCAGCTGTAAGTCTTCACTAGCTCCCAATTTCACCTCAATTAGCTTCATGTCACTCTAATGATTCCTTAAAAAACTAATAAATTAAAAAATATAGCTCTGTGAGGGCTATTTGCCCCATTCAGGTACATGAGGAGCCAAGCACATATGGTCTCTGGCTACAGCAATGCCTTTCATTCAAAACAACCCCTGCTTCAAAAATAATAAATAATAGTAACAACTCCTCGTAGACTAGTGGTGTTTTCTGCCAACTCTGCCACGAGAGGGAGGCAGAGGTGGAAAATCACCGGCTGTGGCGAGGCGAGGCTAGGCCCCCGGAGATATAAAGGGGGGAGTGAGGGAGCCCGTCAGGGACGGTTGTCTGCGATGGTGGGTAGCGGTAGCCATTTTGTCTGAGGAGGCTGCGGTGCATCCCCGCTATGGCGGCCCCGTCACGGCGAGGGTGCACCACAGCCGCCGCCTAAGCCCCGGGGCGCGGCTGAGTAGGGACCGAGCCCCCACCCTTTCCTCAGCTGGGCAATGCTTCCGGGGAACGGGAAAGGCCCTGGGAGGAGGGGACTGCGGCGTCCGGTACGGTGAGTGCGGCAGCTCTGCTGTCCTGCGAACGTCGTTTTCTACGAGATGCTTGCTCTTGTCTTTTAACTTTTTTTTTTTTTTTTTTTTTTTTTTGGAGCTGCGGGTGCAGGGGGTTTTT
>VXBL01009005.1:678089-710534 GCA_013400195.1 Aramus guarauna | reverse complement strand
TTTTTTTTTTTATCCTCTTTCGTGACCTGTTTTTTGCTTCTTGTCAGCTGGATTGTCGGGAATGCTTTTTATGCGTAGGAGTGACGGGGGCACCGCGGAAATACTGAGTTACGAGGTGTTTCATGGCGCAGAGTCCACTGCGGGGGCGGAGGAGGGTCTTCTGGCTCCGTTCCTCCTTCCCTAGCCTACGCCCTGGCGAGTGCCAAAACCTTGGCCTCTTCGGCCTGAGCCGGCTAGGGCAGCGTCAGCCCTCCGGGGGCCCTGCCCGCCCCTCTCAGCGCCTGCTGCGGCACAGGGGGCCGAGGGCTGTCGGTGGTGGGCCGTCGCAGGGCTCCGGCATCCCCCCGTGTCCCACCGCCTGCCTGTGAGGAGCTGTTGGAGATCTTACCCTGAAAGTGTTTTAACATTGCTCCCGACTCTCCAAATCCTAAATGTATCTCGCTTCCCTCAAGAAAGCATGTTTTAGTTCAGGGTGGTGGGAAGAGGGATATCTGTGCTGCCCACGCAGCTTCCTCTGTGGAGATGGACACTGCCTGATGGTCATCGGCCCTGAGTTTCTCCTCTGGCAGTGTTGGTAAACACTGGCACATGTCAGCTTGTGACTCCTCTGAGGCAAGGTGGGGAGTCATCTGTAGGTACCAGGTGGTAATCCAGGTTGCATTCTTAGTGGGATGTGTCTCTTGGGCTGCAGGCTGGAGGACAGCTGCACCCTGCTCTAGCCATGTTCCCCCATGGCACAACTGATAGTTGGGAAGGACACTGCATTATGTATCTGCTGTTTAATCTAGATACAGTCTTTCTGTCCATAAAGACTGTTCTAAAGCAGAGGTGTCAACTGCTGAGAAGATATGCTTCAAAGTCATAGTGGTAGGAATACACAGGGTCAGATCATCCAGAAACCTCTGCACAAGTTCCTCACCACCCACCTGCTGAGCCTGTGGAGAGACCAGAGTGAGGAATGATTTGCTCTGAGCAAGCTTTCTGATCACTGAGGGTTGCAGCAAGTTTACAGTTGATTGTATCCTATGTTTTTTGTTCCTTAAAGTGCACTTGTTCTGTAAGGTCTCCAAAACCACTCTGAGAAGGGTATAGGTTGTTATGTTGCAATTTGTGAGCTGCGGAGAAGGCATGGATAACTGTAGAGATACAACTCCTAGCCTTGTGTCCGAGTTGCTGAAATATTACTTTGCATTTAACCAAACTGTCTGATTTTTCTGGTAGGCAAGTAGTGTGAGTTTTGTCCTTGTATCTCTACATTCTTGTCTGTCATGGAAGTCCTACAAAAACTTTCTAGATGGTACTGCTTGCTGCTGTTGCTATTGCTGTGTGTTTTGATCTCCAGGTCAAAAAAAAAAACCAAAACCAACCAAAAACTTATTGCTAGTAATCTAGTATCAAGACAGTAGGAAAGTTCTGGTCTTTATTGTAACCACTATGAACTGAAAATACGAAGTGCCTCCTACTTATGCTGTAAAGTACATGAAGTTAAATTACTTGTTTCATATGGAATTGGAGGACTGTTTCCATCTAAGCTTGCCTTTTTTTTTTCCATTTATGGGAGAAGAGAAATGGGAGAAAAAAATACTACTTTTTATTGCAAAGCTACTAGAAAGACACTTTCTTAGGTGGAAAATCATGCATGCAGAAACTTGTTCTTTCCACCTATCTGTTTGAGATAATGAATTAGTAATATGAATTAGGTGTGGGTTTTGTATTTCGTAGCAACACTAGGCACTGCCTTAAGGGAAAAACAAAACACAGAAACCTTTACTACTAGGTGATATGATGTCTAGTGATATTTATCTGTAGTTAACTCAGCATTCTAGTATCTATTATTCCTTGTACAGGTGTGTGGTTTAATCTCAGGTTAGTTAACTACCTACACTGATGTATATAGAGTATGACAGACATCAAGTTACACATGTTGAAGTGTACATGTACCATAGTTATCTGTATTGTGTTTTCTTGTTGTGTGTGTTTCTGTGTTGTAGGCAATAAAATGGCAATGAAGTGGACTTTGTTACTACAGCAGGAAATTGCTGACCAAATAAGTTTTCTTTTTTTTATCTTGTAGGTCAAGTCATTCTGCAGCTTCTACCAGACTGGCTGTTAGGTTTAAAACACAGTGTGCACACGTACAAGTAAGCTAAAGGGAATAGTGAAGATACGTAGACTTTTACCTTCTCTAAGTCTATGTATGTTACGTATCTAAACTCTTACCTTGAGTTTATAATTCTGATGCCTCTTTGCTCTGGTTTTCCTCTAAAGGCAAATAATTGTCTTTGTGAAGTCAGGAGATTTGTTTTAATAAATCCTAAACTGTTGTATATGATAATATCAAAAGATGTAATGAAGAGTCTAATGATACCAGTGGTAATTGCTGTCTATTACAGGTAAGGGATTGAAATAGAAAAGCAAACAATAAATCCATAAAATAACTCAAGTGCCTACTATGGGATTTAAGATTTTTGTTCTACCAAATCAGTTTTTCAGTGAGCTGATAATTTTCCAGCCTAATTGTGACACTTGCTGCATAGTTCATACTGTGAGATGTAAAAGGCAGAAATAACTTAGCAGTTTGTATTCAAATAAACTTAAGCCATTCTTGTGTTGTGTTTTATCTGCCAGGCTCTGAACCATGGATAACCTCTGTGCAGCAAATACCACTTTTGCACTCGACCTTTTAAGAAAGCTGTGTGAGAACAACAGCATGCAGAATCTATTCTTTTCTCCTTTTAGTATTTCTTCTGCTATGGCTATGATTTTGCTGGGTTCAAAAGGCAACACTGAAGCCCAAATAGCAAAGGTATGTCTAATAAACTTAGTGTATTGAATTTAGGACCTTATGAACAACAAATCAGTCTTACGTCTGTGACTTGCACTTATGCTAAACTATTATTGTCATTCTGGTCTGAGAGCAGAGGTCTTCCTTTGGTATGTATGTATGACCTGCCCTTATAGGAGGAGCTTCCGTTGGTATGAAATTAAGAGGTTTCCGGTTTTGGTTGTCTGTGGTTTTGGCTTTTTGAGACAGAGATCTTTCCTAGGTACCTCTTAACAACACACTGAAGACTTTTTTGTGGGTTTGAATCTCTAGCGACATAAAATATTTTCTTCTATCTTCTTTGGGCTTAATATCAGACTATACATGTTTTGAAAACATAGCCAGACACATAAAAAAAATTAAAAGTCCACCCTATATTCATGTCAAAATGGTAGCTGCACCTTGGTTTAATTTTTTTTTAAACTTGCTCAGATAGCAAATACCACTTGGCATATTTCTTACATAGACAATTGACAGTATTAAATGCATAATCAGTCATTTTTGTTATTATGTTTGCTTGTTTTGCAAAGTGGAAGAGGAGTATTAAACACATATTTTGTTTTCATTTGAATCTATAAAAGTTTGTCCAAAATTATATTTTGCTGTACTTGGAGATATTCAAAAGCCATCTGGAGATAGTTCTGAGTGACCAGCTGTGGGTGACCCTGCTTGAGCTGTGGGAGGTTGTACCAGATGACCTCTGGAGGTCCCTTTCAAGCTCAGCCATTCTGTCATCCTCTAATGCTTGGTTTGAGTGAAGGAGACTAAATACTGCTGACTGTTCTGCACCCTAACCTATTACTTGTACAACATCTGGCTGGGTGTATCGTATCTGACTTGCATGATAAACTCTGGATAGGAGGTGTGATGAAAACTTTTGGCTTCAAGTCACAGTTTTTAAACCCAAAAGTCATTAAAAAAAACAAAACCAAAACCAAACTGTGCTGAAGCAAGTGTGTTGAGAAGAAGGCATGGAGTCCGCTAAAGGTGTTTATCTTTCTGCAGGTGCTTTCTCTGAACAAAGCTGAGGATGCTCACAATGAGTATCGATCACTTCTTTCTGAAATTAATGATCCAGCTGCCAAATATGTACTGAGAACTGCTAACCGACTTTATGGAGAAAAGACATTTGAGTTTCTCTCAGTGAGTAACCATTAAATTTGTGGTGCTTTTTAGCATAATGTATTTGCTACCTATTTTCTTTGGAGGCCAAAGGCAGACTTTGGGATTTATTTTCCAAACTTTCTAGACTGAGGCCTACCAATGTGATTGTGCCAAATCCCAATATCTGAACTTGCTGGAGAAGCTCATTTTCGATAGCCTGTGACCTGAATGCACAACTGGTGCAAGGTACTATAAAAGCAGTCAGACTCTAAATCTTCAGTGTTCCACAACCTGTTCTTATTTTTGGCTGGGGGACAAATGGTTGACATACCTCTCCTGATCATGTGTAAATATGATAAAGAATCGCTACTGCTCTTCAACAGGGGGAGTATTTTGTCATTTTTCTGTTGGGTAAGTCATCCAGAGAATATACTGAGAGAATTACATGACTTACGTTTTTCCGTATCAGAAGATCTAAGTAAGAATAATAGGTATTGTTATACATAGTCCTTTACATCTTCTTGCTTCTAGGTAAGCATCTAAGGATCTATTTTGTGGTGGTGGGGGGGAAGGAAGCAGGGAGTGATTTACAATGATTCTTTATAAAAAGAATGCTAGTGTTTTATTTGTCTAGTAGACAAAAATTACAGGGATTGTACTCTAAAACTTTGCATGTGTGTAATAAAGATATAGCTATATTAAATCAGAGAGAAGGTATGTGTTCTTCCTAAGAAAAATCATTTTCCCCTCTGAACTAAGTTTTCTGTTAGTCTGGGAGGCTTAACAATGGAATTTATGTAGAGAAACTTACAAAATCATATATTCTCTCACTGAAGCAAACCCCCCAAAAACTAGCCACATCATTTCTCAATTAAGTTATGTACAACTTTCTAGCATAGTAAACCATTAAGCTATTTGACTTAACATACAGCGGACAATTCCTAGTTCAAATAGGTGGTATAAAACCAAATAGGAACATACCTGACCAAACTTTAATGGTTCTATATGAAGCTGGGGGAGCAAAGTGGGCAGATTTTCTTGGTGTGTTTAAGAATAATCTGTGACTGAATGAGAGTAAAATATGTTGCTGAAAAGCTGTTCTGAATGTCCATGTTAGTCATTTATAGAGTCAAGTCAGAAATTGTACCATGCTGGACTAGAACAGACTGACTTCGTGCATGCTTGGAAGGATTCCAGAAAACAAATAAATGACTGGGTAGAGGAAAGGACTGAAGGTGAGTGTTCTGCAGAACACTTTGGGGTGTTTAATGGCAGCCAGGGACTGGGTGAACAGCTATTTCAAGATAAAATACTGTGAATTAAAAAAACGCAAGCATTGAGCTCTTACTCTGGAACATAATTTTCTTATCTATTGTGTATTAATTACAGAGTCATTGTATAATAATTAGGTACATGTCAAACCATTAAAAAATTGGGATTTTTTTTCTATGTATCATAAAGGTAAAATTCAGAACATGTTGGCGGAGGGGATTCTCAATTCACAGACCAGACTTGTGTTGGTGAATGCCATCTATTTCAAAGGCAACTGGGAAAAGCAGTTCAACAAAGAGAGAACAGCAGAAGTGCCGTTTCATATTAACAAGGTATGATGTGCTAAAATGTTGACAGTATGCTGTTACTCTGAAGTACTCTGAAATAAATGCATTTAACTTGGAAGAAAAAAAAAAATCATTCAAACAGGGCTACCTTAGGTAGGCTGTAGGAAATTCCTTGTACCCCCTCCCTTTGATATGAGCACTCTGTTTAGTTTCTGTTAAAGTTTCTAGTAATTATTTGAAACTCTATGTAACAATTAAGTATTTCATTCTGTCTTTTTTTTTCCTTTATGCTTGCTTGTTTGAGAGGTAGCCCTCTACATAGTTACAGAACTGAGAAGAGAACAGTTGAGTGAAGCTGTCAGGCTATTTGAGAGTAGTGAACTTGATTATTTTAGCATAAAACTGGTGCAAATAAGAGAAGAAATGTTCCTTTAGGTTGTAGGCAGAAAAGAGGACTTCTACACATGCAGAAACTTTTGAATGTGTTTCTTTGGTCAATTACTGTTATTTTAAGGTCAGAGTCTTTGGGATCCAGGTAACTATTGCAGAAAGTTGTAAGATGTAAGGCTGGGGAAATGCTGCTTTGGGTCACCCCAAACAACTGTACATCTCCATCCCTGTAAAACTAAATGGTTTAAGTTTGTATTTTCATCCTACTTATGACTAGCCACTGAGGAGTTGCAGAAGTCTGTGTAGCCTCAAATGAGCAACTAGAAATCCCAGGTGTAACCTGAAGTTTTAAGCTAGTTATTTTACAATCTGTGCAGTGGCAAAGATTTACTTTAACATGCCAGGAGTCTTTCCAGCATTGTGTGACACTTATTTCTGTGACTCATGCAGTTCTTACGACTAACTGGATGACTTTCACATGCTGTGTGGCCTTTTCTTCGCTCATCCATTGTTTTTATGTGTCATTGCTGCTGCAAAAATATAATTTCTGCCATATTCTCTGTGGGCATTGTTTCAGTGGGCTTTATTTTGAAAACAAAAAACTACTTGCATGGTTTTCTTGTGAAGGTAAGGGAGGAAGCAATGAAACCCTGAACTGAAAAGGAGGAAGTGATGTAAACAATAGTAGCTGATGCTCCATGTGAAAGTGGAAGCAGATAGCAGAGAATGAAATTGAGAAGAAAAATCTTTCCCTGCCTTACTATCCATGTGACTTGTAAGAATTCAAAACAGTGCTCTTACTTTCTTGGCATTTTTAGTATCATTTTAAAATATTTTAATTCCTCTTTGTTAGAACACTTGGAGCCACATGGACTAAAAGTAAAAATACCTACACTGAAATTGCTTTCATGCAATTGTATTCATGCAAAGTAAGGAACACAGACCCTGCTTCTTACCAGTTTAGTGCTTGTCACTAGTTCTTAAGTGAGCAGATTTGTGTCCTTTCCTTTTTGCCTTCAAGAAAACTTCTCAGACACTTCCACATTAGTAATTAAAGTTAAATCTTAAATTAAAATTTAAATTAAAAAAATCAAAATTATATCCTTCTTATCTTGGGGATCCTTACTACTTATCTCTTGCTCTACAAAAGACAGTGGTGGGGCTGTACTCTGTGGTGTGTTTAGTTCTCTTTAGTCAAATTCTAAAAAGCCCTGAGTAGCCGGGTGCCTGCTTCGTGTTTTGAGACCAGCATACTAGCTCGGTACTAATTGCTGCCATCTCCTTATTTTTAGAACGAGACCAAACCTGTGCAGATGATGGTCAGGAAGGATAGATTTAACATGACCTATATTGGGGACTTCCAGACCAAAATCCTTGAGCTCCCTTATGTTGGTAATGAAATCAGCATGATCATCATGCTCCCTGATGCAATCCAGGATGAATCCACTGGCTTGGAAAGCGTAAGTTGAGCTAAATGCAAACACAGTCTATATCCTTCCAGGGAAGACTTTGTTATTGCCCATAGACTGGCGGTTCAGTTGCAAAGCTATTATGTCATTGGTGCTCAACACCAGCTGAAATGTCCCACACCTCCCTGTTCCCAAAGCAATTGGCACGTCTTTTATTGTTGCGGGTCGAGCTGTGCGCTGCCCCCTTAGCCAGAGGCTCTGGAAGACAACCTGAGCTTCTTCAGGAACAGAAGTTAGCTGTGGTTATGGTGAGCATCATATATGGTGAGAGAGGATTTGGAGGAACTCTGAGGAGGTCCTATAGCTTGTCCTATAGATCTTCACTTGTGATCAGCTGGCGGATTGTCTCTGGCCCACCACATGGAAACAGGCTCACAGGAAAGTGTAGGGTCTCTTCTGTTGTGGATATACCATACAAGTTTTGGTTATTTCATGCTCTGGACAAGGAACTTATTGGTAAGGCTTTCTAACACTGCCCACAATGCCCTTTGCAGGCAGTCTTTTTCATCAGCTTGTCAACCTGAAAGAGAATCCTGTGGTTAAGAGACAGAAGAACTGAGTTCAGTCCCTTTGGGACCGTATCATCAGTTCTTCTATGCCTTTGCTTTCAGTATGTCAAAATGGAGAAAAACAAACAAACAAAAAAAACCAAAACAAAAGCAAGCAGGCAAACAAACAAAACCCACCCATCCCCCTCCTCCCCTTCCCCCAATCTTGCATGTTTTATAAAAGTAAACTTTATGTGGAAGGGACTGATCCTTATTGTATCTACTAAAAAGCATAAGGGATTGATCTTGGCTGGGGCCATAGTCTCTAGTGACAAGTAAACTTGCAATTTTTGCTTGAGATAAAAAAAAGATGCCTATTATGCACTATGTAAACAAACAGAGTAATCACCACTTTTTGGCTGTGTAAAACTTGACTCTCTAATTTTGTAACTTTGGGGTTTTTCTTTAGCTGGAAAGAGAACTTACATATGAGAAGCTGATAGATTGGATCAATCCTGAGATGATGGACTGTACAGAGGTGAGGGTGTCTCTACCCAAATTTAAACTGGAAGAAGATTATGATCTGAAACCCCTTCTGAGCAGCATGGGAATGCCTGATGCATTTGACTTGGGGAAGGCAGACTTCTCAGGAATCTCAGCTGGCAATGAGCTGGTGCTCTCTGAAGTAGTTCATAAGTCCTTTGTGGAAGTCAATGAAGAAGGCACTGAAGCAGCAGCTGCCACAGCAGGAGTGATGATGATGCGCTGTTTAATGATCGTTCCAGAATTCACAGCTGATCATCCCTTCCTCTTCTTCATCCGGCACAATAAAACTTCCAGCATTTTGTTCTGTGGCAGGTTTTGTTCTCCCTAAAACAGAGGTGTCTTGGCAGCTGCCATTACACGATGTTCTGTTCCTTTAGAATAGGGCTACTCTTTTTGCACTAATTCTCTCCTGGCTGTGCCTGAATCAACTTCTGTGGCCTTCATCTCAGGCTTGACTAGAGTAACAGAGCCACTTAGACATACACAGCAACAGCCATGTACAACAACTCTCTTGGCCTGTGCATCTGAGTGTGAAGGTCTCTGACTTCTTGCTGACACAAGAAATGCCCTGCTTGCTCAGTGAACGCTTCAGTAGTCGCCATTGCACTTCACTTTTTGTGGCCACCAGGCAGCAAGTCAGGCAGTGGCATCTCATGGGAAGGGAAGAAGTTAACTTTGTTTCTGATGAGGCTGCAGCATGTCTTTACCTCCCTTCCCCCCCCCCCTTTTTTGTCTCCCATACCCTCTTCTTTTTCTCCTCCAGTGTCAGCCATTTAATGCCTCAGTACATTCCCTAGAGCTGAAAGGAGTCTGGCAGCTTGTTCTGAGTGTTGCTAAGCATCCTGACTAGACAGGTTTTTGTGGATAATGACTAAGTAGACAGCTATTTTGGACAATAACTTGGGCAAGAATGGAGATAAAAGTCTCTGTCTTTGTACCAAATGTCCTTACAGGTTATTCAGAGGATTATTGTTTTAGCACCACGGGACACCTGGGTTTGTTACCTGTCACCTAGTTTTAGTCCTTTAAAGAATGGAATGAAAAAGTGTATGGTGCCTATGCAATATTTGCCAAAGCTTTAATTTTTTGCTATTATATATTTTTTCTGTCCATAGTTTAACTGTATAATACCAAAGACATTGCTGAAATTTTCTGTAATACAGTGATTTGTTTTGCTGTTTCTGAAATAATAAAAAATCTGTAAGTGCTGTAGGACTGTTTCCTTTTTTAAACCATAAATTAGCCTTTTTATCTGTAATATGAGAGAAAACAATTATTATTTCTTGATAGACAACCAGCTTCTGTGTAGCTTGTTTAGAATTCGTTGTTAAACACAGGCTTTTCTGCATCTTGCAGAACTACATGGGTGGCCGTGGAGTTTGGGTTGGCTTTGCGAAGAGCTTGTACGAGCCAAGTGCTTGTTCCTGGGCAGGGCTGCAGTGCTACCTCCCAGTCTAGGCTTAGTGGTCATCATCCAGGTGCTGCTAGGTTCAGCACACAGTAATTTGGCAGTCTCAGGTGAAGAAAATAAAGCATTATTGGGAGGGAGGGGGCAGCAGTGTAGTTACCAGAATGGATGTTGTATGCTCCCTGTTAAAAGGCTGGTACTGCGCACCTAATGCTGGAAAGGGGTGTGTGGGATGTGTCTTCTGGTGGGCAGATCCAGGGCTGAGGAAGTAAAAACATGAGGTTAAACCGAAGGGAACCCTCCGTGCTGTTACTTTCTTTACATTAAAAAAAAAACCCAAACTGTGACCTAAAAGTTAAAGGTAAACCGAGCAGCACGATGGGAAAGCCAGAGATGCGCTGCTCTGGGCGGCCCCAGGACCTCGTCCCACGGGGCAAAAATAAAAACCCAACCCAAACCAGTATCACTCCTGCCCGGAGGGGTTTGTTTTTTAACCACGCTCCCGCGGACCCCCACTCCCCTCTGCCGGGAGACCCAGGCCTCTCTCGGGAGCCCCGGTGCGGGCGCGGCCGCGGGCTCCCACCCCCCGGCCCGCCCCTACCCCCGGCCCGCCCCGCTCCGCTCCGCCGCGGCGGGGGCTCAGGGCTTCCCGCAGCTCCGCTCCGTGCTGGCCCGGGCAGGTAGGTAGGCAGGCGGGCAAGCGGCCAGTGGCTGCGCTGGGGTTACAACGGGACGGGAGGGGGTCGAGGTCCCCCGCCCCCGGGTGCTTTATACAGGAATGGGGCGATAACGGCAGGAAAAGGGGAAATTTTTCCTCTCCCCCCCTCCACGCCGGCGGGGTCTGAGCCGGAGCCGCTCGGGCAGCCTTGGGGGCTGTAAAACGGCTGGTTTCGGTGAAACCACGGTGCGACGTGTCAGTAAATGAAAGTAAAACTATGCTTTTGGGTCTTTCGTTTGGGTTTTTGCAGCTGTTTTCTTTTTAGCATAGAGCAAGATAAACCGACGTTGCAAAGATGCAGGGTGTTTATCCATCTGGCAGTGGAAGCAGATACTGTTTTGCAATTCCTGTAGAAAGGCTGTGCTGAAAACATTCAAAGTGTGGTGCAGACTCCTCCATGTAGTAGTTGGGTCTGGGCAGTACTTGTAATGGTATTACTGGGCTGGTGCTCTGTTCGCTGGGGGCAGGCACACAAATACCTGTTTCTTGCGGAAGCAAGCTAGACACTACCAAACGCAGAAGTTCCCCACTGCAAGCAAGTAGAGAGAAGCAGGAATCTGAGCTGGGGGGGCAGAAAGGTTTTACAGCATCAAGCAGTACTGCCACTAGCCTTTGCCTAGGGTTTTGCACCTGACCCAGCCCTCACACCTTTCACCCCGCCCCGCTCCAAGGGCCTTATGGGGAGCATCTCACCAAAATGAATCACTGCTCCGGCTGCGCGGTGTCGGTCCTGAAGCACGATGTGCTCTGGACCACTGCCTTCGCTAGCCGGTGTCACCTTCGGCTGACAAAACCCGCGGCTCTCAGCCCTTTGGGACTCAGGTGCGTTTGTACCTGGACGCAGCGCGCAGGTAGCTCGCTTGTTCTCGGCAGAGCAGGCTGGTGAAAATAGCGGTGCTTTACGCTGCTGAAGGTAAGCGCGTACTGTCCTTTGGCAGGATTGACGCCTTTTTGCGGCCGTGGTTTGTGCCATAAAGACAGGCAGCTTGCTGAAAGGTGTCTAAATCTCCCTGCGCGGTTACTGTGAACGCTTTTTGTGCAGGATTAGGGTAGAAGGTTTGGGGGAAGGCTGCCTGAGTGAGCTCTCTGCACTGTGCTGGGTCTGTGAGACTGAAAGACTTTTAACTTGCAATCCTGCCAGCACACATACTTACTAGTTTAAGGTAGAAAGCAAAGATTTTTAATTTTTTTTCAAATAATTTCTTTAAAGATAGCGTCATAGGGTAGGTTGGGATATACAATTCACATGGAAAAAAATATGCTTTTTCAATAGAACTGATTTTTTTTTTTTAAGATGATGCACTGACAATGAAATTCTTGCTGTTTCTGTACCCACCTGCAACCAGATGAATCCAGTCTTTACTCTGTGAGTCACACAAGGTTAGGTTAGGTTTTTGAAGAGTGTTTCCCAGAGTCTTTACTGGCTGTTTTATTTTTCAGCTATAAACCATGGAGAACCTGTGTAATGCCAACAGCAGATTTGCACTTGATCTGCTCAGAAGGTTTAATGAGACTAACCCAACAGGAAACATTTTCTTCTCTCCTGTCAGTATTTCTGCTGCTTTGGCCATGGTCCTTTTGGGGGCCAAAGGTAATACAGAGGCCCAGGTGCTGAAGGTTAGTAAAAAAAAAAAAAAAAAAAAAAAAAAAAGAAAAATTCTCTTTTGTCCTATATTTTATTTACATTTAAAATTCTCGTGTTTTAGAGGAGGGAAAATGAAAGGAGGGTATTATTTTTATGTGCTCAGGACAAGATTTTTGTCATGCGCAGTGAGTCTTCCAGGGGCTCTTTTCTGCAGTTACTTCTGCCTGCCCTGCTCCACAGCCCTCTTTCTGTATTTGCTATGGCCCTTGTTTCTCACTTAATTTCACTTATTAAGTTAATTCTTGAAGCAGGAAACTAATTTCATTAATTAATCACTCTCCATTTAAATTGATGGGAGTTCCCAGCAGAAGGCCTTACTAGTTTTCGTGAGACATTTGGACAAAGAACTATTGCTTTCGTACTACAAGGTTACGAGTGGTATGCTTATTACTAATAACACTGTGTATTTTGTAAGAAACATAATGGTAATAGATAGTTTTATATTTAAAGCATAACAACTATGATCATACATGGTGATGCTACTTAAGTATCAGTATCTTAGTAACAGCGAGGCACTTGGATACCTGAGGAGCTGAGCCCACGTGCTTATTCTTACCATAGCCTTAGGTGAGGCAGGATAGTTTAAAAAGCTCATTATAAATTGCAAAAATGGTGTAAGTAGGAGCGTGCCAGTTTCCCCTGAGGCTTCCTGCACGGAAGGGAGTCAGTCATCATTAATTTTCCCCTTTGTTAGGCTAATGCACGCTGGCACAAAAGGGCGTATGAGACTTCTTGTTGCTGTCATCATTGTGTACTTGTCTGTGAATAATTTTCACCTTTGCATTCTGGACTTTAGGAGGAACTGCTTTATACTGTTGAGTGATGCTGTGCTTACTGAATAAGATAATAAAATTATTTTCTCGCTACTTGTACAAACAGACTTTGAACGTATATGCCATATAATCAAACTGACAGCCCCACCTAGGATAAGCCCAGTGACGGCAGAAATCATGCAAAAGGAACTTGGGGAAAAAAAAAAAAAAATGTGTCTCAGCACAGTCATTGCAATAAGCTAGTTTGGGAGACAGTGATTGGTAACTGTCGGGGCTGTTTGCAAGCATACGGAAACTTGTTTCTGTGATCATAATCCTATTGGAAGTTGCCTCCATGATGTTTTTGCTCAGCTCTTCGTATGTACAAAACAGCTTGCATTAACGTGGGCAGCAAAGCCCGACCAAAAACCCAGTGAGATAATATGAGGCCTTTTCTTTGAATCCAGTGGCTGTGTCACAGCAGTCTTCCCTGCTGAGAAATACAGCATTTAAGTTTGAATGTTAATGTCCCTGCTTTGGTCTAGTCTTCCCTGTCAGTGAGGTCTGGCAGCTCCTGCTGTCGTATCGGTAAGCCTTGGCTAGCCAGCCTGCCTCTGGGAAAGGAGCTACTGGTAAAGAGAAACTGCAGTCATCTGTTTGATTTTTAAGATGGTACAGTTTTGGTTTATATACATATATAAAGCACTTATATTTTCAGAAAACCATAAAAGATAATTGTTTTAAGTTTTCTTAAGGCCTCACCAGTGCTAGTTTTGATTGTACGTTCTGAAAAGCAAAACCCCAGGTTGCCTTGGGCCAAATGGGGAAGCAAGAAAGCTAAAATGTCTCTATGGCATCATCGCTCTTCTCAGTTCCCCACCTGGGAATGAGTTCTCGTGGTCCACGGAGGGGAGGCACGCAGACGTCACGCAGACAGGACTCGGGGTTATGGTCAACAGCTTCAGCTGTGACCACGTATAAACCAGGAGCTTAATGCAAGTGGCTGGCACAGGTAGCACAGCACCGAGAAACAGTTTCATTCGCTGTTTGAGGTATACGGAAGTCTCTAAGCAGCCTCCAGCCTCTTTTTTTCTCTTTTTTCAACCTACCTGCTGGATCAGACCCACTCTATATATAGATGTACTGCACGTTCTTTTAAGAGTATTAGCAGCAGCTAATTCTCTTCTGTTATTTCAGACACTTCATTTTGACAAAGTTGCAGATATCCATTCAAGATTTCAGACTCTGACTATGGATATAAACAGAAGCAATGCTCCCTACCTCTTACGGCTTGCCAATCGACTTTATGGAGAGAAGTCCTACAGCTTTTTGCCGGTACGCTGGTGCAGCAGATCGTGATGGTGTGGTGGAACCTGGTGGGGAAAATGCAGCTCCTTGAGTATTTACGAAGTAGAAATATTTCTAGGCATATTTCTAAATGTTACTGGGCAGTTGACAAAAGTATTGCATACATGCATATGCCTGTCCATATCTGGAGGCATCTCTGCGTCTCACCTAAAGGATGTTACACAGGAAATCCTTTTCATTGCTTGTTTGGTTCTGCTGCTCTTGGGCTCAAGAGAAAAATCACTTGTTTAGGTTCTTAGTTTACAGTAACTATCATAACATCCTACTCTGTTGCAGCCAGCTTTTTAGGATGCAACCAGCTCTGTGTCTGTTGCAACCAGCTTTTTAGGGTGTAACCAGCTCTGTGTCTGTTGCAATCAGCTTTTTTGGATTTTCATTGGTCTAGTACCACTTCACTGAAATATTTTTGAAAACACTATTTATTTGGGAGGGGATGCCTAGCGTATCTAAACAAGATGCCTCTTCCCCTGTGAATTACATCTTTGTGTGTACCTAGGTTGCTATTTTTACTCCTCTTCAGCCCTTTCAGAGAATTTTGTTTAATCCTAGTTGTGCTTGAGCCTATTTCAGGAGAATGACAGGTAAGT
Organism: Aramus guarauna; assembly: GCA_013400195.1. Lineage (NCBI taxonomy): Eukaryota > Metazoa > Chordata > Aves > Gruiformes > Aramidae > Aramus > Aramus guarauna. Next base: position 695,676 of record VXBL01009005.1, on the reverse strand, counting down.
ATTGCAACACCTGCAGCAAGCACCCCATCAGCTGTATACGTGGCAGATGTAGTACGAGACTTACTCTGAAAGGGGGGAAAAAAACCCAACCCAAGCCCAGAACCCCCCCAGGCAGTGCAGTGTTAGAGCCCCACTTCAGAGCGGGTCATAATCTGTTCGACATGTACCTTATCTACATCATAAAGAGATGTTTTCTTATCTGCCTGTAATGAAAGCTGTTCTTGTCTTTCCAAAATCTAGGATTTCCTGACTAATACTCAGAAATTATATGGAGCTGATTTGGCTGCAGTTGATTTTCTTCAGGCTTATGATGAAGCCAGGAAAGAAATTAACCAGTGGGTAGAGGAGAAAACTGAAGGTAAACTACTTAGATTAATGAAGCAACTGGCAGCATTTCATACTTTGGCAGCAGGAATAGCTTTATTTTCTGCTAAAAAATGTCATTTTCATCAAATTACTGTATATCAAAAGTTACAGTAGTGTGTACTATTAAAGAGTATGGTGAAGTTGACAGGTGCTGAAACACAATTACAGGAATGGACTAGAGATTTATATTTCTATTATTTCTATGGCATCAGTTTCTTCGTGTATGTTTTATATGCCATCAACTTATTACAAGATTTTTTGGTGACTTTTTTTTTTTTTCTGCCCCCTCTGAAGGTAAAATCCCTGATCTGCTGTCTGAAGGCTCAGTTGATAACACGACCAGGCTCGTACTGGTAAACGCTATTTATTTCAAAGGGGACTGGGTAGAGAAATTTAAAGAAGCCGACACCACTGACATGCCATTTCGGTTAAATAAGGTAATGCAGATAGGTCTTGGTAGTATATACCTAACAAAAAGGTCAAACAATATAGGTGCTAAAGTGAAGCTTTGCTTACAGATAAAAGAAAAAAAAAATGTTACCAGTTCACGAATGTTACCAGTTCACACAAAAGAATTTTTTAATGGATTTGAGTATTTTCTGTATTCACCAAGCTATTTGTTCCCTTACTTACTGCAATAGCATCAGAGACAATTCTCACGTATAATTAGGACCCTGCCTGTGTGTGGCAGAGTTTCTGTCTGCTAGCAGTTTCAGCTGCTATGAACTGGGCCTGTTTGTGATGCTTGGTAAGCAGTATTAAAATGATTACATGTTTTGTTTAAGCCCCATTTTATTGTTCTATATTCTGCTTATGTTAACAGCTTTTCAAGATACTGTATCCAGTCATCTGCTTTATGCTGAGCAGAGTTGATCTTTGTTGACCTTTAAAGTTGTCATTTTTGGGGCTGGAGCAATATAAAGGTACAGAAACTCAAAGAAATTGTTTCAGTTTATGCGAGGACTGTGCTGTAGAAGCCAAAGGAGAAGCAAATACAATACAAACTCATTATGTCTTCAGAAGAAACTGGTTATTAAACAGGCAGTCAGGAGTCTGATGGGCAGTTTTATAATCACCTGATATAATGGAGGAAGAGTTTTTGCAAGAAAAATTTAAGTTACTTGTTTTCTACTAGTTCTTTAAATTAGTATTTACTTAACTGTTACTTTTGGTACCTTTTATCCATCCAGAATGAAAGAAAGACAGTGAAAATGATGTATCAGAAAAAAAACCTTCGTTTTGGGTATATCCCTGAAGTAAAGGTCCGTGTTTTAGAGCTGCCTTATGATGGAAGAGAACTTAGTATGATCATCCTGTTACCTGATGACATTGAAGATGACTCCACTGGACTGCAGAAGGTGACTCATCTATGCTAATGTACTTATTTAACGACTAAGATCAGCCATTAAAAATCAAAGCCTGAATGAACCCATGTTCTCGGAGCCATGTTTGTGTCAGGGATGCTTTTAGACAATGCTCTCTACTAGCACTGCAATAAAGAATACGTGCACATGCTGCGTCAGGAAGAGAAGCTGCATTCTGGTTTTGTAGCTTGTGTTCATGTGTCCTTTGGCTTGCTGAACTGAACCATGAGGGAGACTGCGAAAACCAAAGTTAACTATGAGAATTAACTTGCCTTGGTGTTTTTTTGTTGTTTTTTTTTAATGACAGAACTTTTCTTTCATTACCTTTGAAAGTCTTTATTTTCTTAGCCTTAGTGAGACTTCCATTAAATGACCAGGAACGAACCAGCTTCTTTGGCTCTCTGATGATTATTTTTGTTACTTTTTTTTATTTATATAATTCCATTTAGTTTGATTAATGACTGGGTTTAGTTGCTATCAGTGCATGGTTTTCCCTTCTATACGTTGCAGCTAGAAGCAAATGTCTGCGTTACTTTGTAAAGTAAAAAATGCACTGATTCCACTTAATTTTAATAGCATTTGTTTGATCTATATGGAGCTATCAATGATACGGGTATGGTCATTTTTGTGTTTGCTTTATAGTTGTATAGCACTCTATAAAGCCTTGTAAATGTTACTGACAATGAAGTATTTCTGCACTGGTGATACGTAATGATCTCTGTCTTTTTTAATTCTAGCTGGAAAAGCAGCTTACCTTAGAGAAGCTCCAGGAATGGACACGTCCAGAGCACCTGTATTCCACTGATGTTCATGTGCATTTGCCAAAGTTTAAGCTCGAAGAAAGCTATGACCTTAAATCAGATTTAGCTGCTATGGGCTTGTTGGATGTATTTGACAGCGGCAAGTCTGACTTGTCAGGAATGTCAGGGGCACATGATCTGTTTCTCTCGAAAATTGTCCACAAGGCTTTTGTAGAAGTGAACGAGGAAGGCACAGAGGCTGCCGCTGCCACTGCCGGCATTGCTATGCTCTGCATGGCTATGGAAGAGGATTTCAATGCTGACCATCCTTTCCTTTTCTTTATTCACCACAACCCAACGCAAAGCATACTTTTCTTTGGCAGATACACTTCTCCATAAAAGAGAACTTAGCATTTGCAGACCAGGTCCTGCTGTAGTCAATAAAAGCTTTGCTTCTGAATGAGTTGGATTTTGGTGTAGAAAGTTAATGCTCCTGTCTTGGCTTCCTAGTAACCTTGACTGAGATCTGCCTTTCCCATTAAGACAATCCCAGAGACACTGAGGGGTAATTTATTTTTCTTTCTTGAGATTGACATCCTCTATAATAACTAGGAAAATCTTAACTGCAGGCAGAAATTTTGTTTTGACATTGAACTAGAAATAGAAATACTCTTGGAGGAAACTTGTGTCTTTTAAAGCACAGGATCAGCCTGTATGCATCCTTGCATGGGTTCCTCTGGGTTGACAGCCCCTTGTTGTAATAACTTAAAATAATCCAGTCATTCCTTATGTATTTATACTAGGATGTTCTTGCAAAGCTGTTCCTCCCCTAAAATCTTGCTTTTCAAACGTATCTTAATAAAATACTTCTAGGCACCAAAAGGCATGTTTCTGAACAGCTGAGTTTACCCAGTTCTGTCGTGAAATAGAAGGTCAGATAACATTTATTTAGAGACATCTATTAATAGAGAAAGGATTAAGCTATTCAAACAAATGTAACCCCTTCCAGTCATTAGCCAGAAAACTTGCAATACAGCTTTTGAATGAGGAAGAGGAGAAGAAATTAATAACAACTTTAGATCATGTGTTTAAAGAGGATTTTAAAAATGTATACTCCAGTGCCATTTTAGTTATTGAAAATGTGTTGGGGCTTAGAGGTTTTAGGTGCTTGAAGCTAATGGGTGCCTTTCTGCAAGTTCAGAAGCTTTCACTATGACATTAGATTCTGGCCAGAACCTATGTGATCCTCAAACAATATTTCAGCTTCCCGGGGGAAGACTCTCTATAATCTGCAATAAATATCTATCTGATGTGTCTCTTTAGGTACAAGGATTCAACATTTACTAAGCTGACTTCCACTACCTCTTTATATACAAACCTATTGTATGGTACAACAGCCTCATGCCTGGGAACCACTGCAATTACATACTGTTGGTCTCTTATGTTTATTTCTGGAGGTTATTTGCTTGTAGCATGTACCTCTCGGGTACTGTAGCATTCACCTATACAACCTCAGTTCTAAGCGGGGCACAATAATTTCTGTATGATTGCAAACTTTATATTCATTTTGTCTCTAAGCAACAAATAAAAATATTTTTCTTAAACTTGTGTTCAAAATGGAAATTTCCGCACGTGATTTAGTATTTCAGAGTACAAAAATAACTGTCTGCCTGAAGGCTAGCTCCAAAGAAAACCACTGGCGCAGCAGATGTGATCAGCTGTATGAAGTCCTTGGCCTGTTCAGAGTAGGTGAAAACACTGAAAAACAAATTACCTGGTGGATGAGAGGACAGCGTGAACCATCCGCTTCCCCTGTAAGTGTAATGACTCCAGCTGCGAGCACCTACAGGGAACAGGGAGAGAGTAATGGTTTGTATGAAATGACACAGGCACTTGGTCTGCCCATTAGTAAACGTGTTTCTGTGTGTCGGTAATACGTCAGTTGCAAAGGCTCTGGTAAATTTGTAAAGGAGAATGTGTATTGCAGGGTGCAGGTGAAAACATAACCCGTTGTGGGCTGAGTGCTTGGAAAACTCAGATCTTTGCAATAAGTGAGAAAAAAGTTAGCACAAAACTCATGTGAAAATTCCAACCGGTTTGACGTTGTCTTAGTTCTGGGTTTCTGGGCCTTCCTCTTCAGCCTTTTAGCAAAGTAAGGCTCAAAAGCTCCACTGTAATGACATCCTTATCTTTATATGCTTAAACTCAATTAATGAATGGAAGATACATGACGTCTGAAGGCTTTTAGTGCTTTAATTACCAGGAGGTCAGAGGAAAGATAAAACCTTGCATAATAGTACAAATCAGCATAGCTTTATGAGGAGACTCATGTATTGCTTTATTACTTTGGTCTCAGTATTCAGGACCTGAACTATTATATTGAGACAAATTAGACTTTCTGCAGACAGGATGCAGAAAATAAATCTCAGCAATAAGAATCTCAATAAAGTCAGCTTCACATTCAATCATTTTTAAAAAAAACCAGCAACCCTACTGGCAAATATTCATGTCCCATAATAAAATGGTTGTGAGTGTTTTTCCTTAATACTCCTTTTTTCCTGTGCTCCTGTCAGAACAAGTGACTGACAAGAAGGAAAATCTGGAATGCCAACTGTATTCACATCTCTATAAAATAAAATGCTGCTTCAACTAGCTCATGCAAGGGACTTTTTATTTTTAGAACTACTGAATGAACACAGGTCTCACTGAGTTCAAAGCATAGTAGTTTTCAGTATGAGATGCTTTAACTGAGGAAAAAGGAAGAAAATGTAATTTTAATGAGTTAAAGCTATAATGTACAAGATGAGAGAATGTCACATCAGAAGTCTGAATATAAAATCAGGAGCCTAGTCTTAGTCAACTAGCAGTCATAAATCCACTTACACAATAGACAAAAAATATTTTCCATATATAGAATCTTTTCTTTATATTAACCTCGGGCACAGCAACATTAAAAAAAGTCAGACTGGCGCATTTCCTGGGAGGGGACCAATAAATACTTGAGCATAAACTTCCCCATTCAAAATCAATTTGCGGCAGGCTGCTGGTTTGAGAAGACAACATCTGAGTTTGTTCCAGCAGAAAAGAGGATTACAGCAGGTAGAGTTCACACTCTAATTTGGCGTCTCCTAAGCAGACCAGGCTTCATAACAATCCAAAACTCAAAGCAGTATTTGTTTACTGTGATGAGTAAGCCAGACTTTGTACTTCTGCTTACACAGACCCTTTACAATAGCCCTTTGATTTCAATAATTTAAAAAGAAAAGAACACCACCACACCGTCTGGCTGCTTTCTCTCTGATTCATACAGTTTAAGTTAAGTTGCTCTTCCTAGAAAGTAAATACCATCGCATGGATAAGGAGGGCAATTATCTCCGGGTTTGAAGTCACCTTAACCTAGAGATAAATTCACATAGATGAGTTAGCTCAGAATGTGTTTTGTAATACTTTCACTGTTAAATGTTTTCATGTATTTATATATGACCAAAACCCTGGTAAAGTACATAAACCTGATCAAGTCCCCAGATGTCTTGAAGGCAGATATTTGTCTTGATTTTTTAATGTGGTTTCATTAGAAGAGAATAAGATCAGTGCAATTCACTTGAACCTATTTAGATAAAAAGGTGCAATTAAAATCAGCAACTGGTTTTTGTGGGTTTTTTTTGTTTGTTTGTTTGTGGGTTTTTTTTTTTTCCCACTGTAGTGAACCTGTCTAGCTCTGTAATGTCATCTTACAGTACTGGCTAAATATGTATTCTTATCCATATTCATTAAGGGGCCTATGCATTCCCTCACTGCTTCATAACAATAAAAGACAAAAACCACAGCCAAAGTCCTGGAGACCACAACCTGTTTGGAAACATGCTGAACATATGCAGTGGCTGCTGGCAATTCAGATAATGAATTCATCGCATCAGCCAGAAAATGTTGTATCTTCAGGTTAAATAGAACTTCAAACAACCAGTTTGTACAATCATTTTTATTTTTACACCATAACATTGAAATTACTAGACAGTCTTTTTGGCTAAGAACTTTTCTTTCAACACATGAGAGAAAACACTATGGCAAATGGAAAAAAATGCAGCCCAGAGTTTAAGTGAGGATTTAAACTCTTTGTGCATGGAAAACAGTACAAGAAAACTAAAGTAGAAGTCATGATTTCATATAAATATTTAGTATAAAACCCAGTACAACTCCAGCTCCTACATCCTCCAGTTTTTTATCTGTGAGAGTCAAGCGAGCTAAATAATGGCAACAATATTAATTCTATAATTTTCTAGAAACTGCAGTGGAATTCATTCAGGGCATTATTTAATTAATGTTTTTGGTCTTGCTATCCATGTCTTTGGCACTGGTATGTTACTATCGGAAGACTATTCAATACACATATACGAAATTCCCCCACATGGGCTACGGCGTGGCCTTTCTCATGGTCTGTGTTACTTCTTAGTGGAACAACTTACATAAGAGAAAAAGCGATCATGGTACAGTGGATTTTGATGGTGCTCCTTACAGTGGAAGCAACTGTCACCTGATGGGATCACAAATCTCATCCCCAATTTTTTAGTGACACTGTAATATTTGGTATTTCCTTAAAGCTCTACACTCTGAAGATAAATAAATACAGCGGAATATCAGCATGCAATTCTTAAGAGACCATTCCTGCCATTAAGTGAGCTTCAAAAGGTACTCAAAAGCCAGAAAACAAAGAAATATACTTCACGATTTTTTAATTTCATTATTTCATCTGGTGCTTTTGAAGCAATTTCACGAGGTGATTGGCTTCTGTTTCAGAGGAACAGGAAACAGTGCGGGGTGAAATGTTCATTTGCAAGCGCATCTGGTCCTGATGGACTTTTTAATGGAACACGGAGTTCTTCCAACAGTCGAGATGACCCTCTTTAGAGGGAACATAAAAGAGATGCACATCAGCAGGAGGGAAAGAGCAGGGAGCAGCCACTCTGCTTCCAGTGTAGCATCTTGCTAATGACAGTGGGGAGGAAGCAAAAAGGTAAATAAATAATACTTTGCTTGGAAAGAGACCACAAAGCACGATGGCTTTGAAACTTCTAACTTGTTATTGCCAACATTTTAGTAGCCTGTTAGACTGCACTGTCTGATGGAGCTGTCCTGAGGGGGCACAATCTCTTTTCATGCAGAACTGACAGAAAAACCCACCGAGGGCTGTAGAATGAAAAAGCACCTCTGAACATTTTTCCAAGCTGTGCTGCTCTGAAGGTGAGCACAAGCTGCTTGGATTTACTCCAGCACTGGCAAAGATCATCCTAATACTGCTCTGCAATTAGGGCATGGGAGGAGACAACTAATAGTTTCCAAGGAGAGGGAAGAGTAGAGGAAGGAGATGAGTACAATACATTGTACACAGTGTACACAGTAAACTCATATACAAGGAAAAATATTAGTGTGCATCCACCTCATGTAACAGGTGAGCTATTGAGTTAACTGTTGGCAATACCCTCGGCCTAGGACGCTTGCAGGCTTGTATGTACTATTAGCCATCCCACGAGCGTTTAGTGCAATCCCTTTAGCACTTTGGCTCTTGTCCTGTAACGTGGCAGAGAACCTGCAGAGCCCCAGCCATCCTGTGTGACCTTCTGGTGATGGGAGAGACCAGGGATCACCAGGGAGTTCATCTGCAGGATGAATAAAACTGACCGAGGTTCCTAGCCAGACTATTTTTGCCACTAGGAAATTATTAATGAAGTTTCCATAAGGTCATCGGGTTTGACTTACTATTTTTTTATTTTATTTTGGTGAGGAAAAATGGGAAATGGCACAAAGAACCATGGGAAACTAATCATAAACATGGAAAAAACAATTGTGATCAACGCAGGAGCAGCTTGATCAAACCTCCTTCCCCTCTTCCACATCAACTAAACAACATACAGTTTATGGTCACCCAGGACTCTGTCTCACCCCGTGCTACACCTACTCAGCTCTCTTCTTGCAGGCTGAGCTCATCTAAGTGGTAGGCATGGGGATCAGGGAGGGAGGACTCACTACTGTTCTGCTCCAGTCCTGTCCCAAAGCTCCCATACCAATTCTGTCATTTCAGCCTCACAGCTGGTGCTGGTCACAGCAGTCCTGGCTGCTTGGATTATTCTGAACCCGTGTTCAGGGGTGCCTCCTCACTCCATTACTTCTCTGTGTAGATTCAGCTACATTTATGCAATCAGAAGTCCTCTACCCCTGCTTCCACCTCAACCCACACGTTCCTCCACATAGTGTTCAAAAGCTCCCAGATGAGCACCGGGCAAAATCCCTGGCTCAAATCTAAAGGTTATGAAAACTTTCCCTAACCTGGACTTGCATAGAATCAAAGTCCATTAACTTTTCAGGGTGATCCTATCATGACCACATCTTGCCCTATTTCTCCATATACCTTTCAGAGGACTATCAAGATAAAAATACCAATCTAATTAATTACTGCATTCAAGCAACAGGAAAGCTCCAATCAAACAACAAAAGCAAGTGAATTATGAGTTAAAAAGGAAAACATGCAAATTTACATAGATGAAGCTTGTCAAAAGACTTGCTCATCTTTAGAAAGACACTTTGCTCAAAGCTTTCAAAAACTATCAGCATTATCAGCTCCTGGGCCTCATCAGATACTGCGGAGAGATACCAAGCCTACTGCCAGTTTTACAACCTGCTGTTTAGATAAGATAGGGCAGCTGGTGACCAAAACCTTTGGCAATGTGCGTCCAACCCCAGAAGAGAATAGTCGTGACATATTTTACAGCTGAATTATCTTGGTAGTTTCAATTTCTTGCAATATATAAAAGCTATCATTACCAAGACTAAGAGTCTGAAATGTCTCGCTAGTAATTCTAAACCTGCCTTCACACTTTGCTGGTATTCTTCATCACTAAATCCCCTGCCTAGCATACTCCATAAGCATGCACCAGGAATGTCCTCTAATATGTGACCCAAATAGCAACACTTTATGTCCTCCAAATACTAGCCCAGCAAAGCAGAATAAACCCATGGTTTTGTTACTGTCTTCAGTGTTTGTTAGTAAGTAAATCTTGAGTTAAACTGGTCTTGAAAAAATAATTATAGCCCACTAATGGGTTATAACTAACCAATATATCCTCTGTTCTAGGCAATGACTTCTCATATGCATGTCACTGAATGTAAATGGTAATATATAAGCCCTCACAGATATGGAAAGCCTTACTTCTTGCATTAGTACATGTATGACCCTGGTCAGCCACTTTGCATTTAACCTCAGAGCTCCATGGGTAAACTGACTTTTCAAAAGTCAGTCAATCTCTATTATAGGACAGACACTGTAATTATCAATATTGCTTTTTTAAATTAGTCATATTATGATTTCAGCCATCTCCGTTCTTTTTTACCAGATAAAACACAATGCCCCTGCTAGACAGCTGACAGACTTAACAGTTTACAGTTTATGGTTTACAGTTATGGTATTTTCTCTCTAATGTGAGTAATAAGGAATGATCTTTTGTGAGTACTTAATATAACAATCTTCTGCAACTTCTATTGTTGCATAACTTGTCTGTAAAATTACAGGAAAGACAGTGCCTATGTCTCCATCTCCACATACCCATTTAAGTCATACCTCATCTAGTAATACAGAATACTTCATTTATTACCTTCATAATATATCCGACCTAAACATTTTTTTCCTGCAGGTTTTAGAGAATTTGCAATTTGGTCCATGAACAGGCATACCCTCATCATCAATAGAGGAGTGTGTAGAATAGATCCGTTATCCTTTTTACTTAACATCCCAGCACATTATAAAATAATACTTATGTATCATGTCACATGTTGCAGATGGAGGTGTGAGTTAGTAGATGAGAAGACCCAGGTGCTGCACAGGGCTATGGGTCTTTGTCTCCTTTCAAGTAACTGCCAAGGAGGACTGCCAAGTCAGAGAAAACTCGCAGGATAATTGTACGGATAATGCACGAGTGCTTAGAGACTGATGGTAGGAGAAAGGAGCATGGACTAAGTATTTATGAAGGGACAACAACACTCTAGTCAGATCAGGGCATAAAAATCTGTATTTGCTTGAACCACAATTCATATCGACTACAGAGAATGCGTAAGTATCACCCCTAGATTGTCTTCCACTGGAAACGCATGGCATTTGTTGCACGGACTATACAGCACTGTTGCAGTTTCTTGTCACCTCCAGCTCTTGCTTCTACTAATGCAGAAATTTTTAGGCCACAATTAAGGGGACAAACAGCTACAGTCAATAACTGCTTTTAAATTACTTTGTCTTACCTGCAGACTTACTTAGTGCCTCACTTCCGCTCTCTCCATACAGCAGCATATGTTAATTTGCTTCATTTCAGCCACAAGCTCAGCAATGCCAGTTTGCTTCCTCTGCACCTTCCCTGCAGGACAGAGGCAAAGACCATCACCGGGGCACTAAGAACACAGGAGAGACTGTCTCTGCAATTTTGCAGTGGCAAGCAACTCAGAGGAGATACTGCAGAGAAAATAATAATCTCTGCCCAGCTGGACTGGCTGTAGTCTCTACAGCCATGGATTTTTTTTGGCTGATAAGAGACTCTATCAGCTAAACTCCACCAAGCCTTTGCCGAGTGCAGACCAGCACAGGGGACTTTTGTCAGGTCCACTTTGAATACACCAAGCTGCTCCACAACAGAGAGTACTAGAGGGGCGTACAGGGCAAAACACATGATTATCGTTCTCCAAAACTGCCGTGCAACTTTTGCTGTAACATCTGGGACACAATTTCTTGTAACAAGGGGAGTTTGATCAAGTCTTAAAGAACTAAAAGAAGTGCTGTAAATAGAAAGTTAAGGCTTCGAGTAAAGATTTCTGGCAACTGCAGGCAAGAAACTAGTCTGGGGTTTCCCATGGGTCAAACTTTATAGTGAATTAGATTTCAGCATTATTAGGTACTAGCAAAGTTAAGAAAATCTGGTGAGGTTATCCCTTTCTTTTTGTAACAGAAAGAAATAAGCATGGAAAAATACCTCAGACTGTGTCAGCTCAACACTTCCAACTGCCAGCTGCGTCAAAGGGAAGCACACCCACCTCATGTACACCTGTAAGACAAAAAAACATCTTCTAAGTTTACCAATACATTGATTTGATTTGTTTTGCAAGCTGGGCTGAGTTTGCAAATCACGGGCCGTTTAAAGAACTACTTAAACCAACTCTCTGTGTCTTAAGAATTAAAATGAACATTGGCTGATAGCACAAGTAATTTTGCCAAGAGTATTTTGGATTAAGTTACTCCATGTTTTCACCTCTGCTCCCATCCTTCTACATATCTTGAAAGGGCAGACACAAACTCAGAGAAGTAGCTCCTACCCTGCTAAACCATCCTGCTGTGAAGAACAGGGGTACTTATTTGAGGAAGGAAGAATCTGACTCAAACCCTCTAACAGTATGCAGTCATACAGTCAGTTTGATTTCTGAAACATTTCAGTTATACCGTGGCCCTTAGCTTAAGTCCTACGTTTTTGTCATGCAGAACTTCTTAATATGAAGACTACCAAGCTGGGAGCCTCACAACAAAATTAATCTCCAATATAAATACCCTTTTTGTCAAGAGAAGACAGTAATAAAAAAGATTTTGCTGGTTGTATATTAAAAATCTTTGATCAAGGCCAAGGCCCTGCAACATATCTTGAAAGAGAAAGAGTAATCAACTGAATTTCCTGCTGCAGGAAGGTTAAAGTTAGCTTCCTGACATGGGACCGCATCCTCAGACCACAGACCTCCTGGTCTGCAGAAGTTGCTCCGAACGAACTCTGGATGCAGAGTCATGGCACCCCCTCTGATCTAAGCTCCGCATGGTACCATATACATCTGATGTCTAGAAATACCTGCCTGCAATTTCTGTATACCAGGTAGCTGATGAGCAGGCGGCTGGGTTGTATCACACATGCAGCTTGAGAGAGGAGCAATGAGCTCAGCATGGCTCCAATGCAAAATGGCTTTCTTCCTTTGCCCAAAAATGAAATATTTATTTACAAATTGAATTAAGTAGCTGAACACAAGTTTAAAAAAAATTGTTAAATGCAATACTGTAAACAGGAAGCAAAGCAACAGCTATTTTTCAGCCAACATATCAGAAAAAACCCAAATGATGCAATGTTATATGTATATATAAAATAATCTGTGGTATGTAGCCCTTTTGGAGGAGAGCTAGTAACTTTCTGACACCTCCCAGGGAAGTCAGCAGACCCACCTCCTCCTTTTAACAGGGATGTGGCATTCTTAGTTGAACAGCAAATGAAGATCTGAAGCCATACCTAAAGCATTGTCAGCATTGATCTCATCACAGTTCATAAACTAAGCGGGATCAGGACAGGAATCCTTGGAAGTCCATCAGGTAACCGGTACAGACTCAGTAACACAGATACATGGGGCGTGTAGCAGGCAAATGCTGAATAGTTACCGAGCAAATCCAGCTGTAACTGCACTGCGCTACTGTGTCGGTGGTAATTTTCAGCCAAGGCACACATCCTCATCACTGGTGGCCAGTTTACTCCATGCTGCTCTGACAAGTGTGCATAGTTGCCCCGGTGGTTCCTCAGCATTTCAGCAATGAAAAGTCTTCTTCACTAATTATCTGCTGTAATTCTAGCCAAGCAGAACTTTCTTCTGCTACTCAACTGCTAGTTAGCAGCATCATATGCTGTTTTGAGCATACTGGACCACTGCACACTTGAAAAAGACTGAAGAGAAGAAAAACAATCAGCATGTAAGTGAAGGAATGTTGTCAACATCAGGGACACTGCCATGACCATACATTCCACTTATTGAAATGTTCAGTCAACAATAATCTTGGATGTGAGTATGTTTTCAGTTGGAAGAGGAAGCCAAACTCTATTATAACAGCAGTAAGTCAATTTGCGTCTCTCAGCTTTCCAATTCAAAGCTAATGGAATTCCCAAAACACAACTGGAAATATATGAGTGTGTTTTGCTACCAGGAATCTCCTTTCCAAAAGCACTTCCCAAAATGTCATCATACAATAAAAACGTAAAATGATACAACTTCAAAACTAACATAATTCAATTATTTTCATAACTATTCTACTTCCAAAATGATTTAAACTTTCTCTGGAAAGTAGAGATGATAAAGGAATCTCAAACTTTGAAACTTCCATGCTGCTGTCATAAGAATATTTAAACAAATGCACAGACACTATTTTTAACAACTTTATTGGTTTAATAAATGTAGTTGTATAAAATTAGTCTCTGGAACATCATAAGAGCAAGAATTACACTGTAATTATATTTTGTTCACATATTTTAGCAGGGGTGGGTACAATTTACTATTTTTCTAGAAAATAAACAATTCTCAAAATTCGACATAGATACTGATTTTAAAAAGCAGCACAATAATATTCCTTGTCTCACAGCAAGAGACAGAAATACAAGTCTCTCATCTCCTCTCCATTTGAACCAGAAGGTGACAGTACTACACTGATAAAGCTTATTTGTTTCATTTCTATACTGCCTAATTGTAATTCTTTACAAAACATCTTCAGAGTAACAGTAGTAAAACCAGAAGGATAAGAAGGTATCTGAAAGGTTCAGCGGCTTCATACTTCCAACGACAGCAACAGATGGCTGGAACTATGACGGAAATTTCCATCCCAGTACAAATGTTTGAGTCACAAAATCAAAACCCATTCCAAGCAAGGCCGTCACGTTTCTCGTTCCTTGAAGAAGTCTGTTCCTTTCAACTCTTCTGGCAGATAGTCCTGCTCTACAGGTTCCTTGTACATGGGGTTATATTTATAGCCTTTACCATAGCCCAAGTTCTTCATGAGCCTTGTCGGGGCATTTCTCAGGTGCAGCGGAACAGGCGGCAGAGGTCCCGTGTGCATTCTCAGACATTCTTTGACATTGTTATATGCCCTGTATACCTCTATAGACTTTGGTGCTCTGGCAAAATACACTACACACTGTGCTAGAATGACCTGGAAAGCAGAAAAGGGAGAACGTTAAAACTTTTAAGCTCTGTGAGCAAAGGTCTGTTATTCAGGTTGTTTGTGTAGTACGACAGGGATTATGTTTTTAAACTGACCTCTGCCTGCTACTGCAATACGAATGTTACTATTTAACAAAAACACAGTTCTTCATGATTTTTGCTACTAGAAAAGAATAGCTAATTTAGAACATAGGAATATAGTATTTTATTTATAACAGTGAAAAAAATGGACAGACCAAAATTATGTTAGTTCACATACCACATCTTAATAAAAAATATTCAGGGAATTTTATTTCAAACTACAGCATCTATTTTAAGAGCTACAATGGTCTCTTACTTGTCAGAGAAGAGGCATGCCAAATGAACAAGTAACTAAATTTTTCTTGTCCTTGCAACCTCTGTTTCTTTTTGTAACTATAACTAGGTTTTACAGTTTGCAGTACTTTCAAATCAGTGAATTAATGAAGCCTTTACCTCACATTCTGGCATTCCAATGAAGTGACAACCTTGATAAGCAGCAACTGCTTGTGTTAAAGCCAGCGGATCTGCCAGCCCTACAAAAAGAGATCAAAAAAAAGCATATTAAATTCAATTTACTTTAGTTACCATCTTCCTTCTCTCTTTTTTTCCCCCTCCTGTGAGAGGGAACATTATTCATGTACATTTCAAATTCACTTTCTCAGATGTTGGAACTTCTGGTACAATACTTTGTTGTACATAAGATGTGCTCCCCCCATCCACAGCCTTCCTGCTTCTGTCCCCTCCAAACAAGAAAGGTCTAAATCATGAGTATGATTTAGAGTCTGAATCTCTTGCCACACGGTGGCAGCCTGAGCAGTAGCTGCCAGTGTCTGATTTGGTTACTTTTTGGAAGTGAGAAAGAAAAGGGGGAATTTTGCTATATAGACATAGCTTCCTCAGATCTCATAACTCTTCAACCACCACATGTCTGCTAAAAGCATTGCTGCATCTGTTACTTTGGGTATGACAATCAAGATGTCTTACAGCTAGGGAACCAGCTATCAAACCTGAAGTTTGCAAGTCAGGGTTGGCATTCACGTTCCACAGTCATTTAAAAAAACAATCAGACATCCCTGAGATACACATTCTCAGTCACACAAGTTTATTGGTGATCTACAATCACTGGACTTTAAAAAAATCCCTATTAATACACCACCAATATATGACCTCAAAAGACTCAGTTTCTCCTACAATACGTAATCATCACAATGACACCATGTGTAGGTCTCTGTACATACAAAGTTTTTGTTGGATGTGGAGCATTTCAGTATTTTGTACCTATTTTGCATATAGCAGTTTCGGGTTTGTTTTGTTTCGTTTTTTTCGTTCAAACACCAATTTTTGGAAACCAGAAGCCTGGCAGGTCTTCATTCAGTATAATATTCCAACCTGAAATACTGCAAATACTGACCTATATCCTCACTTGCAAACCTCACCAGCCTCCTGGCCACATACAGCGGATCCTCACCGCCTTCAAGCATTCGAGCAAGCCAGTAAAGGGAAGCATTCTCATCTGAGCCTCTCATAGACTTATGCAGGGCAGAGATGCAATTGTAATGTTCTTCTCCTATTTAGAATAGGGGAGAAGAGATACACAAAGCTGTTAAGAGGAAATTAAATGAAATGCATTTAAGAGAATAGAATATATTTTACTAGATCACAGCAGGTAAACACAATACGCTTTTTCAAGTTCTTTTTATGTATATGTGATTATGGTGTTCACTAAAGCACCTTCATGCTTTGCCACATGGATCATTCCAATGACTACATAAGCATAACAGAGCAACAGCAGATGAAAAAGAGGAATTTTTTTTTTTTTAAACATTAAAAGGCAAACAATTTGGTTTTGGTAACCTAATGACCTTCCAAAAGAAAAAAAATAATGATAATTTAAGCAGTTAGAAAGATGACTCTATATAAATATCTCCTAAGTGACAAAGAATACAGTATAAGCATGTAGAAACCACTGACCATTGCTTTTGGACACACACCGAGCTCTGAGAAGGCAACAGAAGAATCACAGAAATCCAGTTCTATACCCTAATGATATTTTAGAAATAGAAATTTCACATCAACTAAAGCTTAACAACCCCATGCAATGCTACAGACTTGGGGAAGAGTGGCTGGAAAGCTGCCTGGCAGAAAAGGACCCATGGGTGCTGGCTGACAACTGGCTGAACATAAGCCAGCAGTGTGTCAGGTGGCCAAGAAGGCCAACAGCATCCTGGCTTGTATCAGGAATAATGTGGCCAGCAGCAGCAGGGAAGTGATCATCCCCCTGTACTCGGCACTGGTGAGGCCACACCTCAAGTACTGTGTTCAGTTTTGGGCCCCTCACTACAAGAAGGACATTGAGGTGCTGGAGTGTGTCCAGAAAAGGGCAATGAAACTGGCAAAGGGTCTGGAGCACAAGTCTTATGAGGAGTGGCTGAGGGAACTGGGGTTGTTTAGTCTGGAGAAAAGGAGGCTTCTTATTGCTCTCTACAATCACCTGAAAGGAGGTTGCAGTGAGGTGGGTGTTGGTCTCTTCTCCCAAGTAACTAGCAAAAGGACAAGAGGAAATGGTCTCAAGTTGTGTCAGGGGAGGTTTAGATTAGACATTAGGAAACACTTCTTCATTGAAAGAGTGGTCAGGCATTGGAACAGGCTGCCCAGAGGTGGTGGAGTCACCATCCTTGGAGGTGTTCAGATAACGTGTAGATGTGGCACTTTGGGACATGGTTTAGTAGACATGATGGTGTTGGGTCGATGGTTGGACTTGATGATCTTAGAGGTCTTTTCCAACCTTAATATTCTATGAAAATAAAATATGCAGTACATCAGACAGGTTTGCTGCATTACATGGGAAAACAAAGGAAATGTTGCTGTGGATATACAATGATGGCACATTACACAATCTGGAGGAAACAGATCACAGCACACAACCCTGGCAAACCGCTATGAAATGTTGGGTTTAGTTGTAGACACCTGCACTACTGGAAGGGTCGTGAAAACTAAGCAGCTCAAACAAAAAGCCATGAACAAAATGAAACAGAAAAGCCAACTACCTGAAATGCCAGAGTGCTAAAGCAAGGGATGGGAAGACTGAATTATTTACACAGCTTTTTTTTTTTT
>VXBL01009005.1:529673-678084 GCA_013400195.1 Aramus guarauna | reverse complement strand
AAAACTGAATTTTTTTCACAGCTTTTTTTTTTTTTTTTTTTTCTTTTTTTAACATAAAAGTTTAATATAAGATTACATATGGACTGCAAGGAGAAACAAAGCCATTTGACAGATCTTTGAGGGCTACAGTTAAAAATATTACAAACACTGACTGAGACCCTTCCTGCTTTCAATGTTTCTCCGTGCAGCTGGTTTTGATTCTTATGTATTTCTTTTAATCAAACTTGTAAGAGTATTTTGCTGTGATATTGTTGTTAAACTTTCCGCATAATCTGCCTTTTTTATTTTTTAAAGTGCCTGGCATTCCTTGGCTCACAGCTAACTGTGTATTATAAAGGCAACTGGCTGCATGCACAGCCATCTGTGAATATTTCTCCTCTTCCTACGGCTAAAAGGATTTACAGCCCAAGGACCATATCAAAACACGTCACTGCCACTTGTAGGCCCTGCAAAACATAAGGCCGCACACAGGATTTTGAAAACCAAAGCCCCCGTACCGCTGGTCTTGCTTCTTTCATAGCCAGCTTCTTTCAAGACCTTCACCTCCTCGGTGAGAAACAGGGTCCATCTTCCCATGTCGCTGCTCACAGTGCAGTGTGGTTCTGTGGGGAATTCAATGCGTGCGCTGCCGGCGTACGCAGGCCATCAGACAGCTATTTTTGATAGGACTCCACACAAAGAACCCTGTGGTATGCAGTCATTACTTGTGCCAACACAAACAGCATGTCCATGCTCCATCATAACACTGGAGTTAGTGGCAATAAACCCAAGCAGCTGAACTCTTGTCATCCTCTTGGAAGAGGCATCTCTCAGCCTCTTAAAAATAAGGAAGACAGCCTTTAAATATCTCCAGAGGTTGCACTTGCTCAGATTTCTTTGCAGGATTGCTTTTATATGCTGTTTGGGCTACTGTACTTGGGAATACCAGCTGGAGAGGCAGAAGGAATTGAGAAGGTAGGTTGGGACTAGAGATACAGACCTCTGGGACATTTCTGAGTATGCGGCTGAGAAAGGGGACCATGTTCTCCCTTTAACTCCTTCCTCACAAAGTAAATGTTCGTAAGCAAGTCATCAACATAATGACAATACTTATACACCAGACTTGGACTTCTTCAGAAAAACTGTGCAGTTGTACTTTAAATGTGGTTTCAATTAAAGGCAAAATACAGTTACATGCATTGGACAAAGAGGTTTCATGTTTCTTTTTAAAAAATACAGTTTATACATTTTTCTATGTGAGATACCAGAAGCAGTTTAAAAAAAAATTAAGACAGAACTTTTTATAGACCTTTATCTATTTGCTCTGTCTCTCAGACTGGGTAGCCAATATATAGGTTTTAGCCTCATGAATTCAGTTGAGAGACAAGATACATGCAAACTTATCTATCACTGTTGTTTTGCACCCTGGATACCTCTTGAAATCAAAACACATTTTTCTCTACACAGTTTCCACACAGGCAAATACCTTTCCTAAGACACTGCCTATCTGCAGTTAATTTTAACTAATTTGGTTGCTGCATAATTTTCTCCAAAAATAAAAAATTGAAAAAATTGCTATTAAAAGCTAAAATATGACTTAAGTTTTTTTTCCACTCACACTGCAAAGGCAGCTCTTTGCAATGAAATTTGATTAGAACTCTTTCTTTTTCCTTCCAGCTAAAATGCGCAGACTACCTGCACAAAGATCTTGTCTTTACATGTCTACAGACAGATCAGAGCAACAGCCTCACGACTGGATTAAGAATAATTTCCTTCCTAGACTACCTGGTGAAAGTACATAAGATAACACCCAACTACATACATTTGCCAAATTTTGCAAAAGGTGAGCAAAAATAATTATGTAAAATCAAAACTCCATGTTTACACAACTCTGAACACTACTCAATTATTTGGTGCTTTCTACATGAGCACGCTACACTCAAATGTATGCTGCTGCTATCATCATTGGACAGCATCATGTCTCTTCATTTTATAAGGCTGAAACACTTTATTAGAAGATTGTAGATTTCAGCACAAGAACTGTGATTCAAAAATTATTTGATAAAACATGCTACAAAATTGTCTTTTATTTATACAGTAGCCTCTATCCAGAAGCCCTTTCTACATAAAAGGACAACCATAGCAGGTATCTCTGCTATGGACAAAACTGGTCAACTGAGACAGACTACTCCACAGAAGAGAGAAATTTTGTCAAGGCATGTACTCGGGCAATCTGCTATTGTGAAAATACCTATCGCAGGCTCTTTGGCATTCATACAATCAAGAAAAACAGAATTTTTACCACTCTCACCTCTCTCTGAAAATCTCTGACAAAAAAACCTGACCCCCTGCACACAGAGCTTGAAGGATTTCTGCCATGGAGAAAGGAGTGACACACGCTATTAGCAAGCCTGGAAGAGGCACTCCATGCTGTCTGTAAGGGAGCAAGCAGGTGTGGGAGAGCTTGGAGCAATGGCCACAGCCAAGAGTTCTGCATGGCAGCCGCCACAAGGCGACAGCAAACACACAAGGGACCTACATGACACAAGAGACTTGCAGCAGTAAACCTGTCAGATTTTCCGCTCCCTCCTAATCATGACTTCTTCCTGCCACAGACCCCAACAAATTTTTATTCTCCCTCCCTCTGCCTACCCTCCACTTCTCAGCTGCCATCATATCACTATCTGCCCAGCTGACTCTTTCCTGACAATGAGCCATTGCTTCCTCTTTGTAGCAAGGCGTCTACAAGCAGGCATATACATTACGAACAACCTTAAGAAATCTCTCGTCGCAGGTTTCGAGTAGTGACAGTTAATCAAGCATATCAAATACAGTGGCAAAACAAAAGAAATCAATCAGTTCTCCAAACACTGCTTGGCATAATTGTTTGCTACTATACTGCACAGTGATTCAAGTATTGTTTAAGAACTAGCATATGCGTTCAAGGGGATTCACCTAATATTCACTCTCCGATTTTTAACCCTCTCACGTAAAATGGTGTAGTGGCCAACTACTGTGATAACCTAACCTTGCCAAGTCACAAATTTAGGAAGAGTGGTTATCACATTAGGTAGCCTTAAACGCAGTCAGATTTATGTGACCTGCCCTAAGCAAGCTACTAGATTCATTACCTTAAAAAGCAACTCTAAAAATAAAGCAAGCTACTCAGGTTTTCCAATAAGATATTGTTGTGAATGTGAGCGCTTCCAAGACTTTCAAAGGAGTAGAAGTGCAATGGAAGATTTCCCACCCTGCAAGAACAAATCTCCTCATTAAATTACTTCTCCCTATTTATATTGCAAACCCCTTAGAAGACAATATTCTAATAATCTTAAAGAACAAATAATTTCACCATGCAACTGTTTGCCGGGCAGCAAATATGTCTCTCAGCTAACCCATACTTCCTAAATGGTAAGAGGAAACCCAGTTTAGAAGGAATTTCTGGGTGAGCCTGCTACACCGTAAAGGAAAAGTAATTTTTAGGCCAAACCTCAGTACAACCACCGTTTCACCAGAGCAGCTGGTATGACGGAGGGAGAAGAAACAGAAATTACAAAGGCTATCAGCTCTTGAGAATGCTGCATCTCAGAAACTCTATCAGGTACTCACCTGCTCGGTCATACAGGATGTGAGATCGCTGTAGTCCTTCCTTTACGTGCTCTTCTGTTATCAGAATCCCATCTGCAGAACCAGCTTTGGTAATAGTCGGAGGAGTGGTCTTCCCCACTGCTAATCTGGCCTGAACTGCTAACTGGAGTCCATTCAGTCCAGTCCTTGCATCACCGTCGCAAAGGTAGGCTAGGGTATTTAGAGCCTTCTCCTCTATGTACACTGGGCATCTGCAACAGATTAAACATACATTGTTAGCCCCCATCACACTCCTCTCCTTGCATATGATGCTAGAGATGACATTTCTTTACAAAGTTTGTTGAGAGGCAGCTGGGTTTAAGTTTTGTTCTTAACTCATTCTATCATGATTAGGCACCGCAGGACCTGGGAGAACACTGTGGGTCCTCACTCCTTTACTCCTGCCCCAAGGCATGTTAAATACAATTGCACATGAAAAAGGTAGGGCAGGAGCTCTCATCTATTTAACCCCCTTACTTTTCCTCATCTCATTAAGTTCAATGGAAACTAGGGTTAGGGTTTTGCCAGTGCATAATTCTGGCAGAGTCAGTTGAACTTTGCCAGGTTTTACTCCATCAGCATTTCACAGCTAGCACTTCAAATGCCTTGTTGGAAGGACAATTAAAAGGTAGGAAGCTATCCAAATGCATGTGAGAGAATGTAATGAGGTTTTAAGTAATTAGCATAAGGTTTTGAACCAACTACCAACAGCAAGAGCTGCTGCCAGATGTTGTTTAAAAAGCAGCAATTGGAAGGATTGTTTACATTGTAAGGCATATATGTGACCTACATTCTTTTTTTAAAATGGTAACAGGTATTACAACTTAGTCACTGGGGTACAAAAAAACCATTCTTACTAGAAAGAAAAGGCCTCCTAGTGCATTCAAGTCACTGTTCTTACAATCTACTACTCCAAGCATGCCAGGAGTAAACAAACACATGAAAAAGGCCAAATTCCAATGAACACACAATCTAAATGAACAAGACAGGAAGATTTAAGAAATGCAGCAACGGGTAAAGGATCTGCCGAGATCCCATAGTGGGTCTATGAAAAATCTGGGAAAGTAACAAAGTCCTCCAGCTCTTTCTCCAGGTTTTCATCTGCTGGGTTGCAGTTCCCACTGTCAGGGCACCTGCAAACCAACTCGCCTCTGCACATTTTATATGCATCCTGTTGAGGATTTGACCCTCAAACTTTAGTTATGTAGACAAGGTAACGGCTCTTGCCAGCCAGAAGGTACAAGTGATTTGATATGGAAACAGCAGCTAGTGGAGTTAAAGCATGGCATTAAGTAATGGCTCTAGCTTAACCATTTCTAGTAACCAGACTGAAAAATCAAGAGTGACATCTATCAGTGGGAATTAACACACAAAACTTGGTGAGAGAGGCAATTTCTGATGAAGCCTTTGTGTGCCAAATAATTAAGGATTCACAACAGCCCTGCACTTCATTCACAAGAAAGATTTATTACTGTTATTACCAGTGGCGTACAAAAAGGCCATGTCAGGTTTCCCAGACACACAGATCCAGTACTTGCCTTCTCTTCCTCCTTTAAACCCACTTTGCATGCATCACACAAAAGCAAAAGACAGTAGGTACTGGAAAAACTTCAACAGTCAGTATGTGAGTGCTCTCATGCCCACACGTGAGAGGGAAAAGCTTGCTGAGCTGCAATATTAATCCACACCACTACAAGTGAATGCTGACAAATGTCTTCTAGGGTCATAACCCATGCTGCAGAGAGTAGGCAGCAGGAATCATATCCTGTGCGAAAAACAAATCTATTTATATACACATATGCAAGTTGTTATATTTTTATTTCAATCTCCTTATTTCTCATGTATTTGATAAAGCTATGAAAAAATTTAACACGCACACACGGTGGCACTCCAAAATAACCACACTTTGTCCCAGGTGTTTCAAACACCTTCTTTGCGTTCAAGTGAGAAAGCAGCAGAATATAACTGCACAGTGCCTCATGCAGTCAGCTATCTCATACATCAAATTCTTTGAAAATCAGGGAGCAGCATTCAACCTTCAGCACTACAGATGGGCATCAGATTTTTCTATGTGCATCAAAAGAAGCCAGCAAAGAAAGCAAAAGCTAGTTTTAAAAACCAGCAGGCACTACACGCAGACGTCCTGCTGCTAATACCTCCATCAACAGGGAACAAACCCAAATACATTGCATGCTGGCAAACACTTTGGATACACCAGCAGGACAGACTGCAGAGAAGGTTTCACCTGTGAGGACTAAGCTCTTTGCCTGCTGTTTGCAGACATCACATGCTTGAGGCCTCCCCCCCCACCAATACCCACAACGGTACTCAGCAACTGCAAATGGAGGGGAAGCACTGAGAGCACTAAAAGGCAGGTACGACATTTGCAAGAAACTAAGAACAGCCTATCCCAATCAAAATTGAGGCCTCAGAACCCTATTGCCATTTAATTGCTAATTACAAGCTGGGCAAGAAAGCTGACTTGCATTTCTGTCCCTTCAGTTCCAGTGTAAGACTGTAGTGCCCTATTGACTCAACACAAGCAATCAGTATTACAAGAATAGAAACAAATATGCACAAGACAGTTCAGAAAATCTGGTTACAAGCAAAGGTCTTGTCCACTTCCACAGTGAAATCAAAGTTACAACATATTTGCAATGACATTTCCATTACCAATAATGTATCAGGCTAATCCAGCCCATGTCTACGACAGTAGCACAATATACAGAACATGACAAAGAACAAGAATAAATGGAGAAAATGTCCACACACCAGCAAGCTGTTTGCACAGCATACTAATGACAGTCACTGACTGGAAATAATGTAATGCTTCCCTGTGCCATTAACTCGGGGAATCCCAAGTTCCACACTCGGCATTTCAAAATAGTAACATTTTATACTCAGAATAACTGAATTCAGTTAATTTTTCTGAGGAATTAAATCTTTAAATTCTATTTTTTTTGGATGATTTAACTTCACTAGGCAAGAGTCTAATAAGAGTCCAAAATCAGGATGCCAATTATTTCAATAACTTGGCTTCCAAAAGACACTTGCTCTATTTTATGTTTTTAAGCCCATCCTGTCTTCAGAAGCAAAAGTGCCCTACACCCTTCCATTTACCTGACTTCTGCACACCCTAGAACTGTGAGGCTGAACAGCCTTCATGCTTGCTGACCTCTTCCCAAGCTCCTAAACCTCTTGCAGATGAGCAATCTCGTATTTTTTTCACTCTCCAAAATTAACACTGAACACCCACTGAATGCCAATCCTCAATGTTGGTACCTTGTAACCTGTGATACTCCGAGACAAAAACATAAACAAGCCAAAAGGGACACCCTGGGATCCATCACTCACTGAGCTCAAGGTGATATACTAGCTTAAGGAATGGAAAACTACCACTACACGGTAATAAATCCTTCTTTCAATTCCTCCTTGTTTGTGCCAAGAACCAACATGAAATGTATAATGAACTACCCATAAAACCTGTACATCACCAGTGTTTGATCAGAAGACAAGGGAATGCAATCAATATCAGAGAGTAAATAAAAAGAGAACCTGTATGATGAAAGATTTAAAAATAATTGATCAGCAAATGAGATAAAGTACCCTTTCCTTCATTCACATATAACACAGTACTTACTTACTTTCTCAGTAACATTATTCTCACTACACTCACTCCTTGACAGGTTGCAACACTTTTACAGGCAAATATGGTTCTTCATCTGAAATATGCATTGCTCACTGCCTTACAGCATCGACTTTGAATGTGGCCTCTCATTCCAGCAACTCTATT
Source organism: Aramus guarauna (assembly GCA_013400195.1). Taxonomy (NCBI): domain Eukaryota; kingdom Metazoa; phylum Chordata; class Aves; order Gruiformes; family Aramidae; genus Aramus; species Aramus guarauna. Next base: position 670,685 of record VXBL01009005.1, on the reverse strand, counting down.
ACCAGCAAAGAAATCGGATGGCTGTTCCAAAAAGGGAACAATTTTCAAAAAGGTCTTCAACACTGAAGACCCAGAAGAAGCCCATCTTCAACACTGTGGTTTACAAACCAGCGAATTCAAAACCTGTCAGTACTTGTAATACAGCCACTAACAAGCCGAACTGCATGATGTCTGGGCTTGCCAACAGGAAACTGGGGATCCTCTCATTTCCCTCAGCTGCGCACCTTCTGTGCTATTGAACTGCAAATACGTTATTCCACCATCCAGTTTACTGTCTGACTTCAACTCTGATGGCAGCACTTGAATGATAAAAATAAAAAGCCAAGAATAAAAAAAGAATTTTATTTCCTCCATCACTGACACAGTACAAGTCTAGTGTATCAGTGGGTACCTGGAACAGTTTGCGCTATTACTGAGACAGCATAAACCGCAGAAAGCACAAGCAAAATTTCAGCAATATAAAGCATCTTTAACACTCACTTCGGCTTAGTTTTCTTCTTCATGAGTACATTTCTTCCTTTCATGTTCCCCCCTTCTTTTAGCTTACTGCAGGCTTTAAGAGGCACAGTTCAATAGAAGTTGATGAAAATATAACACAAAGAAATCTAATAACTGATATAAAAACTGTTAAAGAAGCTTTATAAGCATGAAGACATAACAAAGAAAAAGACACCAAAGTAGGTAACACCTCCTGCTAGTTCTGTTTCAGCTTTACAGCAAGAAAAGGCCACAGTGGGATGAAAGAGAAGCCAGGTGAGCTGATTTTGTCAGAAACCTGCAACAAAGGTGGAAGCGAGGAGAGAGGGGGAAAGCCACCAAGAAAATTTAAGGAAACAGATTCTGGTAGAGCATGCTTTCCTTTTGATAACTGCAGCTGTGCATGGAGTGCTGAAACAATGAAACCTATTGAATCACTGCATTCTTGTTGAAAACAGAAGATACCCGCAGAGACTGTGGAAGATTCACCCTCACCTTATTCCTCAAGGTAAGGGAATAGACCACAAAGAATCATCCTCTTCAAAATCTTGTCTAAGTCAGATGGCATGTCAGACAAGTGATGTGATGCCAAGATCAGCTGATAAGCTGAGGCCAGGCAGCACGTGCAGAATTTCATACGGCACTTCCACGGTTAGGGAAGGGAAACTTGCTCCTTAAGGAAGTGAAATCCAAAATTCAACATACACATCTCTAGAATTTCCAAAGTGGGCATACCCTACATCTGGGGACATGCTGCCTTACAGCTCCTTTTCCAGTCCTGGAATGAAGGTGAACACAGTGAACAACCAATTCAGCTGTAATTGGTAACTTTCATTTATTCCTCAGGACAGCATGCACACTGTTACCTGCCTGCATTTAATGAGAACCCTGCTTCAAAGAGGCAGGGAGGTGGAGAGGTAACAGGTGAGACACAGTTGCTCCTGCAGAATAGTAGGTGGGGAGGAAACGAAAGAGCAGAAATGGTATGGACAACAAAGCAGTAAGAAGGAATCAACAAGACCAAAACCAGACCCACAGTAAGGGACAGGATGGCTTACAAAAAGCCATACTCATCAGCAACAGCATGCATCAATTACAAACCAGAACCAGATAGCAGCAGGAAAGACAAGAAAGACTTAACACACAACTGCAAACAACGCTCCTAAATTCTGAACTCCATTTTTATTTTTAAATGCTTGGCTCCCACATTAGCTATTGGAGTGGGGCCTTCTCTCTTCACAGATAGATTTCTGAAACTGTGCTAGTCTGACAGTCTGCCTGCCAGACTCCTTTCAGTTTGATGAAGCACCACACCATGCTGTTTAAATCATCCATAGCTAACAGAAGGTTACATATACGGAGAGTCCAGCGAAACCCAAACCCAAACAACTGCAGCTGAAACTATGCCTTGTACTTTAATCCTGTACAGAAAGGAAAGTCTCCGAACCCCAGTCAGGGTGTAGCCACAACCACAGCTGTGCCATTACATTAAGGCTGACATGGGGTCCTGCCCTCTCTTTTTAAAATTCACATTACTATAATATGTAAAGCTACAAATGAATAAACAATGAGGCAGGGTACCCTAAGAATAAAAAGGGAATCGATTTCCTTCCCTGCCCTGATCTCGGCGCTCAGGTTAGTGATTCTCCGTGTTTCTGTGATAAAGCTAAAGGACAAAGTGGATTCCCTCTCATTTATTTCTTACAGAGTGCCTGCCCAATTACCACCATGTCAATGCACTGTAAATTACTAGGAGTACACGTAAGCATCAACATGAAGGAACTGTCATAACTTGCATGGAAGTAGTGTAGTATGAAGCATTATTCTTATTTGCCAGCTAGTCATTTCAAAGGGCAGATAACATCTCTTATGGACAAATCCGGATCTCATTTTTTCCAGAACTCTCCCAAATGTTTAATGTGACTCTATCTGGCTTGGAGAACAAGAAGCAGAGAAAAACAAACAATCTATTAACACCGCACAGCAACAGCCCCCTCTCCCCACAGCAAACCATAAAACATACCACAGCACTTATCCTACAACTAAAGAACAGTAGTATCTCTCTGATCTTATTAAAAAAGATTTCTCAGAAAAAAAACTTTTTTTGGGGCACTTCCAAATCAATTTAAGAGGGGATGCCCCATCCACCACTTAATGGTAACATGATGCTGTTACAACCAGCAGCAAGAAGTAATGCACATTAGGACAGGGCAAAGACCTAGTTGCAGGCTTCCACAGCAAATCCTCAGCAGCAGAATGGATTTAAATATCCCGAGAGAGTGAGTCAGAAGCCACAGATCCAAGTATAAAACTCTCCTAATCCAGACGAGATTATGCTTTGGGTGGAGAGAGCCAGTGCTTTGAATTCTCTCTCTCCTGTCACCCTTCGCCTCTGCCATATGCTGCCACTTCTTTTCTTTACTATCAGAAGTGGCTAGGGTTTCTCTTCCCACCCCCCAACTGCTTCATTCTCTCCCTGGCAGGCAGTCAATTCCTCAGGCTGTGTGTGTTAACACCCTGCAGCCCTTCAAGTACTCACTCTGAGCTCTCACTGCTGCTGCCAGTCGCAGAGCTGCCGTGCTGGTCACCCTGGCCCAAAACCTGGACCCCTAAGGACCTGACGGCCCGCATCAGAATCGCCTCCATTGCTTCAACAGAAAGCTTCTCCAGGACGATCACCCGGCATCGGCTCAGAAGAGCGGCATTGACTTGGAAGGAAGGGTTTTCTGTGGTCGCTCCTATCAGGGTCACTGTCCCACACTCGACGTGAGGAAGGAAAGTGTCCTGAGGATGGGAGGGAAGCAGAAAAAGCTGATCTCTATCAATGACAACCTGAAGCATCCCATGTGAGTAGGCTACATTTTTAACATCTTGTGAGTCTTTGGGTTCCCTGTTAGTATGACAAATAACCTCACTGACAAGGCAGCTCATCTGCTCAGCTATCTAAATGATTTAATTTCATGTGTGCAGCATGTTGTGGGCTGTTTACCTTAATAACTCATGCTTGCACTGAGAATGACCCTACCAGCTGAAAAGAAAGTGTCAAAAATCTGCAAATTTTTAGTTTATTTATGTGACTTTGGTTTATTGCTTTGCAAATGTAAGATATCATGAAATTGCATTATCAAATATAACAAAGAGTGAAGTTACTTCTAAATACTCTTTGATTCAACCTTTAGGGCTATAATTCCCTATATAATTCTACAGGATGGCTCAGAAAACTACAGGAAGATTGTAGCATGGTTGAATATAAAAACTGTAACTTACAGTACAGAATTCACGCTTTCCATGGTATAACTAAAGAAAAGTGAGACCTAGCAAAGGAAAAAGAAAAAAAAAAACCCAAGTGATGGCTGCAGCAATGTGTTATCTCAAAACTATTTGGGATATGTTATCCACGTCATGCCTTACTTTTCTCTGTTCTCGCAGAGAAGAGGGGACAACATCAAAACACACACACACCCTAGGCACATTCACATTCCAGACCTTTTTAAAGGTAATGCAGAATGCTACCCCCAGGGTGCAGGCTGAAATGAAGATATATGGAGCAAACTTTACTAACATGACTTTGCAGAAATAAAATTTCAGAAAAAGCCATAAAAAGCCCTACATGTAAGTCAACTATAAATATAGATCAGCCTTTTATTTAAATCTTTGAATCACAATAATTAAACATTGATTGGAAGTTAGTAATGGAATTTAATTTTTACGTTTCTCCCTAATTTATCTACTAAAAACATTAACATTAAAATCAAAAGCCCAGAGTAATCTATCATCTTAAGGCAAAGTGGGAAATTTTACAGAAGTGCTGACAAAGGCTTTTTTCAAAAAGCAGCTTAGAACAATACCTGCTGAGATTTATTGAAACGATGGATCTCATCAATAAAAAGGATAGTTTTTCTCTTGAAGAGTCTTTTTTCATTCTGGGCTTGGCTGATGACATCTCGAACTTCATTTGTCTTGGCACTTGTGGCCGACAGTGTCACAAACCTCGTGCCGTTCTTTTTGCTGCTGTTGGCTATTATGTGTGCCAGTGTAGTCTGAAAAAGCAATAGGAGAAAGCTTTGTAAAAATTATTTTGGCCACAGAAAGTATTCATTTGAAGGAAATATGTAAAGAACAAAGCCATATATTGTGGACACAGGGACAGTGTTGACAGTTTACAGAGTAAGGTATTTTAGTTCATGCTATTCTAGCACACAGAAGACTTAAAAACTTCCTGCTAGAGGTAGCTGCCAATTCCATCGCTGCATTTCTAATGCCTGCACTTTTATGTACCAGACCTATTCAGTCTCAGTACTGAAAAGGCCAGGAATGACAGCTGTCTCCTTTACCACGGAAGAACAACTCTTCGCCAAATACATTCCTGTCACAGAAGACAGGCTGACTGCAATTTGCCATGCAGTTATTTTGTAGAGTATGTTAACGGATAAAGAGCTGGACTACCCCAAGACACCTGTAGAAGATTTTACAGTGCAACCACATTTAAGAAATAAAAAAACCTACAGTGTTAATTAAAGCCTTTTCTATTTCTACTGCATATAAAAATGAAGTTAATTAGAAAGCAGTTCTCTACAGAAGCACAAGAATGTTAGAACTGAAAAATTATATGTATACTTAAGAAAATGTAACTCTCTAAATCTAAACAGTCAACAGTAATCAAATGCTGGCCCAGGGAAGTAACAGGCAGCTGACCGAACAAACTTTTGGCTAGTTTTAGTGAGCAGCTATGTTGTTTTTCTTTCCTTATAGACAACTCCTTCAAATCAGAATTTATTTATAGGGAATTACACTGAGCCTACCAAAGCACAGAAGCAATCTTTGGTGCTACCTCCCAGGCAGATTCACTACACCTGAACACACCACAGGCATAATTTTCAGACTTTCCTTCACAACCCATAGTAAAGGCAGATGTATCTGCATGTCCCAAGCAGAGTGTATCTTATTTGAAAGTACTGCTAGAGAAAAATGGGTGATTCTTGCATTGAGCTCACTGTTGTATTAAAGAAGGAGCTCAAGGAGCCTGAAGACAGGAGAGCCTCAGCAGCTGAGGAGCAGGACAGGTGCCAACAAAACCGCTTCAGAAGATATTCCAAGTACTGAGGTTAAAGCAGCAGGTGCTGCCAACCTGATGCTCTTGCAGGGAGGCTGCAGAAGCAACCTCCTACCACGTGGCTACCAGTGGTGTTTGGCAGGACCTCCGTCACTGCCCTAACAGCACTGTTCTATCTCTTTAATGGATCTCCTCATCCCTGAATCGGCAACCAGCCCAACATGGGAAACAGGAGGCTAAGGGGAAGAATGTATCACTATTTATTCTTGCTTTAGTTTTAGTAAGGGCTTCCTGATTGTCTTGAGAAGAGGCATCATTTCATGTCCTGATAAAAGACTCACATCCCATATCAGATCCTCTCTCACCCCTTGGAGCTCAAAGCACCAGCCTCTCCCCTCCTTGGATCGCTGCAGAACACAAGACTGAAAAGTGCTCGCAGCAAAGCCTACAGAAATCAAGGAGATGTGAGAAACCAAAAAACAAAAGTGAAACTATCTTTGAAACCAAGGTAACAAAACAAAACCAAAAAGTTGGTGTTTCCTTACAAAAAGGCCTTGATTCAGAATGTACCTTTGGAAGATGTCCCATGCCTTAAAAATCACTGAAAGCATGGAAACCCCCAATACATCAAATCTGAAGATGAAAAAGGACATATGGACCTCTTCCTTCTCTAAAAGTAGCAGTGGTAAGAGGAAAAAAACCAAAACAAAACAAAAAACCCCAGGGTGTGCGGGGAAATCAAGTGTCTATTTTGTAGCTCCACTTAGACTGGTAGTTCACACCGCATCCTGGCCCTCATTCACCAGATCAGAGACGAAGAGACTTTTTTCTGGTCAGCATAAGTCTAAGAACATGGCTAAATCAATGCATTGGAAGACTGCAGAGATGACTGCTTTTCTATGCACGGGGTGAATATTTTTTCTCTTTTCATCAATCACCACACCCTGTAGTGAAAACTGAGAGTCAAATCTGCCACATTTTTGCAAGACATTTAAATATGAGTAAAGAAAATTATACTTGTTAGCAAAAAAGAGGTGGAATCCCTGCATTTTTCTGTCAGTCAAAGCTGACATACAATCTTCAGACAGATAGTTTTGTTGTTTAAAAAAAAGCAGGGAGGAATTGTTTTTAAACACATGCACAGGAGTTTGTATTTCTACTCCTCATTTAGGAAAAGAAATACAAAGAGATTTGTTTGAAAGTTACTATTAGACCAAGAATCTACTTGAAAACTGCTGCACAGCTCTCAGCCAGCACGTACCTCTCCTGCTCTGGCAACTTCTGGGTCAAAGGTTATAGTGAGAATAACATGCATTGCATTTCAAAAGCAGTGCTGGATGCGGACAGGCATGCTCCTGGCCTCTTCCTTCTGTTCTGCACAATCCATCATTTAGCAAGTCAAGCTTCTCATCATACACAGGTCAAACTTTCCCCATCCCTCTGAAAGCCTATTACCTCCCATGAGCTCATTTTTTTACGCTGCTTTTTCTCATACCATCTCAAGCAAAAGTCAGTAACGCGATACATTGCTATCTCCCTCTTTGTTACTACCAGGGTACAAGCTAGGGGACATGTATCCCAGCCGAGACTTAACTTACACATAGTCTAAGAATGAAGGCACTAGCACAGAAGAACTGGAATTAGTATGCTAAACCCCTAGTTTCTCTCACTAAATTCAGGGCCAATGTATTTGAGGGATAAGAAGAGAATTAAAAATCCAATACGGAATAAGGCAGAAGAAAATACACTGAATGTCCTTCAGTATCTGAAATTAATTTTGAAGTAAGTTTGTTGTTACATTAGAAAAAAAGTCTTTTAAAATAGTGACACTGATGTTACAGATGTATTCATTCATATTACATTGCATCAGAAGCATCTAAACAAGTTTATATTCTACTCCTTTTATTATACAGGTGTTTCTTATTGAGATCATGTTTTTTTCCTTATGGGGAGGAGCAGAAGTATTGTTTCCTGTAAATTGAGTGGTATTTATATCAATGAGAATAGGAGTGATGCTGCAAACTAACCTGTTGCTGACTTTGCTAAAAATTACACCTTACAAAGCTCACAGTGTAATAGCCTTGCCCCTTCCAGAAATCATTCTCCGTTCTCATCCATTATCAAACTATCCAAGCACAAACCTATCATCTCAAGTTTTATGCTGAAAATTGCAAGACCTTACTGACTTAGGTTTTTAGACTGGCTAAAGAAGTGCCGTCGTAAGAAACTGTTCTGAAACTTGTGGCAACATATCCACCACAAAATTCAGAAACCATTACTCAGCAATGAATAACACTTTCAACTCGAGCCTGTGGTCACTTATTTCCAGATCTATTACACTCAGAACAAACACTCAACTAATGAAGCTCTCCTCCACCATCCTGCAAATTTCTCCATGTCAACCTAGATGAGAATATCCCTTCTCAAAGGCTGCAGCCATCAAAGATTTAAAACAAACAAACCCCAAACAAAAAGAACCCCCAAACAAAAAGAAACAACCCCCAAACAAATAAGCCCACTCCCAACAACTATGCTACTGGCTCTTTCTGGCTTTGATACAAGCTATGGATGAAATAGAAGTAACCTTGGAGCCAAGCACACACCTTAGTGTCAGATCGGATAAGTCAATCAGATCCGCTGTTTGGGTTGGTTGGATGTTTGTACCAGGAGACCAGAATTTTATGTACATCTACAAGTTTCCTTGACTGGACAAACCTCTTTGAATGTCACCTATTTCCCCATTCTCTGTGCTGCCAATAGTCAATGCAATCTCATACCCATGGCTGGAAGAAAACAGTAAAAAGCAAATATAAGTTAATCCCATCCTATTGATGCTGGTGTTCAGTGACTAACATTACCTGCTTAGAAGTAAGGTGGTCTTTTCATTTTTGCACCTCTTTACTAGGCCATTAAACTATGCCCACTGCCTTAGCTCATCAAAGCCCCTTCCAGGAATAAAGACTGGTATTCCCTAGCCCTCTTCAAAAAGTGGAACTGAAAAAATTGAGAAGATATTAGTGTATATGGCCAGACCATAGTCAAGAAAACTCCAGTCAAGAAGTTGACTGTGAAACCTAAGGTCATTCTTACCTTACTCTTGTGGAAGACCAGGTAGGCCTTGTTTAGAGTTTCATCTCTCACAGCCTTTTCACGAGGATGTGCCCTTCCACCATACGTGCTTCTCCAACAAGTCTGGACAGGTATGTGGTCTGCTAGGACACGTTTAGGTGACCAAAGCAGACGTGGCACAGATCTGCAGTAGTGTATAGACTGCAGTACAGTATGGATTATTCCTGAGCAAGTATGATCTCATTGGCATCTAGGCTTCCCACCAAGGGACTTTGCTGGTTTGCTCCAGAGCAAACAACAGTGTGGATTATGTTTGCAGCTGGGATGACAAAAGACTGACAGTCTGGTGCAAAACACAAGCCCAACAGGTTAGCTACACCTATAGACTTGTACAGTCTGCATTACGTTATCAGAGTTCTGAAATGGCATGCTGCTTTTTGCTGCTGCCCTCTGACCATGACTTTCCCTTTATTTTTGCCTCTTCCTTTATTCTGGCCAGCATTTCCATATCTTTGCTCATATGGTGTTGCCATCAACAGCCTCTCCTCAACCTCAGCCCTCCCTTTGAGGCCAGTGGGCAGCAGGGCCATACTGTGGTGGACAAGCAGTCAGGAAAGGCCATGCTCCATTTCACAGCCCTGAGCGAGACACCAACAGTACCAGCATCCTTGGATGCCAAGCAGGGAAGCAGATCCCTGGGATATAGCTTAAAAAACAGGGGTCTGTTCTACCCAGCACTGCTGAGCTGACCCCAAGCTACCACACCGCGTCACAGGAGACGAGCCGGGCTGTGTCTAAAGGAAACTGGCAGGACAGCAGAAGAACATGGCCCAGGGACACCGTCTATAGAGATAAACGCAATGAAACGCGGCAGCAGTTGGCACTTATATAAGGGCAGATGCTATTCTTACCCATCTTGTTTGGTTCCTCACACCCCAAATAGCCTACTGTGAGACTACTGGAGGAGTAAGGTGTCACTGAACAACAGCCACAGCATGTGGTTTACGGCACTTCCAGAATCCAAGTCAGACCAAGCATAAACAGAGGCAAGGTCATTGCATAATGTTGAGTGAAATGAAGCTGTGCCTCCATTTGCTTCATGGAGATTTGTCTCCTCATATTCCATTTGCTTTACAAATACAATTGTATTTTCTCTCCTTAGAGAGCTACTGTAGGTTAATTCCTGATTTAGATTGTCATAAGCAAAATCAAGCATGCTGCGTTCAAAGACTTCTCCCAGGCAACTACAAAGACAAACCCATTTTTCAGAGCTGTTCTGGACTTTCGCTCTATGTTACTGTAACAGACATCATGCATTTTCAGTTAAAAATCTCATGGTAATCAAGCAAAAGAACTCATTAGTTCAAACAGTTCAAATCAGGCCCCAAGCAGTATGAATAAGAGAAGACAAAATACACTCAAGTAATCAAATAGCCGTTTAGGTAATCACTTCAATTAGCAAAATAGAAAATGCTGGAGGGAAGGGACGATCAATATGTGGGGAGCAAAGTATGTAAGTTGGACTTGCTGTCTGTGTTTCAATGTGTCATATAGCAAAGTCTTGAATAAAAACAAAAGAAATACAAGGGAGTCCTAGAAATAAATCTCAGTGGAGATTTGATAGAAACGTCAAAGACCACTTACTGGGTGTTTTAATGTTTTGCAATCGTATCAGCACGTCATATTTTACTTTAGTACTAGATTGCATATATGGACCCCAGAAAATCACGCGCGTAAGTTGTCTTATCTTCTGTAGGGAGCAGGTTCCAGACACTTGCTGCCTACATTTTTTTCTTATTAAACAGCAAACATAAAACAGAATGTTTACCGTATTTAAATACAGAATGTTCAGGTTTGTAAGGCTTAAACCGTATTTGTAGCAGCAAAATTACTCAGTGCTCAAGTTACGCTGTGTCCCCCGCTAACTCTTTACTAAAATTGGTGCCCCATGGCAGACAAGCAAAAATCTAAATCCCTGCATTAAGGTATCATAAATCACAGTACGCCTTACTCAGATTACACTAGGATTCATACAGGCTTTTAAAAATTTGCATAGTCAGGATGAACAAGCTAACTGTTCCTAAGTTAATAACCATGGCATCTCTTTGCAGCAGTGTTTCTTCTGGCCTGTGTGTGGTCAGGTTCTTAAAAACAGAAAAACTGTTCTTGTGTTCAACACTTAATAGTGACAAAAGTAAAAACAGAGTCAAAGCCCTTCCATCTAGAGCACTTTGGATGATAAATTAAGAGTACAAAGATCAGACTCCTTAAAATAAGACAACTCAATACAGATGGAAACTCAAAAGAAAATAAACTCACAACAGAAGTACCCTGATTTTGTCTTTTCAATTTTGATTGTGCCTTCTTGAATATTCAAGTGCTGCTGAGGTTGAAATCAACTTGGGCAGAGCAGTATAAAGCTTTCTTACTTTCATGATAAAAATTCTCCAAAAGTACTCTTGACCTACAATATGAAATAATGCATTTATAGTGGTTTAATAGCCAAGATTATTCTCTTTTGGCTTAGAAAACCTCTGTTGAACTACTACTATTTATAAAGGTCTACACTGATAATACTACATAAATTAATTTGAAATTTGGCCCCAAGGATTAGTTCCATCTCCAGTTATTTTATAGTTTAATTAGTCTTGCTCTACCCTTTTCAAAAGAAGTATCAGTTAGCATGGCATTTGGCAGTAGAAATGGTAGAAAGCATTATCTGCAATAACCAGATTCCATGGGTAACAGGAGTGTGAAGAGGTTTAAGGAGTCTATGACTATCTTACACAGCACTTTTGAATTTAGACCAACATATCTAATTATACTCCTTATTTTAGCACCTACCCTCTAATGTAAGGCTATTTTATTTGATAGGCAGAGCTTAGCACATGGGCTTGTTACATATGAAGCTACAGAATGCACAATTATTTCTTAATAGTTTTCCCACTGAAAAAGACTGTACTTAACAGAAGAATCTTTTGATTAACAGTCCAACTACATCCTGAGACACTGAAATACTTACTTCTCCTTCACAAGATCTTTCAAATTTCAAGCACTAAGTTATGTGGTACCTCACATGAAAAGAGAGATAAGCTTCCTTTTCATCTGTCCATCCTCCACCTGTATCAGGTTACGTCCTCGTGAAAAGTTTTCTTAGACATGTTACATACATACAACCCAAACAGTAAGTGAATGAGACAGGCAGGCAACCACAGACTTCTTTTTCCATCTTTAGGAGGACTATATTGCCTTGCACGTTCAATCTGTATGGACAGGAATTTAATAAAAATTATCCAAGTAAAGGATAGAACTTTCAGCCATTTACCTGAGACAGACAATTCTATTTATGGGGAAGAAGGCCTGACATGAAACTATACTCTCGCACCATCCTAGAAATATTGATAAGCATGGGTGAAGGGAGAAGTTCAACTTTTTGCAGTAGGAATTTCTGGTTCAGCCAGGAACGGATGGTCCACCAAGAGTTAGCTGAAAGTATGTAGCCTCAAAACTGTCTGTTGAGAGGGAGTAGCATAGAAAGGAAATGAGCTACCCAACAGCATAAGTACTCGGAGAGAGGAAATGTAACAGATAAATTGTAGAACCGCTCTTGATGGGGCAAAAGGCACAGTCTTGAGGCAGGTCAGATGACTGATGAGCAGCAGAATTTAAACTCTGTGAGAAGCAAGCTTATTAAATACAACTCCACATAAAGTATATGAGTGAGGAAGACATATCGTGAAAAAGCAGAGTGAAAGCTGCATTATTACAGGCATGAAACAGATCACCCGTTATTCAAAGACGGTCTTAGTACCACAGAAGATTCTGAAAGAAGACCTGAAACAAGCGTAAGCTGTCAACAAGCTCATGAAAAAGCACTTCCACAGCCAAAAAAAGGTGGGTTCATCAGATCACAACCCAAAAGCCAGTTCTCATTTCCAGAGACCATATGTTGCCTTTGCTGTTACCACTGTATTTGTAACCACCTTATTTTCTAAAGGAAAAGGGCTTCAAGAAAGAGCAAGCAGACACTGTTGACACAGATAGCAAGAAATCAAAAGTAGAAGAGCATTAATAAATACAGAAGCAGGTCCCTGAACATGTTATTCAATAAGGTGAATTCAATTCCTATTTATCAAAGAATTCAATTACACTTCTCTCTCTGGCCATCTTGCTTCAGTCAATCCACCTCGCCCTTTAATGAGCTTTTAGAAAAAAAACTCTTCTTTACTTCATCTCCTCAGATCTCTCTCTAATATTACCCTGTTATTTTAAAGAACTTGGCAGTTATTTAAGTTCACCAGCTAGTTCTCTTCAGGTGTATGTTATCTAACCTATACAACCTGTGGCATCATTGCTAACAGTATTCATCTATCAATTATTCTCATACCTGCTCCTTATTAACTGTGATTAACTGGCTTTATTATTCAAATACCATACATATTAAGTCTCTTTTTATCTTCAAGTATGCTGAGAAGAGCAAGCTGCTGCTCTGCCCTTAACTCCTCTGCTAGCATAAATTCATTAGTCATTATTTTGCCTATACCAGACTTCCTACACACTCTCACACAAAACGAAGACATCTATCTATAGATATAATATGCAAAACTTAGTGCTGTGCATGCATTAGACTGACAGAGACAACCATAGATTTTGCTTGCTTAGCTTCACTCTCCCCCGCAAATCTGGAACAGAGAGAAAAAGGACAAACTGAAGGCAAGATCTTTGAGTGCTCCTGCCTGACCACACCCCAGGCATTCATTTGGTCCTTCCCTCACTACAGCTGTGGATTGATCCCTTCACTGCTGTGCTGTAATTCCAGTGCCTTTTGGGATTCACCACTGTCAGCCCCTGATACCTTAAAAGAGGCAGAACAAGAGTGTGCAGCATTTTGATCCTGCAAAGACCGACAGGTTTCAGAGGGCTTGTTTATAGGTGGATGAGCCCCTGGCCACAAAGTTAGCTCTCTTCTACACCTGATGTGCCTTCTGCCAGGGGCCAGAATTTGTGAGCTAAAGCAAAGCCTGTGTTAGCACTCTGCCATTGCTTCACCCCATTTCCTAGACATTTTTACAGATTCTGTTTTGTTGCTGTTTTTAAGCTTCTCAGCTTCTGTGTTTCAGTTAATGGCTTTGGAGTTCACCAAATCTAAGCTATGTGAAACCAACAAGGGCATGGTAGCTAAAGTGCAAGCTGCAGGGAGTGGGGTTGGTGGGGGTGATCTATTTCTATTTTATTCAGGAGGCAGGTTGTGTTTTTGCAATCCAGGTGAAAACTTGCATCAGCCAACTTAAAGACATCACAGAAGAACCCGAGAAGACGGGACGGGGGGACGGGGAGTTCAGAAAAATAAACAGGTCCCACCCTTTAAGTTCACTCATCAGCCTTGAAAGCCACATTAAACAGAGAAGGGCCCGAGCATCCAAGCCGAGCTGCAAGCTGTGAACCTGTGCCTGGCCGCTAACCGCTGCTCCCTCAGGCCCGGGAGGGCCGCCCGCCGGCGGGGCCCGGCAGCGCCACTCACCTTGCCGCAGCCCGGTGGCCCCCAGAGAATGAGGGAGGGGATTTCGTGGGACTCCAGCAGGGACCGCAGCAGGGTCTGGGCTCCCAGCACCCGCTCCTGCCCCACGTAATCCCCCAGCGTGTCCGGCCGCAGCCGCTCAGCCAGGGGCTTCCCTTCCAGCTTCTGCGCCAGGCTCGCCCCGCACAGCGCCGCCCCGCTGCCCGCCGCCGTTGAGCCTCCGTTCTCCGGGTTCACGGCAGCCTCCTCCCGCCCCGTCCCGCTCCTCCTGCCGGGAGCTCCCGGGCTCTGTCCACCGCCGCGGCCCTTTTTGAAGAGGGACAAGACCGGGGAGGCGGCGGACGGACGGGCCTCCTCCGGCTTCCCCTCCGTCTGGCTCCCTAGCGGGGCGGCGGCGAGACGCGGCCGCTTGCAAGGAGGCGACGAGCCCGGCTCCGCCTCGCCCTCCCCAGTCTGTAAGCACCGGTCCAGGTGCGAGTTGATGTGCGCGCCCGGCAGCTCCCGCAGGCACACGGGGCACTGCACCAGCGCCTCCTCCTCGGTGCCCGCCATCGGCTCCCGCCGCAGACGGCCCGCGGGGCCGGGCAGGAAGCGAGGCCGCGGACCCTCGGCGCCCGCAGGCCTTCGGGAGCTGTAGTCCGCCTGGCCCCGCTGCCCGCCCCTAGCGGCTGGGGGAGGCGGGCGCCGTTTTCCTGCCCCGCAGGGAGTCTGGCTGGCTTCGAGGGGAGGAGGGGGACAACGTCCGCACCCAGCCCTCAGCGACCCCCGCGCCGCGGAGGCTGCCGGCAGGGGCGGAAGGGTCCCCGTGAGGGGACAGGGCGCCATGAGGGGAGCCCGTCCTCTGCCCCTGCGCTCCTGGGGCATCGCGGGGCGAATTCCTCAGAGGCAGAGGCCCGTCCGTCAGTGGTTGTCCCCATAAGCCATGCTACTGTTTTTCTACCTTGACATAAGATGTTGAAAAATCTATTTGGGATGTGCAATATCTCTGTGGTCTCTCAGGCCGCAATTCCAGGTCAGCGCAGGGTTGTCGCTGCTTTGTGGCGTGCGGGTTTCCAGCCAGCACGCTGCCCTGGTGGGGTTGTGCAGCCCCAGCCTGGGCAGGGGGTGGGAGAAGACCAAGGCCACTCCAGTCACGTTCCAATGGCCCAAAACGCTCTGGAGCTGCTTTGGGGTCACGCTGATCAATAATGTCAAGGGCTGTGTATTTGGGGATCCACCTGGTTGTTCATTGAAATATGCAAAACCTTCAATCTCAGTTGAAGAGCTACCAATAACTTAGTAATTTATTTATTTATTTATTTATTTATTTAAATAATTACACAGAATGCAGGGCAGGCATAGTAAGCAGCACCCATTCACATCCTAATTTACCACCTGAACTTGACCCACTGGTAATTCTTTCCATATTACATCTTGTTTTCTTTCTTAAATTATATTTTTAGGTTTAATTATATACCGTTACATAATCGTTCCCAGCTTGTAAAATTCAGGTCAGTCTAATGTCAAGATGTATTAGGAGGTAAACAAGTCTGGCTGGTGGCTCACAATACCCGTCCCCAGGCTTAAATTTTGAAAATGGCTGGTTTGGAAATGGCAAAAGGGTCAGAAATAAAGTTTTTATTTGAACTGAAGATGGAGGCCAAAAGACTGAGTTTTGAGCAAAATGCTTTATGGCCCGTCACGTAAACCTAGTTCTGGCTGAAGGGGTTCTGAGCTAAAAACAGATGGTGAAAACAAAAGGGGTTGTTTGTGGGTTCTTCTTTTTGGCTGATACCTATTTGCCTGCCCATTTCTATTTCTGACCATTTTTGTAAACATTTTCTGTATTGTTTATATTTTCATTGTGCAAATTTTCTTACTTTATCGTTTATATTTTTATTGTGCAAATGTATTTATTTTCTGCTATTGGGCAAAAAAAGCAGTAGGACTGTAGGTATATACCCCCTGCGCATATAGCTAGGCAAGTTTTTGTGTTTTTATGATGTGTGTGTGGTTTCTGACTGCATGAGTGAAGATGTGGTTCATGAAGCAAGTGGTTTTGCTTAGCGTGAGTGATTGGCTTGCTGAAGACAAACCAGAAGAAAGCGTCTCCCAGGCCAAAGTTGGGGAATATGAATGATGGGGTTTTTACCCTCCTTTGGGGGAAACAGAGCTCAACACACATTTGAAGGTTTTGGTTTGGGGTTTTTTTTTATTATTTTTTTTCTTTTTCCTTTTAATAAGTTGAAAGGCTATAGCCTCCCATTGCTCAGTGGCACGACTGGGGTGGGATTGCTTCTTTGGGGGTGTGGAGTAGGCACTTGCCAAGAAATTTTGCTGTGCACACCTCAGAAACTTTCCGTTATTTAGCGTATTGTTTCAGGGATATATTAAAGTAATAATGGGGGAGAGGGCAATCATGTTTGAACTCAATCCTAGTCTCTGCTTGGTAACAGAGCCCAGTAATACCTCCAGGCTTGCCATCCCATTAATATTTTCCCGGATAACTGACCCATTGGTCAGCTTGAAGGAACAACATGTCCTTTCAGTAGGACACGTCATTCTCCTTAGATGGATGGCCACATTTGCTGATCATAACCTAGAGGATGATGTGCTCTTTGAAGAACTATGGAAAGCCTGAATCAACTTTCCTTGGTTGCAGTCATGTCAGGCCAGAAGTAGTCTTCACAGTCAGGTTGCTCTAAAGGACTGTGGGATTTCAGTAGCTAGAGACTTGGAGGCAGCGGGAGGGCATCTGGAAACATCACCTGTTTTTTTCTGACAGCTTTGGAGTGTGTTGCATCACCCCATGGTGTGGAGTAGATCAAAGGATCTATAGAATAATGGCTGGAAGGTTAGACTGAGCCCTTGTGGTACATCACCTGCAATTGTCAGCGCGTTTAGGAAAATTCAAAAACCTTGCTCTTGAGAAACAGGGGAAGAAAATCTTTTAAAGTGTTCTTTCACCTGCAGGGGACAGAAAGGGATGTCAGAGCCATGAAAGCTGGTGATGGAGGCTAGAAGCAGCAGACCTGTCATTTTTAGATACTGGGTGCACAACTTGTTCAGATGATGAATGTCTCACAGTCCCATACTGGTGCCCCTGAATCTCGCATATTAACAGCTCACTCTAAGGCTGCAATAACATGGTAGCAGGAACCTGTCTGGAAGGCTCATTTGCAAGCTGCAGGCTTGCACTGTCCTTTGCTGTCCATCATTTATAAATGTCATCATTAGCAAGCCACCTCCTGTCTCACACGTGATGGTACGTGGCATCTTTTGCATCTGGGAAGAGTTTGGAGGGCTAACTATGGCCAGCGCAGTTAGTTGATGTAGGTATACATCTAATCTGTTGCTTGTGCACAGATGTGGGGTCAAACACAGTGAGGAACATTTTCTGTTGGAAGGTGTTCAGGTAAAAATAAACGATTTAATTGGGTTTCTGGTTGTACACTGAAGGCTGTTTCTCTGTGCTGCTAATGACTGTAAGGTTGTATATACATTCTTAATTACGCTGTATAGTTTATGGTATTTATGCAAGTTAAAATGAAAACCATGAGCTGTGTAATGAGATTGACCAGATTCAGCTTTCTAGAGCTAAAGCATTAGCACTGTGCTTTTGTAGCTGGGTTTCCAGTGCAATGAAGGAAAGGTTGCAATAATAACAATGAAAATGTTTTTGTCCTCTATTTCCTGGGTCTACACTGAGTTGCTAAGTGACATTTTAGAGTAGTTTCTCATACTCTTTTAAACGTTGCGCAAAAGCATGTATCTTCCAAGTGTAACCAAGTGATTACTGGGAGGGGGAATGACCCATTATCTTGCTGTGGAATAAATACCCTTCTACAGAGAATTAATCAATAACTTTCCAGCCAATCTTACCATTAGACAAGCCTCGATGATCCGACATCATATATGTACTAGGCATATAGTGAGGGCCTACAGTGGGAAGGAGCCCAGCTGAGGACTGTGCTCTTCTGCAGCCTTCAGCAGAGGACCCAAAATCACCATTCTCTGAGAAGGAGAACACATTGAGCAACAGGGAACCGCTGAAGTGCTAAAAAAGTGGGGACTGACCCATAAGCAAGGTCTGTAAGCAACAGCAATAGCATTGATATGATAGAGCTAAACAGTTTTAATGAACAAATTAAATTACATTGGTCTTGTAGCCTGCTTGAATTATCTGGTGTTGAATGTAGATGAGTAGGTAGAGCAGCATCTGTGAACAGCTGGTGCTGTTAACTCTGTATTTGTGTATTGGTTCAGAAGGTATAAGGGGAAAGAACTGAAATACAAAATGCTGCAACAAGGACAGTTTTCTAAGCTAGCATGCATGAATAACACTGATGCTTCTTATCTGTCTTTCTTTTGTACAGCCAAGAAAGAGGAGAAATCAGAAGTTACGAGTGTTCACTGGTTTACGAATCTAAGGTGGAGAGGAAAACTGACAGTAAATTAACTGGGCATAGTATGAAGCTACTTAAGATTAACAGGCTGGAAGAGATCAATACACGATATAACAGCAGCAGACTGGAAAAAACAGACTTTTTTCAGAGCATGGAAAAAGTGGAGAGGACAAGAAGCTTTAGGGAAGAAAAATTCAGCAAATCAGATCCTGGAACAGAAGATGAAAAGGTATCTTACTAACTACATAATTAATTTTGTCTTCCCCATGCATTATCCCTTTCTTCTTTCAGCTACTTAAAGACTACTATGTGTGTTTCCCAGTAGAGTTGAATTTTTCATTATCATCTGTGAAAATGTATTGCAGCTGTGGGAGGCCTGTCAGCATCTTTTATTCTTATGGATACATAAAAGCAAACACATGTGTTTTTATTCTGGGGTTTATTCACAGCTTGACTTATATTAAGAAGTTGTAAAGAAGTTGTGTGGTTCTGCAGCTCTTCAAAATCAGAAAGTAAACATGGATTTTGTTGGATTCATGATTTGAAAGCACTCATCCTATCTAACAGCTCTGGAATTAGCAGGGACTGAATGAATCCCAAGGAAAGAGCAGATTTCCCAGAGGAAGTAAGACAGCTTTGTCCTTTGCTCCCCATTAACACTGGGGTAGCAGGGCATGGCTACATGTTGCGTGCCGTGCTTGTAGGGATGAGTGTTGTCCGGTATATCTCTGTGCTGTACCTGTCTCTAGTAAGAATGGTGCTGGGCATCACAGTATGGGGTCTCTGGCAGGAAAATGACTCTGATCAGCCAAAATGTGTTTAGAAATAGCAATGCATTTCCTTGTATTATGCTTTTTCTATGGGAGAGTCTAGAGGAACCGGTATATTTATTGACATGCCATTTTGACAAGAACTAAGAAAATAGGCTTGCAACAGGGCAATGAGAAATGAATTTTACACGCCAGCTTATGAAAAGTCTTGAAAAATTTGTGCTGATAGGGTAGTTTTTCAAGTATTCTGAATACTTTTTCATTCAGATGATTCCCTGGAGTACTGGTGTAAAGTAAATTTCATGATGTTTTTATTTGTATTCACAACTCAAGAAGTTGAATTTTTGATATTTCTTAATCTGCTGGGTCACTTCTGTACACAATTATTCCCGTATTCAGTAAGCTGCTACAATGTTTATTTTGTAGAGAAGAAAATGATCTGTGCATTAAAACAAACAAAGTATGTCCATGCAAGTAGGATGTGTTTATTTTAGAGTTTCATTTAGTGTTACAATGAAAATGAGAATTAAAAAAATTATAAATTTGGGTGGTTGGCATTTGGAGGATGTTATCAGCTCTTTTAAGAAAGGTTTCTTCCAATATGAAGATCATAACTTGCACAGATGAGTAAAGTAAAAACTGCCATGTAGCCCTTCCTCTGAGTTTTGTCCTTTTAGGGTCAAGAAAAAGGCTGTGTGAGCTGCTTTGGCTGTGTTAATGTACCTTAGTTTAATGACAAATTGCAGATAGTAGCTGAGGTAGGGGGATTTTCCATCACTTTTTGCTGGAAAAACTCTTGATGTTTGCTTCTTCAATCTAATAGTTAGAACTGGCTCTGTGAGGAATGCTATAATAAAAGGCAGGGAGAGTATGGAGGTGCAGTAGGGGAGAAAGGAATAGGTTTAGAAGACGAACAGCTGGTGGCTAGCTGCAAGCTGGAGAAATGGCTCTGTATTCCGATTTTAGCTCATCAGTCTCCTGGGGACAAGACTTCAAAGGTGAAAGGCAGTCCAACTGAACTCTGGTAATATACCTCACTAGAGTGAGGTTTCCAGATACATAAACATTAGGTATATTTCTCCTAAGCTTTTACAAGCTTAGAAGTTAATTACAAAACTTAACTTTCACACAAATTTTTTTTTGGAATCTCTCAATGGGATACAGAGTTGAGCCCTAGGTGTGCTGTTAATATTGATGAAAGAAGAAAACAATACCTTCCTTTGAAAGGTCTTAGCTTGGTCTGCTTGCCTGATGAACAGTTTTATTATACTGATCAGGAAAGGAAGGAAAGAAGATTGTCCTGGCAGAAAATACAGTAAATTTTGCTCAGATGTATGCATTTATATGTGTATGCTTGTGGGTATATGCATGAAAATTCTGTGGACGAAGTTCTCACTTCGAAAGCAGTGACAAAGCATCTATTTGCTACAATGGGAGTGGGTTAACACTCAAGACATCATCTAGAAGAGAGTGATCAAACTTTGTACTTGCTGGAAGAAATAATTATTCTGAGATTAATTGATTATAACTATAGAAGAAAATTATCCCCTTCTTCAAGCCAACTGTTTTTCTCTATACCCTTTTTATAAAATAAGCAAACACAATTTTCGTCTTTCAGTACAGTATATTCTGGGGAAAAAAAAAAAAAGAAAAGGTAGTCTAAAAAATAATTAAAAAAAGACTTTCCAGAACCATTAAAATACAACTATGTAAAGCAAACCCAGTAATTGTTGACCATCAATTATGAATAATGACTGTACAGTGTAATGTACATCTTGGCGCTGTGAACAAGCTGCAGTGTTGCAGTCCTCTAGATGGCACTCTTTGCCACACCAGCTCTCCACCAGGACCATTTGCACTTGGAGAAGGCTACTCAAAATAACTCATGGCAAAACTGCTCTTTACCCGTTTTATGTGTGTTTTGTTCAGAATGCCCTCTTGCTACCCCATTTGTACAGTTGGCAGCACATGGCTTTGTATCTTGGCTAAGTTTTGTTTTCAGGAATGAACACAAAGTTTTGTTTCAGGTGATACACTATTAAGAGAAAGACGTTTTGGTTTGTAGGAATGGTTTTTAATGTGTGGGAACCAGATTAAAAAAAAAAAAAAATCCAGATATGTCCTTGACCCATTGCACAGAACAGCCACACCAAAGAGTTGTGCTGGTCCAAGGGGAGGGGTGGCACAGGGTAGGAACAAGCAGCTGTAAGAAGGTAAAACCACCTCTTTTGACAGTAGCACCAGCTTATGTGAAGGTAAATTGATTGTGAAACTACCACACAATTTACCCAGCTGCATTACCTCCCAGTGAGTTCCACATTCCTCACCTAGACTGCTTCTGATGGCCCAGCCAAAGCTGCATGCTGTTGGTGAGCAAACCTGCAGTCTCTTCCTTCTCACTCTTGTAAGTGATGGGTGCAAGAATGCAATTCAAATTGTTCAATTTTGAATGTCTGTCTGAAATTAGGGCACTAGCTCCCTCTCCCCAATGACTGTTGAGTTTTAAATGTAAAATTATCTTCTTCAGGGTCAATGGCTTGTTTTTAAACCCCAGCTCCATGATTCAGATGTGTGCAGCTTGATTCTTTTCTATTAGTAATATTCGGAACTGTAGCAGCTCCAAGGCTTGTATTTACCAAGTTAATAAAAAAAATAACCCACCCACGTTGGATAATAATTACATGACCACTTTTTCAGGAGACCAATATTAAACAAACATTCCACAAAAGCTAAATCTAGTCCTAAGCGAAGCTTCAAAGCTTTCTGAATTCTGTGCAGACCACCCAGGGAAAGAGATTTGAAATTCAGGGTCTTTCTGCAAGCATAATGCTGCTGCTCTTAAAGTTCTTGCAACCTAGAGAGCTACAGCTATAACTGCAGTTCCTGTGGTTGAAGCTGTTACTAGTTGACAGTATGACTGTAGGGTTTCTGGATCTTATCAATCTGCCTCTACAAGGCTTGGCCATTACCTTGGCTTACCATTCATCTCTTTTACTTATTTGCTATGTGGTGCCAATACGTTCATTTGGATAATATGCTGTGACAGGAGAGGCGCTCCTTGTGTGTGTACATGAGCAAGCTTTCCCTTGGAGGTGTAGGCATTGTGAAGGAGCTTTAGATAGAGCTCAGATACAGCTGAACTAGTGTACATTACTTGTTGTCCATTGACCGGTGGCAACTGATTGTTTGCACACTTATAGTCTGCTGCAAAATGGAAAGAATTTCCAATTTTAAGATCTTGTTTTCAGTTATTTAAAAATTTCCCAAGTTTTGGTGGCTCAAGCCAAAATTTTCCATGGAGAATTTGCATCACATTGAATCACCTGGGAAAATTCACCAGAAGCAGTCTATGTGTTTCTGGAAATTTTAGGGGAAAGAACTTACTTTGATGATATTGAAAGTCTCACCTCTGTGCGATTGAAATGATTTGGCTCCTCCATCCTTTGGATCAAGGACTTGATAGTTGGCAGGTGAGCAGATGTGGGATATGAGATGGGAAGACAGCTAGGACTCACTTTGTGCGTGGTGGTGGTTTGGATATGGGAGCAACATAGAACAACTGCAAGCACAGGAACAGAAGAGACTGCAGGCAATAAAGCCATGGCATTTCAAACTGTCCTTCCTGTGCACATGCACCATGACACATTTTAAGTGATTGTCCTGAATTTGCTCTTTGGGGTTTTTTGGTTTGGTTTTTTTTTTTTTCATTTCTTGCCTATTAAAAGGGAAAAAAGGCAACCAGTGGCCTGAACTGCTAACAGCAAAGGGATTGTGCTAACAGTTTGCTTTCATTTGAACAGTTCTGGGATGTCAGAGTAATTCTTTTTCAAGTTCGTGCAATACACTTCTCATGTGTAGATCCCTGCACCTGTTTCACGCTTGTCAGTGGGCCATCACTTCTTTTCCTTATAGGTTCAGGGTATGTGTTGAAGTACGAGATGAGACCCTGCTGCGAGTACAAGCCTTGTCTAGCTAGATGGTACTTACAGAGCTGGGGAGGGTTTTGAGGGTGCCTGCCAAATTGCATCTGCTAGAGCAGGAGAACCAAGTTAATCAGTTGATTAAAAAATAAGGGATGGATCTACCCCTGCAAAGAAATGCTGCCTGGATTGCAGGTAGTGTCTGCCTTTTGGCTTCGTATCTCGGGCATACCTTGTGGACTGTGTTAAGCTGTGGAAGACAGAAACAGAACCCTGCATCTGGAAATGCACAGGTAGTAGATATACTTTTAATAAGTTAGATATATTTCACTGATCAGTATCAATATTGTTCAACTGGATGAATGCTACTTGTAGCCAGTTAAACTTATCTGTTCTTTCATGGAGTGGCACTTATTCCTCTCTTTTACAAGAGTCTCTCCGGCAGTAAGTCCTAGGCAGCGGATGTGCTTTTCAGGAAAGTGCATTTCTCTCCTTGCTGACGGAGTGCTTTGTCTTGCCATTAAAACATGATGCACCCTCTAGTGACCTCTGCTGGGTGCGGTACAAGGGACTGACTCTTTCACCACCGTGGGAGCAAGGTTGCCAACCCTTCTTATTGTGTGACTTGGACAGTCCCCTGTAAGGCTCATGCCCATTATTTTCCTGTTGCTGTCAAGTGAACAGAGCATTATCTCCACAAAGAAGTAACATCGCTAGTTATTACATCACTAGACGTTGCAGTCAGATAGTATGTACGTTTGCTGTGATTTCCCAGAAAGTAATATGGTGCTGTGATGACCTGTCATGTTTTAACTCAAGAGCTTTTAGAAGAATTCTTAAAAGGAAACATTGTTTAAACAAAAGAAATATATGAGTTTAGAAAGGCAAAAAGGAAGACACTTGTTCTAAAGTAGCTTCCAGGATGTAGATTGCCAGAATGCTTAGAATTTTAATGTTTGCTGCAAATGAAATTTTTCTTCCTCTGTGAAGAGATCCACCTGCAGAATTTCAAAACTGATTTCCTGCAAAGGTTTGAGATCTGAAAAGTCTGCAACCTCACACTTGCATATTCTTCTAGTACTATTAGCCCAAAGAGCCATGACCTAGTGTGAATATATAACAGAATTTTCCATGCATTGTGTGAGGAGCTTGTAGGACAGTGATAAGGAGAATCATATAAATATTACTACACATATCAGCACTTGAAATAAAAAAGTGTAGAAGTCCTTGTATATACTCTTCCATGATGACCTAAGAAGCTCATTATATGAATGTCCTCTAATCCATCAGAAAAATTGTTCTTTCAGAAATCTGTACTAATATTTTTCTCAGTAAAAGCAAACCAGACAGATTTTATTAAGGTTTTTGATGCTGTTTCCATTTATGCTGATTCTGCTTCTATGACATATATGCATGGATAAATAGAAAGAAAGGAAAATCTAAGGGGACACTCAGAAAGTAAAAACATGTTAGAAATATCTTTATCCATGTTGTTAATTAATTTGGTAGTGTCAGTAACTGAATGATGATTATATTTTTGAAACGTTCACTTTAAGTCACGAAGTTTCCCAGGCTATCTCATAAGAAAGGTGGCATGTACTCAGAAGTATTTTGAGAGCAGGGCAAGTGTCCTTGCCAGGAACTGGCAGTAGGGCTGTGCTCATGCAGGGACTCCTGAATAATCTGAATCCTTAGCTTTGGGAGGAAATGAGCCAACAGCAGCCTGAGACCAAGATTGCTGTGTCATCTCAGCACCCCACTGCACGTCTGTTCCAGACTCATCCTTCCCCCTCTTTCTAGAGAAGTATTGTTGTCAACTGCAAGTAAACTGTCCCTAGCGGTCCCTTGGTCCTCTGCGTGCTGGTATGTGTCCTGTGGCTCTCAGACCTGTGGAGGTTTGGAGGTACGGCTGGTGTGATCATAAAGGCTGGTGATCTCTACCAGAGTTCGTATTTGAGAATGGTACTCTCCTTGAACTCCCAAAGTGAGGTGAGAAGGGGGATGGGATCTAAAGAGCTCTATGAGTCTTGCTCATTTTTCTGTGCTTCTGGAGAAAATGTGAGTTTGGCTTCCTAGGGAGTGTGAGGGAACAGTGCTACCCTTTGGTTGTAATGCTCCTTCCTCAAAGCAGCATTAATTGAGAAAGAAAATGCAGAGCTATAACAAGTAACTTTCAGTAAAAAAAAATTCTTTCTGTATGTGATAGGACAGTAGAATACTACTGCCAGTGGCAAGTAACTGTACTTTTGGTAAGCCTGTATCTGTTCAGTGGGTCGTAAAGGACCGTTGGTAATAATTATATGTGTTATGAGCAAGCAGAGACCCTAACTGAGATTGTGAGGCACAGTACAGGTTGGATCCACTCCACAGAATTCATTGACTGAACAGCTGGATAAGGGAGAAGTCAAATGAGAAACAGGTACAGAGATGGATGAAGAGCCTCTTCAGGTCATGCTCTCAGCCAGTGACATCCATACAGAGACATCTGTAATATGGAAATGAAATTGCTGACTCTCTGTCTAGTATCCTCTTCACATAGCTATATGCCGAGATCTGAGGGGAGGCATGCCTCCAAACCCTCAGCCTACTGGATCCCAGCCATTTCATGAACGCTGATTGCTTTGCAAAGGTCCTGCACACCATTTGGCCCAGGATCTAAAATTTCAAAAATCTGTAGCAGCTTCTAGATGTCGTCTTTGTTTTTCTGGTGTTAATTTACATGCAATTCACTCCTTCCTCCCTCAGTTCATTTTCCCTTAGATCCTATAAATACTATGGTGAGAGGTTTGTTATAACCTTTGGAATATATGACATATCAGATCAGTTTTGATAGAGCAAAGGCATATATATTTATTTCAGGGTAAAAGATGTTGAATCTTGTCTGTTTGGAAAAATACCTCCTTCCCTTAAAAACTCCTCTTTGACCTTAGATGCATGGCTTAGCAAAGAATGCTTTTGGCCGTGATCATTCAAAGGTGTCTCATTACAAGTTACCTACCAGCCAATTTGTTATATACACACAGGTGCAGGGAGATATATCCAGACCGTCCCTGTGACCTTTCTCTTCTGACACCCTTTGGCAATGTCTAGTGGACACGTTTAGCAGAAGTCACGGTGCAGTAAAAGCAACTTTCCAGTGCTGAGCACAGCATGAGGATTCTAAACAAGGGCCCTTGCACAGGAGTGGTCGCATTTCTGTTGCCTCGAACGGAAACCTCACATGTAATGAGCATTTTGAGGAGCTGAGGATCTTAATTTTTCCCTTTATATGGACAATCCAATGTAATTCCTGGTGTTTTGTCCTTCTGTGTTTGCTGAAAATGGTTTATTTTTCCCTCCCGACTTAAATCTCCTAATTGCTTATATTGAAAACATAACTGTTTGTTAGGCATGCATTGTATAGTATATAAGGGAGGATTTTTTTAAAGTACTATGTAGTCAAGTACTTTTAAGTGCTTGATTGACATTTACAAATTAAATTCCTGAGAGAAATGAAAATGGGGCTCTATAACATGACCTTATGCTGAAGAAAGCACACAGGATGTTGTTGTAATGCACATAAAGGAATTTGTTATTGATAGTAAAAAGAGAAGAGAGAGTATTTTTCCATAGTTCTTGTCTTCAAGGCTAAGTAAGGCGACATACTGGTCCACAAGATCTCCCTAACTCCATGCCTGGGCTGAACAGTGATGGAGCAGATATATGGGCAGATAAGTTTAATTTTAGCTATGACCCTATCTAGTTATGAGCCTGTCTAGTTGACCTCATATCTTAGTGACTGTAGTTGAAGATGATAGGAGAAAATGACAGCTTTTTATCTTAACTATTGGCAGTGAGACAACAAGATACAGGATGATTTTCTGTTGACCTTTTGAGGATGCCACAGCCCTTAATATCATCATTACATTTTAAAGGACACATTCACCAAAAGAATTGTTGCTTTTGCCAAACCAAACACTTTCTGCTGTCTTTCTGAAATTCGTGGTAGACCCATGTTTGGTAGTTCTAAATCTGGAGAAATTGCCTGAAGCCTCTTGGTCCTGCATGTTTTAGACCATCCCAGAGGCATCCTAGGTCTCCTATTTATACCTACCCTATGTGTTTCTTCCAACTCATTTGTTAACAGGGCTTTATTATGGTTTCATAAGAAACCTATTCTATAAGAATAGAAATGTGCAGTATGGAAATGTAGCTTGCTGGTCAGGGCATCTAAAAAGTTGGAAGGTCTAAACATAAGTCCATATAGCACCACTAAAATGGAAAAAGTAACAAAATTCAGAAGATTAGTACAAATGAATCAAACAAATTGACTAAAACTATTAACATGTTTCTATAAAGAGATATTTTCTGTTTCTATAAAGAGGTATTTTTATAATAACCCTCTAAGCTGTCCTTCTTTCAAGACAATATTTTAGCTGCTAAAAGACAGATCTGTCCTGCTGTTACAGCTTTCCAGCACTACATCCAAAATCTGTGTCTTTAAACTCCGTTGTGTAAGCACTTCATTTTTAGTTGTAGAATAACTCACTGTGTGTTAAAATAGAGACACATGCAAAGGTATGGAATTATCCAAATACTGAAATTGCCCAGATTTCTGAAAGCATTTTCTCTTCATTGTTGTGATTCCATATACAACTACTGCCTCTCCTGTCATGTTAATTACATGAGCATATTTACAGCACTTTCCTTCCTGTAAGGACAACACCTTGTACGCATAATACTGCATAATAAAATATTTATTACAAAGCTTTATATAAAATTGTCCAACAAATATAAGTTGTAAATTCAACTGTAACTCTCTTATTAAAAATTGTCTACGTTTATCAGACAGCTACTCCAGAGAACAAGCATGAACATCTTTAGCTAGGAATTCACAGCTGGAATTCCTAACAAGTCAAACAGATTTTATTTAATGATCATCTTAAAGAATCGCTATGAAATGTTTTCTGGCTGCCACCAATTGCCAACAGATTCATTCAAAATGTTTGTGAGGACCAGTATGGGACTTGTAAAGAAAGCTTGTGTGATGCCTCTTTGTGCTATTCCTGGCTGATGCCTGTGCTGTACGTGATCCCCCCTGCTTCATTAGCAGTAATTTTGTGCACGGTTAGGTAATTCAGGAGACCAGCTCAGGATGAGCATTTGCTCCTCATGTCCTCAGGCAATACAAAGTTTCACTGCATTAGAGATTATTTATGGACATTGTAAGTGAGTGACAGTTGTCACATCAGAGACTTGACAGTCTAAGTAGGCAGGCTGTTACAGACCTGTATGGAGAAGCTGGGGCTCAGAGGGATGGAAAGAGGCACCCAAGGTCACCCAGCAGATCTGTGACAGAAGCAGGGCTATAAGCCAGACTTTCTGACTTCCAGGCCAGCGCCTGAGGCATACTGCTACTGCAGTGTGATCCGCTTGCAATGAAAGAAATGTCTTCCTTATCACACCTGTTTCTTATCTCTGGAATTGTACTCTCTGACACATAATAACATGAAAGCTTTCATGTTATTAGCTAGCATTTGCCAAGTGTGTGGGAGATCTTTTTCTTCCCCCCCCCGCCCCCCCCATAATTCTTCAGTCATCTTCATTTCAGCATCATGTGACTGCGGTAGAAAAAATTGGCTTCTTAGCTATCTCTGGTTCCAAAATCAGTGGAATGCTTAATTGAAAGAATATGGGTGGGCAATAAGGATTTAAGCTCTATTTCCAGATCTGCCAAGTCTCCCATAGTTCCCAGGATCTCCTGCATCTGGAATCATACTCCTAATATATGCAGCGTCTGGACCTATGAGTAGTTTCCAAAAATCTTCAGCAGACACCAAAGAAAAAAAATTAGACTCTTAAAAATAAAAACCCTCATGTTTTCTTTTGCTTACATTTGACTTTAGAAACTGCATTTTGTGTTTTAGTTTGGAAATCATAATAATTTATAGGGACCCATCAATGCAAGGAAGAAAAGTGCATGTCTGTAGTGTTAAATACAAGTTTTATCAGTGTGAATTTGGAATGGGAATGAATTTGTCAAATGAAACACTGAGGTTTATGCCAAATAAACATTTTATAGAAAAAAGAAAACCAACAAAACCAAACCACTATGTTGCTTTGGAGCATCTCTTTATCCATTGTTCAATACCCATCCTGATTTTTTTCTTCTAAGCTTATAAAGGCATGCTTCCTTTTGTCTTTGTGGTACTCCACTGTAGTCCAAAAGAGTCATTCAGTATTAGAAAGAACTAGATGAAACTGAAGTGTAGCTTTCTGAACTACACAAGACATTTAAAGTACTACTATCTGTTGGTCATTTATAATTGCAAACAAGCCAAGCAAGTACTGTTTGTTCCAGTGGAAAGCTGAGGTTTTCTACCTTCCAGTGAGCTAAAATGACATTCTAAAGGATATGGCCAGAGATGCTTCACCATGTGGGTGGTCTTGGATTACATATTATTTGCAGTGAGTCTATTTCAATGCTTGAAGTTAAGCATGTGCTGAAATACTTTGTTAAGTCAGGTTTGTTAGGTATTATGTATTCATTTACATTGAGGTTGTCTGAGTGTACATCCAGTAAAAAGGCAATTACTCTTTCAAGGAGCTCATATTCTATATGTAAATAAAAACAAAAGGAGAATGACACTACAAATCAATGAAGTTATTGTTCAGTGAACTTTTTGCAGCTAGCCTTTGCTTAACCGATGTAATGCTTTAATCACATCAGAGGATTTTTTTCAAGCTTTATTCTGCAGGGTTTGTTTTTTTTTAGGATTTTGCTGCACCATGGATTGTGTGATAAGCTTGCTGTTGCTGATTCCTTGAAAGAGGTTAAAGTGAAAAAGAATAAAGGGAAAGCTAAAAGATAAATTGGAGGAGTGAAGAAAAGCTGACCCCTTTTTAATTTCTTTTTAAATTGTCGGACACCCAGATTGCTTCTCTTTTACAGAAGTTCTCCATTTGGATCAAACCAGGCCAAACTCCTTTGGAGTTATTCTGGTTGACACAAGCCAAGAATTGGTCTGCTGTGTTTCACTGAGCAGAAAATAAAGAAACCTACATTAGGATGATTCCCCCTCCCCACCAAAAAGTGGAATTTCAGTAAATAAAATGCGTATTTCAGGTAAAACTTGCCCAGATGCCACAGATTCATTGTCAGAATTGTGGTCAAATGGGAGTTTCAGTTGTAGCCCCCAAATGCTTTGGTTTATGAAGCTGGATTTTTTTATTTTTTAAGCCATTGGGAACCTGGTGGGCTCATTTCTCTTTGTTCTTTTCCAGTACTTTCATACTTATTTTCTGTAAACGTGACCTAGCGTCTCTGTTTTGTGAATATCAGCTGTTCTTGCCGATAGTCATATCGGTAGGACTCCTACAGTATGGGAGACAGAAACTTGGACTAACATCAGTTTAAAATCTGTAATGCATATAGTATATATGCACTGCTATCTGATTGAATGGGATGGTCTAGGAATTGCTTGAAAGATTGTTTCCAATAATGGTCATCTGAATGCAATGACAAGAGAGAAGAAAATTGCATTCGGATTAACTGTGATCTATGGATTACATAGGATATAAACCTTCAAACCTAGCAGGCTTATGTTTTTATTAGGAACTGTTGCCGAACATTTGTCTTTTTTTAGAGATCCTAATTCAGGTAAACCCACATTCATTTTCTAAAGAAACCCCCAAAAAACCCCAACCACCAAGAAAAAAAAAACCTCAAATGTGATTTTTATGAGCTGCAATAGTAGGTCTCCCATTGTGTCCCCATCACCTTACCTGTTCTTAGCTTGCTGGTGTTCAGGAAGAGTGTCTGCAAGACTGATAAGAAAGGCAAGCTGACAGATGCAAAACTGGTCCCTGTGTATATGCAGGCACATGTCTAAACGTTTAGCAGTCTGCCAGTTGCTCTGCTTAGAAGAAGTTGGAACAAAAACAAGTCTGTCCCCAGCAAAGAAAAGTCCTTTCTGATGAGCTACAGGTATTTTTCAAATACTCCACAAATGATATTTCAGTTCTGTCTCACCCCAAAATGTGGATCCCACATACCTTGCATGCAGTGTATTTTTTTTCTTTTGAGGGACTGATAAGAGCAACTACAGTTTACAGTGCCCTCCAGTGGTGAAAAACCTTTCTGGAAGAATGACAGCTAATATCCCAATTTTGTCTGAAGGTCACTACTCACAGGGTTTGGGTGATTCAGGTTTCAGTCCTATAAAGCATATTACATTCAGGTTTATTTATCATGTTTTGAGCCTTGTTTCTGTTGTCGCTTTTTAAAAAAATCTTAGATTTTTCTTCTTTCTGCTCCTTCTCCTCTCAGCATTGTCTTAATTTTTGGATTGACAAAAGTTGACAATAGTCATGTTGGAGCTGTATTGTATATAAGCTGTATGAGGCTTTGCTGATTATGTCTTTCCTGGTATAATATATGAGATTGGTTCTGGTCTTCCTCCCCTCCGAAATCTTATTTTCTATAGTTTCCTCAATGCTCACAATTTCTTTCAGCTCCTTCCACATTTGCCTTTCTGGCTTTCCCATATATTTACCAAGTCTCTCATATGTTGTTCATTGAGGACTTTTTTCATTTCACTTAAGCTGGCTTCTGCACTGTTCTAAGTTAAGAGTTGTTTCTGCAATGGTTTAGCCATCTGGCTAGCCCAGACCCCACAAGTAGTATGAAAGAGTAGATTTTTGGAGTAGGTGATGCTGGAATGTGGCATTGGGAGGTGGAGGGAAGATATTTCCATGTTCTGTAAGGCAGAATTTACCTTTATGCTTTAGAGTCCTTCATAGCAATTTTTATTAGAAGAATACTTGTCTTTGCCTATGCTGACTTTACTGCTGTGGGCAGGAGAGATTAGCCTGATTGCTCTCAAGCGATTGGCATTCTTTGTTTCCATTTCTTAACATAACTGACCTTTCCTTGTAGAAAATAGAGAGCTATCTTCAGGAATGAAAATGGAGCTGGATTCTACAACGAGCAGTCAAGATGTCAGGTCATTTGTGGTTTTATAGGGGTGGGGAGGAATTTTTGGGGGGTTAATATGATACAGGAATCACTTGCCTTTCCCAGATGATTTTCATTCTTTTACACATCATATACCAAGTAAATGTGCTCTGTGGTAGATATGCAAGGGATCAGAATTCATCAGACTTCAGTCAGCTGCTGTGAATGTAAATTCACATGTGCATGACTTGAGCGGACATATTCTGAGTTTCCAACGAGCTTATAATGGGAGTTGTCTTTTCCTGGGAATATCTAGATAGAGAAACAGAAAAAAAAACCAGGTATGAAGATCAGGTTTCAGAATTTGCAAAAGAAATGTTGCTTGCTGACTTTCTGAACCAAGTTTTACTGATTAGAATGGGTCTTTAATTCACATGGACTTTCTTTGGGATGGTATTTGAGAGATTGTTGGAACGGAGTACCTTGTCTTGCTTGAGACAGGCTAAAATTTGGAAAACAAACTAAGCAATTAAATAACACGGCAGAGCAGCCCACTGAAAGATAAAGCATGAAATGCTCTTCTGCAAACTGTGCTTGGCCTGGCTCTGTCTTAAATCCTTCCCAAAAAGATCAGTTGGGTGCTGTTGAATTTCCTTGAGGGAGGCTTTCCATGCCTCTGCCACAACCACAGTGCCTGGGAGTGAAAGATCCTGTTGACCTTGTAAAAATAAAAGGGGTGTTGCCCTTCTTGAGTCAGTTCACTTCCTGGGAATCTCTTGATAGCCTGCTCCTTGTGAACTCTGCAAATGCCTGGAAATTGAGTACCTATTTCTAATAGCTATTTCTAATAGCTGTGGAATAAACATGTATAAGAATAGCTCATTCGTTTGATTTTCCAGGCCGACAAAAAAACAGCGCTCACATTAGAATTGAGGTGAAGAACTGGTGATAGACATAGCCACGGCTGGTTCTGTAGTGACAGGCATGTGCTGCTCACCCTGTAAGGTTTCGCCAGTAATCTCCAGGCAGTGGAACACAGACATCAGGTTTCATGCCCCTCTGGGAGGCTGGGGACCTCTGAAGAGATGCTGATGGTGTCAGGGCAGCGTGAAAAGTTAGAAGACTGTAGTTGTCAGCAGCATAGCAGGTGTTGGAGTGACAAAGGTTCAGACCTGTGACACGAAATGTAGTTGTGCAGTGGCTGTAGCTGGCTCCTCTGTTCTGTCTTATCAACCATCTATAGAAAAGCTGGCTGGGAACTGAAGTACCTGCAGATGGTGATGAGTCTTGTGGGCTTAGAAGACTTTCTAAACATGGTGTTCAGTGATATGAATGTTAACTATAACAAGTCTACCTCTCTCCAATTGTTTCTGCTCCTTAAATGGCTCCAGGCATATTCCTTTATCCCTGCTAATAATAGATGGGATTTACAGATGGCTCATATACCAGGGACTTTAAACCAAGCACTATCAAAATGTGTCAAGCCATAGTTTTGGATGTTCTACGTGAACCTACTTGTGTCAGTATTTTCCAGGAGTGCTTCCTGAGGACAATGGTGTTTCCTTTTTTGGTTCAGCAGTGACAGGCATCTTGACAATGAGCTGTTTTCTGAGAGATTCTTGAGAATCACAAGATAACCTTCAGGAGTTAATGCAACCTAATTAGAATACATGATTATAAACTGCTCATCCTATCCTAAAATCTACAGATCTATGACTCTGTATTAACACACACACAAAAAAAATTAAAGCTTCTTGCATTTAGCAACCTTATTTTCCAGCTCAAGATGAAGCAGGGCAGAAACAAGATTTGTGCCTCCAGATGATCAGTGTCTAGATAAGGAGTGAATGATATCACTATACAAGGCACTTCTGATGTCTTCCTTAGAGACTTTCATCTATCCCACCTTAGATGAAGGAAAGCCAGGATGCAAGCCACTGAAACACCTTCTAGTTTAAAGACACTTGCAGGGTTTCATGTTTTGAATGATTATTATATCTACCTATATACTGGGGAGGTAAGGTGGAAAGAGAGGGGAGAGTGGAAGAGCTGAATTTATTTATTTGCTTATTTTTCTTTCAATCTAATTGTCTCTTTCTCCATTGTATTTTGTTGTCTCAGATTCTTCTGTTGAGTATTTAAAAAATAAACTAAGTTTTTAAACAACTGTACTCAAATAGTCCTGAGCTTCAGCAAACTAACCTCTGGTGCTGTGAGGGGGACTGCAGCACTAATGAAGGAGACTGAAACCTTTTACTTTGCAATCAAGTTTAACTCTGTCTTTGCAATTTCTAATGAGCCCTGAAAGCCTGAAAAACCTCAAAAAGGCAAATTGCAGTGTTTATTCATATTAAAGCACATGTCTAAGTCTCTATTAAGGATATGTAAATTATTGTACCCCACAATGGAATAAGGTATTTGAGGTTTATGTAAATTGTTTGTTGTGTGTAATGCTCCCTCTCTGTCCCCTGTCCAGTGAAATTTTTCCTTGATCGGGATTAGTTTGTTCAAGCATGTTAGTGTGCTGAAATGGTGCAAATTTAAGTCCTACCAGCAGCTCCCTGTTTAATCTTCACATATACGGTATTAGCACATGGCTTAAGCCAACGATTCTTCTTTGAAAGTTTCTTCATACTTTGATGGCCGAAGAGATGCTGTGCGTGGAGTTAGTGTGAGGCAAGGAGCATGCTCCCAATGAATGTTTTGTCACATCTATACACCCAGATTACAAGAATCAACTGCTTTGCACAAAATACTTCCAAACAGTGACCTGAGCACAGCGATAATGTGTTCAAGAGGAGCAGACAGCTAACAGGTCTTTGTTATTCAAGTTGAACCATTTCAAGAAATCATATCCCTTCAGCTGTTGCTCATGGCTTTGTGTCTATGGCTTATTTTTCCTATAGCAGTAAGCAGTCATGTGAGTACTCCTTCAGAAAGCGGAAAGGTTAAAAGAGATTGCTTACTTTAACCATCATTACTCAAAAGAGGCATAACTGTTCTTTCTGTTCGTGTGACACATAGCCACTCCAGCTCCGATTACGTCCGTGACAGTTACAGATGCTCCTGTGGATAGCTTTCAACATACAGTTCTTTGCATTTTCATGTCCTGATGCCTCCTTCCAATCTCAAAGCTCTCAAAACATCTTATGACTCATCTGAATGACACTGCTGTATTATTATCCCCATTTGAAAAATGGAGAAACTGGGTTAGAAAAGTATTATGCAACTTGCTCAAGAGGATGCACAGCAAATAGGTACTGAGCAGACACTTGACCTTAGTTCCCTGGTATTTTCCCTTGAACTCAAAAACTTGAAGCATGAATGAAATGAGAAGAAATATTTTAATTTTTTTTGAGTATTTAAAAAAAATCCTAGATTTTTTCTTTCAATTCTTTTTCTTTTCTTCATGTTCCACTACAGCTCCAAGTTTCAGCTAAGTCTGAAAGCACTGGGCATAATGATAATGTGTCCAAGAGGAGGAGAGGGCACTGACAGGTTCTGGAGATTCAAATTGGACCATTTCAAGAAATCGTGCCCCTTGAGCTCCCTTCGGGAGCACTGTTATGCAAGTTTGTGGTGTTTCCTTCTCATTACATGCATTCAGGGCGTGTTCCTTAAAAACCATGTAAGTATTTATTTATTGAGCAGCAAGTCACATGCATGACTAGCAGTGTCTAAAAAGATTAACTGCACACACAATACTGCAGGTACTGCTTGCCCAGAGACATGCCTATATGACCAAATCAATGTTTGGCAAAGAGGCATTGGGCTCATCTAAGAGAACAATTATTTAACCACCTTTGCTGCGTTAATCCTCGACGCCCAGTGGTGAAGCTATGGAGACACAGTCCCTGCACTGAGGTCCAGGGCGGTATCTGCTCCCCGCTCTGCCACACGCGATGCTTCATTCCTTGCAGTTACAGTCCTGATCCATGACACTTGATTCTGGACGGTGGCAATGCAGACATCCGATCCTTCATGCTTGATTTCTGACACTGGATCTCCATTAGGAAAATTACTGGTACCTGATCTGCCTGATCACAGCTACTTGATATATGGTGCTGTTCCCCATTGTGGCATGTTTACCACTGAAAGTAAATTTGAAACATAGTACAGCAAAAAAGAAGAATTGAGGCATTTGGTTGTACTCTGTGGATTCTGTGGCTGAAACATGATGTTAAGAAACCATATATTTTTAGGAAAATGGCAAGAAGTAGTAGTGCAGGGGTAAAAGGAGAAAAAAAGGAAGACATATTAAAAAAAAAGCTGTGCAGATCCTAAAGATTACATCTGTTGTTCATGCTCTGCCTTAACTCTGTATGCTGTGTTCAACACAGACTAGCATTTAAAACAAAACCAAAAATAGTTACCCCAGCTTCATGTAAAATCATCTTTTTATGTCAAATGTAGTTGATTCTGTTTCACAAATATTGCAGTTCTGTCTGTAGGTTTCCAGAAGCTTAGCCTTTGACTAAGCAAGCTGGTCAAAATTAGTTTGCAAATAAATTTATAATCTGGCTCATTTCCTAAGATTTTCAGTTTCATTGTCATCATTTTGTGCAAAAAGCAAAACTGCACTGAAATGAGAAATAGATATGCTTCATTCCAGTAAGGTTGACAGAATTGCTTTGCCTTCTTCCCCAGTTAATTTTATTTGGAAGTAGCACATCCTCATGTGTCCATCAAAGTCTTCTGTTTTCATGAGCCATCATTTTCCAACACATTCCAGTGTTTTGTTTCAAAACTCTTTGGTTAGCTCCAGTGACAACTATTTTTAATTCTTGTGCTGGGTGATATTAATTGGTCAGGGAATAGAAACTTGTGCTCCTGGTAATCACAATTCATTTTCCGTAGTGTCAGATGAAAAATCTAGGTAAAAAAAAATAATGCAGCAGTCAATGAAATTGAATCCCAAAGGCAGAAAGGCAAGTGAGGTCATGGCAAGCCTTCCAAATGTTTCCAGGTGCAAGCAGGATGGGAGAGAAGTCAAAGAGCCTGAAATCTTCCATGCTGTTAGGTAGGACAGACTTAGAAGTAATGAATGTCTCCACTATGTTCTAGTGGCAGAAAGAAAGGATTAGAAGTGATTAAGCAAGGGTTTTCATATGAATATTCTGGATTTAGAGATTGGCCAGCATCCCAGCTGCAGGTGACTAGTTGCAGTATCTAAAATTGCAGAACATGAGGTGAAATTCTTTCCTGGTGAGACCCTCTTAGCATCAGACAGTCAGACACCAGCCCGTGGCCAGAAGTTACATCTTCATTATTGTCACTAATGAAGCTATCCTTTGTAATTTTGTCCAGTGCCTTCTTATCTGTCCATTTACCCCATCACCTCCACAATATCCTGTCATACTAAGCTCTATAACAAGTAATTAGTGTGAGAATCTGTTGTTTCTCATTTGAAACTGATGTGCAATGCTTGTGTTGAGTGTCTCCATCCTTTTTCTCTGGGAGAAATGGCAGTCATTCATTCCCCATTCATCTTGTCACAGCAATTGTGATTTTCTAGAGCCGTGATACTACTTACAGGTGTGTGTATGACTTTTCAGTGAGTACTGAGATTAAGGCAAAAGCATTAGTTAGAAACAGGATATTTCTTTTAAAAATACAGAAAGAAAAAAGAAACTGAGAGAGAGGAATGAACTGTTTTATGAGACCATAAAACCAGCTTAGCAGACTAACAAGAAACCAAACAGCATGGCCTAACTGCAAAGTGAGATTGCTTTGTGAAATTGCCCTACCTTTCCGAAGAGCGTGGATTTTTTCCAGCTCATGAAAGTTGCCTTTCCAAAGAGTGGAAGTCAGATATTTTGAGAGGAATAATTCCTTTTGCAATGCTCATCTGAGTTGTGTAGACAGAGTGAGGAAATAATCTGTGATTTCTGATCAGTCCTCACATATTTCATACCTTTAGGACAAGGTCTAATCTATGATTCCTGCTGATGCTATTTCTCCAAGCAACGTTCATGGGAAATACATTGATAGGAGTCATGATGAAAATACCATCTACCACATCTTCTCACAAAATCAAAGATCCACTACTTAATATTTTGAGATGAGAATAGGCTGTTTTATTGTTCTCTCTCATTAGAGCCTACTCTGATGGAGCAGGGTTACAGGACTGGCTCTTGCCCAGGACAAGGGCAGACATAATTTAAATGATGATGAAAGCCATAATTCAAGTTTCTGTGATGATGACAGACTGTTTTCTAAGCATAGTTGTAAGCTTTTTGAAGTGGAGGTGAAAGGTGAGATTAGTCTACTCTGCCCGTAGCCCTTGAAAAGTTAGTTATGTAGTCAAAGCTGGTCCTCTCCTTTAGTCACGAGGGAGAGCAGTGCCACCGGGAACACTTCTTCCCATTTGTTCTCCATTGTTACATGGGGTTGAACTGTCCTGTAGACACTGCTCACTTTTTCTCTCCTTTGACTATAGAGGATGCCTTAGGCTAAATATCTTTTAGATGACTAAAGTTAGATTTATGAGATTTTTTTTTTTTTAGAGATTCTGTAACTTCATTTTTCTTGTGTTTCTGTCCAGGTTTAACCCATGTAATAGCACTAATTGCTGGCTATCCTGGAGAGGAAAGCCAGACAGGAGCATCAGTAGGGCTTTATCTGCCTAGACTTGGGAAAGAGGAAATAGGGTGTGACTTGTATCTGTGATCCCAAAGTTATTACAGAGTTTAAAAGGGGGGGGGGGAAGCCTATAACATAATCTTCCACTAGCTGCGTGAAGTGAGAAGGGACCATTTTGATCCTCCGCTCTGCCCTCCTACAGGGCAGAGGCCATGGAAATCGGCCAGGTAGTTTCTATATGGAGCCCAAAAACTTGTGATCAAATTAGAGTGAGTAACATTAATGGACTTCTGTAAATAGAAGTAGTGAGCAGATGAGGATAGGTCAGGGGAAGAGAGGAGAGGGCCTTTGAGGTAAGAGGAGAGTTTGTTTCATAACAAGACTGCTCTTCTCATGTTTCCCTGTCCCAGAAGCAGAGTCACTAGACACTCAGGAATCCAGATCTGATCTTTCATTAAAATAAATACAACAAACTTATTCTAAGCAATGTTATGTTTACTTTTTTAAATACAAAAAAATAGGTAACAATTTAGCCTGAAAACACATCAAGTGCAAAAGATCTAGCTCCTAGGGAATGCTAGTTTTCTTATATTGCATAGCCATAATGTTTCTTAATCCTCCTGTTTTTTCAAGTCAGAGTTTCCTATTTATGAAGTTTTATTAAATATTATACTACTGCATAACACAGGATGTTCACTATGGTCAGCTGTAGTATGCAGCAAGAGTCCTAATATTTATGTTCCCTGTTTCTTTGCATTTTAGCAATGCAAAGTTAGAGATAGCCTATAGCCCCTCTTATGCAGAAGCACAAGGAAGTTACAGGTGTAAGCAGATCAGGCTGGCCAACTCTTTTCTGTTCTCAGGTATGATAAGAATTCCAATTAGTGATTGGGGCAAGTGGGAAAGATAAGGGTGCAAACTCTTCGCCTGTCTTCCTTTTTGCTGGACAAGTTTCTAGGAGAGCACTGAAGCTCTCCTGAGGGCAATGCTTGTTCTGACCACCTGCTTCACTAAGAAACTAGGCCTGTTTACCAGTGCATGCAACTGCTGTTCTGCATGAGTTATTTAGAGGATGACTACTCTTCTCTTCAGCTTCTGAAGGGTTCCCACTCCTATAACATAGCAACCATTTGTTTTCACATGAACAGGAGGCAAAACTTTTCCCCAAAGACTTTTCAAAGAGCAGTCAGAAATGCATCTGGATTCACAGAATGACAGCAGATGGTGAAGCACACTGAAACATGACTACTCTCAGCAAAGGTTGTCTTGCACCTGTTCCGGCCACCTCTGTGGAATTTCCTTCCTAAATGGATCACACTTCAGTTCTGGTGTCTTCAGCTTAAAATCCTCCTCATAAAACTAACACTGAATCCTGCAGCATGGACTTAGCAAAGGCTTAAAGCCTCCACTTCAGAAGCCTGCAGGTGTGCACTGTAACTAAATTTTAATTTGGAGCAGGTGATAACAGGAAAGCACGATGTGTGCATTTTGGCAAAGAAGTGATACAACTGCTAAGCTCGAGTAGGCAGATTGGGTCCATTGGCTTGGTTCTTCTGTACCCACTGGGAAAAAAATATCTGGCCTTAGACACTTGTGAGCTAGTTTACTCTTAAGCCATTCTGTTAACACAAGGCTTTCATTCTGAGCTGTAGTTTAATAATGCTGACTACTGGAGTTCTTCAAGTCTAATGAAAGACTGCCTCACACTTTCTGGAAGGAAAAAAAAAAGAGAAAACTCTGGTAGTTGTATGAAATCAGGGGTTTAAGAGGTAGGATTGCGATTGTCTAAGTGATACAATGTGGTAGGGAGGTGAGGCTTCTCGGCAGGCAGCGTAGCACTAATAAAATATTTTTTCCTCAAAAGAGAAAAAAAAAAAAAAAGGAATTCCTCAGCATTTACAGGCTGAAACACACTGTTTCAGCAGTGGAATATTAATAAATCAGTGATGCCAGACTCTGTTTTATTTAGCCAATTTCTGTAACACTGGTGTACTTTATTGTTTATTCAAACTGCAGACTGATCCAGCGTTACATGTTGATAAAATTTCTATGAAAAGAACCTTCTGTCTGGGAAGAGCTATGGCTGGCCAAAGGAAGTGCTCTTTTTGCTTAGCCAGTTGGCCCAAAGGCCAAGCACTTTAAATCTTACGTGATTTTACTTAGTCCTGAGAGGTTGTGAAGGCTCCATTCCCGGAAGTGTTTAAGACCAGGTTGGATGGGGCTTTGGGCAGCCTGGTCTAGTGGAGGGTGTCCCTGCCCATGGCAGGGGGGTTGGAACTAGATGGTCTTTGAGGTCCTTTCTGACCCAAACCATTCTATGATTCTACGATTAAGGTAGGGAAATAGTGTTTCAGTTATAGGCACTGTAATGCAGCTGTGTGTCTTTTGGGTCATTGTGCTCATCAGATGCCCAAACTGACCTCTGCAGCATTTCTATGAAATAAAAACTTAGCTCATCTTCTTTACTGAACGTTGCAGCTGTTATTTTACTCCTGGCCTGCCTCAAGGAACACTGCTTCCCAAGAAAAACACTGAGAAGTCGAAAAATGGCAAATGTGCAACCTCAGTTTATCCCCCAGTTCTTATGAACTGTCCTAACATCTGTCCTAACATCTTTTTTGGGACTCCCCTGGATGGTAAACAGGAGCCCGTTCACAACAACTTGATTCTAAGGACTTTTGTTTTTTCCCATTGAGTGCATCCTTCCTTGCATTACTCACTCCACTCCATTTAAACAGGTTCTTCACCGATTGTAGACTGCCTAAAGGGTCTCAGAGGGAGAAGTAAAAACATGGGAGAAAGATGTCAGTGTGCAGGGAGGATCTGCCAGGGCCACTGAAGGCTTTTGAAGCTGAGAGAAGCAACTGCAAGGTAAATCCTGCCCAGACTCCTTGCATCTGCAAGGAGAGTCCTCCCTTGACTCAATGGCCTGCAGGAAAGCAAGCTCCATGCAGCTTGCATATAGCTACAAAAAGACTCTGAAATCTCTGATGTAACAACCTTAGAAGTTGGTGAGGTCTGAGTGGGTTTTTTTATTCAGTCAGCAAAGGCAGGTAATTGTCAGCAAGAGTCCTCTCCCTAGCTTTTGTGTAAGTGGTGATAACATATTTAGCACACACAAAATGTCTTTTAAAGTTTCTTTTTTTCTTGGAAATAATTTAATTTGCAATTTCTCACAACTTTAAGGCCAAGATTGATGTTAATTTTTGGAAGTTTCAAGTTGAACTATTAAAGCTTGATGAATTTTTTAAAAAAAGGTTTATTATAGAAGATATTGGGTGAATCTCAGCTTGTTTTGTATATTAGTGTCCTGCCAGCTACCATAGCACCTTTTAGATCTCATCAGGTAATTGAAAATTCAAAAAGTTCCACACAGGATCTTTGCAATGGCTGTTGATAGTGTTAATTTCCCGAATGTGTTTGATTGAGCACTGAATGTGGCTCATCTTTACAGCCAGGTGGCCGGGCACCTGATCATTTAGTTGAAATATATGGGGGTTAAGGGAGACAAAAATAGCTGATGATTGTGATGGCTTTCAAAGTTCAGTTATAAGGCTGAGAACTTGGCATGTTTCATTTTGGAATGAGTGCTCTAGGGAGAACAAAATAGCTATAAAAGAAGACGTGTAGCTACAAGGCATTTCTGTCGCTGAGCATATCCACCAGCACAAAATGGTATTAGCATGTGCACCCTGGGTAGGACAGGAAGACAGGGAGGAAAATTTCTGTGACCTTTATTTACCTCATGTCTATTCATTCTGTCATATGAAATGGAGCAGAATGGGCTATTTGTATTAATATAAAACAAACAGATCAAAGGGGAGAAAAATGGTAATACTTCCTGGATTTTAGGGCTTTTTAATATAGAAGTTAAATTTTATGTAACACCCTTCCTTTGAATTCTTCATCCCTAAAGCATAAAGGTATGCTGTGGAAACTTGCCAGGCACAAGTTACAATCTATTAATATATCAACAAATATTCACCAGAATTAGCCAACCCTACAAATAAAATCAGCTCAAATTACCCTTCCCTAAAAACACTCCTCTCCAG
Organism: Aramus guarauna; assembly: GCA_013400195.1. NCBI lineage: Eukaryota > Metazoa > Chordata > Aves > Gruiformes > Aramidae > Aramus > Aramus guarauna. The sequence goes on along the minus strand of VXBL01009005.1, from coordinate 627,924 downwards.
TATATGCATCTCATGGTGCTTTCCCTTCTTCTTCTACACAGTCCTGGATTCTAACATTGATGTTGAATGTGAATGTGCCATTTATTTCGTTTTTTTTTACACTAGACTTGCAAGAAGAAGTAGAGATGGTTCGAGGTATTTTCTGCACGCAGCTTTTCATGCTGGTTTGCTTAGTTAAAGCCTGTTTAATTCCAACTCTGGTTGCAGTCATACTGGTAAAAAAGTGTTTGCTTCAGCAGAGCCTGCCTGGATAAATAACCAATGCCCTGGCTCACTTACAGAATGAGTGGATTCCTGGTTTTGGTACAGTGCCTTAGCAGTGGAGCGGGAAAAAATAATTTCTTAGTGAGTATATGATGCAGAAATAGGCTAATAGTAGTTGTGGAGAGTGTTTACTGGTATTTAAAAAAAAAACAAACAAGCAAAAATCCCCAAACCTTCCTTCCCACTTCTGCACTCCCACAGTCGGTCTCATAGTAGAAGGCAGCAGGGAACAAACCACCACAATTGAAAATGAATCAGTGGTAGTTCAGCAGAAGAGCACTACGTTCTTTGCCACCTTCCCTAGCCTGGGTGTTGTTTTCTTTGCAGTGTTCTTATAGCAGAGAAAATAGGTAAACTCATCATGAATCCAAAAATCCTCTTTTACCTTTAAAAAGCAAAGCTTAGTTTCATAAAGCTAGCTGATCACAGAGTGACAGGCTGGGACACACATGGGTCTCGACTGCTCTTTCTGTTGATACTGCCTGTTGGGTGGGCAGCCACCACAGAGGATGCCCGCTGTTTCTGACCAGGGCTCTGATATCGTGGGCTGGACAGCAGGTAAGTTTTGTAGTTTGAAGGAAGCTGAGCTATCAGTATGTTTCTTCTGGAAAAGATAATACAACCTTTGTAAAACTTCTACCTCCCAACAGGCCAGGCAGCTTTGGGGCTCTTCTCCACAGCTCTTTTAAAGATCTTTTAATCAATACAGTTTCCCTTTCTCACTGAAATTACATTTACTGTATTTTTAGTATGTTCTGATGGAGCGAAAGGTGTTACTTACATCCAATTTTCCATATAACCACTTCTGATGACTGTCCCTTTCAAGTCTTTTCAGCCTATCCATCCTGAATTAACTTTTTTGTAAGAAAAGGCCTTTCGTGGTTTATAAATTTTAATACAGGATGCTAGCTGCCAGAAAGTTTTGGATTGCAACCAAAGATTTTAACCAGTCTACCCAGCAGATGAAATGAGGTACAGCTCCTGCTGCACCTGGAGACAGTACTTCTTTCATTGCTCTGTTTCAGAGTTATGACACCTCTGCTTTAGCCTCAGAAAGTCAGGAATTTTCCTTTAAACAGGCTTCCTGGAAATAGAGTTTTAGGCTATTAATGGGTAATTTATCACACAGTATTTTTCAGCCTTAAGAAACTCTGGGGTTTGAGGTTTGTTTTGTTTTTAGTATAGTAAATTGGGGACAGCTAAGCAGAGGTGGTGAGACTCTTGATGTGATATCTTTACAGCAGGAGATGATGATAGTGGAGACCCACCCTCAATGGCAGAACATCGTGCACTTTGGCAGTGAAGTGCTTTGAATTTCAGCTTCAGCTGTTAAGCAGACAAATGCTGATTATGGTGGCTTTTTTATGTGCTATGCAGTTCTTACTCACCCAAACAAACCCATTAACAGTGGGACACCACTGTTGTTGTGCTTGACCTGGATAAATGCTCACTGTGCAGCTTGCAGTGGATTCCCTCTCCTGTGCAAATGCTTTTCCACATGAAAGAGACCTGCAAAGCTCCAGAGTATGAGTATCACCCCCAGAACATGGATAGTGTCTTCCATTATCATTTTCATCTTCAAAGATCTAGATACTTTCTACAGAGAGATATACAGCTCAATTAACTTTTTTTTTCCTGCAAAAAGTGGTCATTAGGATGCTTACAGCGAGGCTCAAAATTTGAAGGTGGTAGTGTATCTAGAAGGCCAGTACATGGCATCTGCAGATTGATCACTGAACTCTAACCGGGATTTCTCTGTAGTTTGTTTCAGGGACTTGCTCTCATCATTTATCACTAGGGTATCTCCAGGATACTTAGTTACCAGGATCATTATAGTAAAGGAAGTCAGAATTCATAATTAATTAACAGGTCGTAGAGTAGTTGTATGCAGAGCGCCCTGTGGAGCAGTAAATTCCCTAGTCCTACCTCATGAAGTTCAGTGCCAGACTTTTTTTTGCTGTATGTTCCTGCCCTGTATAAAGCTGTTTCCTTTTCTGACCTTAAGCAGTGTTCCAGACAAGTGTTTTGGGCAGACCCTGGGGGAGCCATAAAGGTATATCACTTATGACACAGTATGTCACTTAATCTTAGGCATACAGTTATTTCAGCCCCCATGGTGAAAGAGTCCAACATGACTGCTGATTGTAGAAATGTATCATTTTGGATAAATTTCCTGGTCCGTGTTGATGTGTCTTTTTTAGGTTGGGAAGGGTGGGAGGGAGGAGGGGAGGAGGAAGAGAATGTTTTTTCTGTTCTAGTATCATGAATATCTGTGAACTCTCTGTAAACAGCATGACTATCTGAGTCTGGTTCATAGCTTTCATGCTTGCTTTCTCATCTGTTTCAGAGCTGAGCAGCTGTAAGCTTATATTGTTTCACAGGGAGCTGTTGTGTACTAGAGAAAGAGCAGACAAGGTTTAGCTCTCACTTGTGCACTATGGTGTACAGTACTTTCTCTGCTTCGTGACTAGTATGTAGCAGTCCTTTAATATTTTAGATAGGGGCTATCCTGTACCCGAAGTCTGAAGCCATTTCTTCTTTGAAGCTTATCGAGATTTGAATCTTACTGATTTTTCTACAGAAATATTCTGTAAATGATATAAAGGTCTTTTTCAAAACATCTTATTTGCAAATGATTAAAGGAGGCAGTCGTCTTTGCTAGGGATTTCTACTGTTTATGGCTACTATCACAATGAGGAAAAATATCAAGACATGATTTATCTGTAAAACACAGATTCAGCTATACATGGCAAACAGATTCAGATAAACATGATTCAGATATAAAAGATATTATTGGAAATTCTCTGCTAGATCCTATGGCCAGTCCAGCTACAAAATATGCATCTCTATGGACAATCAGACAACAAAATCTGCATCACTGTTGATCAGAGTTTCAGAAAAAGATATTTTTCTTTTGCTTATTTGTAAAAGGTGCAGCATTAGAATGAAGAATTTGAACCAGAAAGTCATAAAAGTAGGCTAACATATATTCCCTGCCCTTTCTTAGTTTATGACTGAGTTTTCATTAAGTGAATGAATACAGATCAATACAGGGTAAAAGCTGAAGACAAGAAGGTGGTCAAGATTGCTGGAGAGAATTAATTTCTAAGAAAGGAAGAGGAAGGAACATGGAAATTCCAGATACACAGTGCAAGGATATATAAGGCATGAAATAGGCACTGAGAGGAATAAAAATAAATGAAAAGTCAGCAGAAAAGTACGAAAGGGTAGATAAGGATAATCTTACAAAGATCTTAATTTAAGTAATTAAAATATAAAATAGTAGATAATAATTTTATTAGCTGAGCTTCTGAAAAGTTGATTCCTGCTGTATGTTTATGAATTGATGTTTTTCTTTTATCTGTCCTGAGATTTTATTTTAGAGATTTGAGCAGTTTCTTAAATGGAAGAGGAAATTGATGTGTTCAAAGGAAAGCCAAATCTTATGTTGTTTTCTGGGAGATGGAGAATAATGTGATGATGTGTACCATTTTCACAAAGGAATTTATTATATGTCCACAGAGTATATTCAATTTCTTTTTATATAGGAAGGAAACTCCTTCAGAAAAATATTCAAGAAAAATTTTCCCCTTTTTCTCAATACTGATCACTTCTAGAAAATTGTAATATACTTTTATGTCCAATATAACTATATACTTGAAAGAATACTGAGAAGGAGATGCAATAATAAACTTCAAATACATAAAAGATATACATACAAGGGAGCAGAGAATAAACTGTTCTTGTCATCCATGGATAGGACAAGAATTCAACTTCAATTACACTGAGCGAAATTTAGATTATGCTTTAGGAATATCGTCTAAGAGAAAATTGTCAGCCCTTCACCAGGTTGCTTAGAGAAGTTATAGAGGCTCCAGCACTGGAAATTTTTGAGAATAACCTCAATGTATGAGACAAACTTTAATACAAGTTCAATAACTGTTTTTGCTCCACATTGTCTTTCAGCTGCATAAGGACAGCTTACTTTCCTCCAGATATTCCCACTATTGTAGTAAAAAATATGCAGAAAGATTTAGTATGGATAAAACTTGAAATACAACATGCCCTATCCACTCTTAGCTAGGTTGCATAAAATTTCATGTAATGCATCTCTGAGTGATTGAGGGAGGTTGGTTTATAATGTCTTTTTTTCCTGAAGGTGGAGGTCACAGTGTCCCAGTCTAAATTACTGCTTGTAAGTCAGAGCTAATTGTTCATACTTGCCCTGCCCTTAACATATACCCTATGCAAACCTGATCCTTGCCAGAACCGAGGTACAGAAATGTCAGGAGAACATATGCTGCTTACACATCTGAGTGAGCAATGGCTGGAATGTGGAGCGTGCATCATACATGTGCTGCAGACTCATGCGTGGTAGGTGGCCCCATGTTATTGCTGGGGGAAAAACACCCCAAGTCTCCACAGCAGTAAAATAGCAAACTGGACTTGGGAGTTTTGGAGATATCTTGTGTAGAACAGCTCGAGACTGATGGACATTGTACAGTGGTCTCCAGATAAGGTTCAGTGATAGCTATCTTCCACAAAATGCAGCATATGCCAGTGCATGGCTTACAGCTAAAGAAAGTTGGAATAAGGCTCTACAGCTCAAACATTTCCACTTGAGCTCTTGTTTACAATGTTTGATGCCAGCAGCCATAAATTTACGAGGTGCTCTGTCTGGGCCTTTAATGGTTAGGAAATGTGAAGAACTGAACTAAATTCAAAAGACTAATGGTGAAAAAAACAGGAGAGGGAGGAAAACTCCTTTAAACTTGGGTCTGGTAGAAGAAGGTAAGGTAAGGCAGGGTAGTTAACATCTCAGCAGTACAATCAGAGGACCAAGAGTTGGTGAAAACTAAGTGAACAACTTTTTTAAACAGAAAGCAGGCTTTCTTTGCACTGGGAAGTTGTCACATGAAATTAAAACAAAACAAAACAAAATAAAACAAAACCCAGAAGTGTTATCTCTTTTTACTGATTAGACACGTTTTGGATGATTTGGGCTACAATAATTTTTTTAAAGATCTTTTTCTCTAATACCTGTGAGACTGACATCCAAATGGTGTGGAATTTGAAGTCCTCCTGTCCTTCACAGGCTTCGGGTCAGAACGTGCTAAAAGCTTGGTCCAGGCATCTCTGAACCAGAGGCTCGTTGTTCAGAAGCAGACAGCTAACAGAGCTGGAGTGGCAAACAGACTTGTCTGTGATAATTTCCTAATGCTAGCCAGCTTTCCATATTTGTGTGTGCAGAGAAAATAACACTGACTACAGTTTGAGTTCAAGAGAGAAAGCAAAAGGAAGACTTTACTTCTCTAGTCCGTCTGATCTCCACCTTTAGGCCCTTTATCTATGTCTATACAAAGTATGGAGTTTTATCACCTCTCTTGCAGACTCACTGTATCATATCTACAGGCATGTGAAAAATGTGAAAGACACAGTAGCAGCAACTTATCCATTGCTGCTTCACTGCTATTCCAAATTTTAGATGCGTCTGTACTTTGAAAATTACACATGCTGCTTTAAGACATTTTTCAACTGAACTTGAAATGAGAAAGAATTACTGGTTAATTTCTTATATAAAAGCCACTTCAAAGAATTCAACATCAATGGAGCAGCAGTTGTATGGAAGAAATAAAACTCTTTTGGGAGATTATTAAATACCATTCATTTTCACAGTTGATTAGCACTATATTATATTGTGCAGGTGTTTGTTACACCTGTGTGCAAAATTTCCCAGGATTCAGCGTCCACCTTTGCACCATGGTGCAGTGGCCTAGTATTCATATTCTGAAACATAGTATTAGGCAATGTTAGGCATATGGAGAATTGTGTCATCTTCAAAACTAGTGGAATTGTTTTTCTTTCTACAGGATTTCAGTTGGTTGTGTTTCTTTATTTTCAGTTCATGAAGGGTAACTATTGCTGCAGCTCGTACCCTTAATCTCCAACAGACTTTTTAGCAGTTTTGGTGCTGGGCAAATCTGATGACCAGTCATCGCTAAAATTTGTGAGATGAAAATAAGAAAGCTGTTATATGGGCTTTTTGTGTGTTAATGATAGGTACAGTTTCTCAGAGATTCTTTCAGTGACTAGGAAAAGTGCATTCAGGTATTTGGCTATTAAAAATATCTGAAATTATTTACATATATTATTACTGAATTCCATAAAGCAGCTATGGTAATCACCTCACAAAGAAAGAGATGTTCAAATACTTCAAGTAATACTATTTTTTACAGAAGACTTTCCCTTAAGTAATTAATTCTCACTGAACTCTTGAAAGGTATCTGAATACGTAAAGTTATTTCCAGTTTACAGAGCAAGAGGCAGAGATCACAGATTCCCAGCTGCAAAGAAGTTATTGGCAAGAGCTTTCTGAGCCCAGAAAGCAAGCTGATGTTAGCTTGCTTTCATTTATTCCTCTTTTCTAGCTACTACACAGCAGTTGTCTCTTCCAGTTCAGCTTCAGACAGAACTACTAACACATACTGATGAGATTTTAATGAAGCATTTTTATAGTTTGCTTTCTAGATTTTAAAAGTGTCTGGCATTTTTGTGTGTCATGGCATAATACTAAGTCAATAGGACTTTACAGATGATACTTGATAATAGGATCTTACCTCACAGAGCTTAAAATTTTTATTAGTGTTTATAGTACTGGTTTGAGGTATTTCACATAACATTTCCCTGGGCAACTGTAAGAAGAGATTTAAATGTTTACCATATGTGGCTGTGTGCACTAATATAACACATGATTTTACCATTACTATCTATATGTCTTTTTTTTTTTTTAATAATTTCCTTGCTTTTACAAAATAATGTTCCTTTTGGAGAGGATCCTTGTGGCTGAGAGGCTTTGCCTGTGAAATCCCCTAGCGCAGGAGCCCTAGCTGGATGGGTGGCAAGGTCTAATACACCTTTAACCTGTTTTTTGTGCAGGGGGTTTTGGGAACAAGGGGGAAGCTCGCTGTGAACTCCTGCAGGGATGTTTCATCCAAGATAAATGGCTATTCAAACCTGGCCATTTTTACAGATATGCAAACACCTCTCCTGGAAGTTTGGGGCTTCTGCAGATGTGAAACTGTCAGGAGGGTTTAGTTTATGTTTCTAACAGAGATGAATGGAAAAAGGCAGAGGGGTTAAAACATAGCTACTCTCTGCGGCAACCGACGTGATGTTCTTTGCTTTGGTATTCTTTTCTTTTTTTTAACTGCTGTCCTGTATATTATTCTTTCTATGAAATAGGGATCCCTAAACTCCCTCTCTTTTTTTTTTCCTATCCTGTTTCCTATTTTAAAATCATTTAACCTTCTCAGTCTGCTCAGTGAATACGCTATGCACAAAAACACATGGCAGTCACCTCTTGGTAATGTCTGTTATGTAAAGAAGAGATTTCAATCCATGTTTTAGGGTCATGCATGGACACAGTTCACCTTTCACTCACAGTAGCACGCTGCTCTCAGAAGGTGACAAATGTACCTAGGAACTCTTTTCCTTTATTAACCTGTGGCAACTTGAGAACAAGCTCCTGAATTAGCTTATCAACACTGACTACATGTTGATTAATAAATGACTGTGGGAGAATGACTTTGGAAACTTTTGAAAACTTCAGCTGCAATTGACTCTAAAAGACATCTTTGGCACCTAAAATAAAGAGAAGACCTTTCATATTCTTCATTGAGTGAACAGATGCAATCTTGAAAGGCTATTTAGTGTGTCAGATATTCAGAACTTGCTGTGTGTTTTACCTAATTCTCCCTCACGCTCCCCATTTAAAGGATGGAGAAACTGAAGTTAGCGAAAGAAATAATTCACCAGGATCACAAAAGAAGCTCTTGATCCTTTGAGAAGAGCAGCAGTCTGGCTGTTTTACAACCATCTGGCTGACTTTACCTGTTGATTTCTATAAGAGGTAGAACACAAGTGCATACTGACCTGTGTGGTCAATCTGTGACAGTAATTTGTCCAAGGTAGCCTTTTCTTTGTATTTCAGAGGCAGCCTTTCTCCATCAAGGTGATCCATACTGATTTGCTTCTTGGTCATGTCGAATATAGTTGATTTGAGATGAGAAGTTCTGGTTTTATTCTTTCTTTTTAATTCTGTTTTTATTTTTTTAACCAACATGAAAAATGTTCAACAATTCAGACCTATGCCAAGGGGAATCCTGTTCCTACCCATGATGTTTCTTCTTTGTCCAATGTTGTTTTTCTGAAAGAATTGAAGGCCTTTTGCAAAAGCAAAACATCAGCAAACTGTTTGAGTTATGAATACTAATCACTGGGTTTGAGATGTTTACTGGCAGGCAAACAAACCAAAGAACGGAGTCTCTCTATCAGACTTTGTATATTGGAATTTGTATGACCAGATCATAGTAAAACATAAGAGCCTCTTAATTTGTGGCAAATTAGTACAGTCTTGATAAATACCAAAGTAAATTAATATGTTGGCTATGAAGAGAATTGCTTGTGTATAAAGGGCTAGCTATGTGACAGATGAAATATAGGGTAGAGAAAGGGGGTCTGATTTTTTCAAATATCTGCATTCCAGTGTCTCCTTCTTCTTTTACCTTCCTTAATGTGTATTTGTTTTTTAACAACTGAATTGACTTCCTGCCTGGCATAACAGGCTTTTCATTCAATAGACGTTTTCATCTGAAAAGCTCGCCCTAAGACGTAGTAATTTCAAGCAGCCACATTTAAGGTCCCTGTACGGACCTTTATTCTCTTCAGAGCAGGGATCACATTACATACTAGGCTTTTGAAAAGCAACAACACCACTGCCAAAGTGTGTCTACCCATAGAGACTTCTCACGTATCACGTAGCCTTTTTGCTGTCAAATTCCATTGGAGTGCAAATAGTTCAGTCCCTGGTAGGGCTGATGTCACTGAACCGAGCGCATTTAGGATGCGCATCTCTATATTCACTTCATTTGTAAACTGAGAGCTATAATATATTTTTTATATATACTTACATATGTAAAGAATGTCTCAAAGGCATTTTTCCTCCTAAATAATTTGGGGGTGTCTTTCTTCTGTTTTAATCAACTATATGAGTGTAGTTTATAAATTGGTTGAGCTGGAGTTGCCAAACTTGGCTGTATATCTGAGCAGTCTGGATGGGAAGTCTTTGCAACTGATGTTGTCCTCAAGCAGCTGATCATCAGAGCGTTTCCTTCCCCTACCCAAACCAGCAAAATGACTACATCCAGCAGGAAGAGCTCTTCTACATCTGTGGTCAACAACTTGGCCAAAATATTCGATCCAAATGCTTTGCAAAACCAAAGGCCTGATAATGGAATGGAAGCCCCCCAGATTCTTCATGTTGCAAGCAGTGATGTCAGCACATCTGAAAGTTTTAACACCATGGATATGAAGTTTGCTTCCCTTGAACAGAAAATAGATAAGCTGTTGACTCTGCAAGATAATGTCCTTAAGAAGCTTAACAGTGTTTCCCAAGAAATCTGTTGCATTGAAAAAGACATTGAGATTGTAAAGGCAGAAACGTCTGAACCTGTATCAAGGATGCAAAGAAACAAAAATCTGAGAAGTAATGAAATGAAGAGACTTTGCCTTAAAATGGAAAAATCTCTTTCTGATATAAACAGGAATGCAGAGCGGCAGGTTAAAAGACTAGATGGACTGGAACAAAGTGTTTCTGGACTACAGAAGCTTGTAGGGCCTCTGGTTGAGAAGGTTAAAACATTAGTAATTCATAATTCAAGTGTAAAACACCATGTTCGAAAACATAAACTTTGCAAGACAGGTGATTATACAAAAGAAACTGGACATCTTTTTAGGATGCATATTTTCTCGGAGACAACAGCTGATGCCCTGCCTAAGAAGAAAAGTGAAAAGGTGAGCCCAGGTTTGTGTTTCAACTTGTCAGGAATCATTTCAAGCTACAGATATGTTCTGCTATATGCTTAGTTTTTCATTTCATTTAAATAACATTTCATACATAACATTTCATAACATTTAAAAGACAACAACCAATGTGCTCTAAAAATGAAAAATATTAGAACAAACTGAGCAAGGAACTGGAAAAGATATAGAAAACCTACTGAGTGAATAAATGCCTTCATTTTTTTCTAATAATTTCTTTACAGTTGTAAAACATAACTAGGGGGTCACTGACACAGGTGACAAAGATTGACACAGACTTCAGGAGGCTTGGGTCCTGGCCATACATTTTACTATGATCTTGTCTGGATTTATAATTATCTGGGGGAATAGAGTTGCACCACTCATGTTATATGCAGTGGGATCTAGAGCTTAGTGAAACTGTTAAAAATCCTTATTGGGTCAGGGCATGTATGTCCTTTATTTCAAAGAACAACTTAAGTGTGCTGTTCCGATCTGGTATTTCTGCTGACACTGGGGAGGGGGGCACTTCTAAACTGGGATCTGAGGTAGGGTTACCGTAACTGGAGCTGTGGCTTGTGTAAACTTCCTTGGGGGAAAAAATGCCTGTGTCACCGTAAGGGGAGTTTTGTTGTGTTCTTTACAGGTCAGATTAAAAGACCACAAAAAATCTCTTGAAAGGTTCCATTGATTGTAATAGGCTCTTGTAAGGTAGTTTAACTGTTCTCTGTTTGGTAAAGAAGCCCAGTAGCATTAGAAAATTAAGGAATTTTGACAAAATCTGTTGATATTTAACTAACCTACAGTGAACCAAAAAGGTTGCCTTTCATATTCCTTTCCTCTTTTTTTTTTTTTTTTTTTTTTTTCAAAAAAAGTCACACATGGGCTTTACTTTTTGATACATTTCAAGAGTAATTTTGGAGTTCATTTTTCTAAAGTTTCTGAGCAGGAAAAACATTGTGTGAAGGTATTATTGGAAATGGCATTCTTTGAAAAAAGAAGCACCCAATATTACTCAGGCTGGTCTGGTCAGCAAATCAGGTGCTTTTCAGCTTGGTTACTCTTAGGCAGCCCCACTTCTCAGGTACAAGACAAGAAGCATTTGAGCCATCGTAGGACACAGCAGAGGAGCATCTTGTAAAGCTCTGTCAGCTGAACTGGCTGATCTGCCATTATGTAAGGATATCAAATGTGCAGCCCTATTTCCAGAGCATCATTAACTGAAAGGAAAAGTTACTGCCCTGCCAAAGGAAGCTGACAACAAAAGTGTTTTTTACAGGCCTGTCTTGAACATCAGGCTGAACTGGTTTCAATAAAGGAGTTTTAACAAAAGAGAAAGTTCTTTTGTACCAGTACTTCGATGAGAAAATATTGCTTATTTTGAGCATCTGAGTTTAAAGCTTCTTTTACTTTTCAAAACATCAGCAAAAACATCTGTTGTAAAAGCCCCATCGGGGTGAGACCCACAGGTCATCTCTGTAATGCTGTGAGAAAAGGAGACTGAGGGGAGATCTTATGACTCTCTACAACTACCTGAGAGGAGGTTGTTGGTCTCGTCACCCAAGTAGCAAGTGACAGGACAAGAGGAAACAGCCTCAAGTTGTACCAGGGGAGGTTTAGATTGGATATTAGGAAAAAATGTCTTCACCAAAAGGGTTGTCAGTCATTGGAACAGGCTGCCCAGGGAAGTGGTTGAGTCACCATCCCTGGAGGTATTTAAAAGACACGTAGACGTGGTGCTTAGGGACATGGTTTAGTGGTGGACTTGGCAGTGCTAGGTTAACGTTTGGTCCTGATGATCTTTAAAATCTTTTCCAACGAAAATGATTCTATGATTCTATGATCACTGCAGTTCGTGAGCTCTACCTGTCTCAGTGATATTACAAATTAATCTAAACTATTTATGAATGTAATCTGAATCAGGCCTGGGATGTTAATGAACTGGCCACTCCCAGAGTCCCAAGTAGGTGCGAGGCTCTCTGTGCTAGAAATGAGGAAGAGGAAGGAGGAGACTGTGCAGGCTTTGCTCGTGAGGTTGTGGGAGCCGGTGGGTGTAGTGGAAGGGAAGGTCAGAGGAAGAATTTGTGCTCCCGGCTGGCCAGAGGGGAGCTGGGATGGCAGAGATGCAGGTGCCCGGTGGAGAGTTCAGAGCTGCGAAGGGCCTGGAAGTGGAGGGTAGGGGGCTTGAACATGATGGAAACAGAGGCAGCCTACTGACAAAGACCCAAAGAGGAGAGGGGCGAGCAGAGTCTCTTTTTCCAACAGCAGCTCGATTTGTAATCCCCTTACTGATTCATTTTTGTTTACGCAGACTCTCAGTGATGTTGAGTGGACTTGGTAGGAGCTTGTCTAGCATGACGGCTTAGGAAAGGCAGCACAAGCATGTCTGGAATCACGATGGTGATATTATTACGTTGTTAATATTTTGTTTGTTTTATGAGATAGCATACATATGTTAACTTGTCATTACCTTCCTCTCTGTGCATTTGATTTATTAGTAAAGAACCATCATAAAATTATCAAGCTATCCTGTGAACAACAGCTGGCTTTAGTAAACACTTAGTCATCTTGAGTTTAAGTAAAAACAGACTTGAATTCAGCCCTGCATTAACAATAATAGAACATGCTATGATATCCTTCAGCAGAGACTGGAGAGCTTGCCTGTTAGCTTAGTACGAGCCAGTATTTACCAACGTTCAGGGAAGACTCTCCTCTGCCTGAGGGGGTAGGAACAGCATCTCTGAGCAAGTCAGTGAAAAGACTGGTCCATGAGACACTGCAAAGTTGGTTGCTTGTGCCTCTGCCTGCCACATATTCAAACTGGATTTGCAAGTGAGGTTCTAAGTTGTTGTGACAAAAGCAAAAAGAAAAGCAAAGGAATAGAGAAATAGGGGATCTCACCCTTGCAGAGTTTTACACCTAAAATGAATCACTGATACCTGGTGGAATAGCAATGAACAAACCTACCTGATTATGCAGAAATCAGTCCTTGCTTCTGTTAACACAACCCTTATCACTGTCTCTAGTCCCTGCCTGATGACAATTTTGAACAATGCTGACCCTGCAGAAATGCTGGTCACCAGGCCAATACCTCCTTTATCCTAGGTTAACTCCATATGGCAACACTGAGCAACCCTGCAATCATTTTAGACATACACAGTCTTATTCTGTTCCCTTACAGCTGTGAGCAAGGTGACCCATTCGCTACAGGTGATTTGGAAGGACAGTACCCGCTTTTGTGCACTGCTGGAGATGGTCAGATATTTTGCATGATGTGTCTATTTGTCATCCACCCTGCCCCAGCTATGAGCAAATGCCACCTCTTAGTTCTAATGACTGAGCTGTCTGACAAATACTTGGCTGTCCCCAGCCTGATTCTGCAAAATAATCCAATAATTCTTAATTACTAGTAGGTGATGCAATAGGTGGCCATGGATACATCTGGATAAGGCAGTGGATTGTGTTTGCGTACTGCTTAATCGCCTGCCTTCCCATCCCTCCCTCTTTAGAGAGGTGCTGCTCTTTGCTTTATTAATTGTAGGGTTGTTTTTTAATTTTTCCTAGCTGACTTGTTTTACAGAACCGTATTAAGTAGAGAGCAATGGCAAAGGCAGAACAACGAGGAGGGAAGAGGGTGAATGGGAGAGAGGTAAAGAGGGGGTAATAAGCAGCTGGGGTGTGTAATCTCTCTCCTGGCTTCAGCAGGAGCTGGAACAGTTTCCAGATCACAAGCTCCACAGGGACTTTTTTTGTTCTGCAAAATACAGGGATCACTCTCCTCCAAAGCAAAATTTCTGCTTTCCTGCCTTTTACTGCCATCCTGAAATACCTCCTCTGCCTCGTACAGGAGGTTAGTTTATTTCTGGTTTGGGTTGGAGTTATAATATTGTGTGGCCTGCAGACACTTCATGCTTTGTCAGTGCTGCCAAATGTCTCCAAGCCGTTTTCCACCGAGTGCAGCGTGACCCTATCACCACATGGCTGAGAGGAGTAGCATGTATTACTTGTCATTTTAAGTTATTTTCTCACTACTACCACCCAGGGAAATCAGCAGTTCTACAGTAAGGGTCTTTAAAAGTCTTGAGGTTTTCCTCAAATTCACCTTTTTAAGTAGTCCGTGATAATCCTGTTGCAAAATGACTCTGTAACTCCATTTTTCAGTCCTCTTCCTTCCTCTTATCAAGAAAGAGAGTAAAATAATACCTCTCTTATTTCCTCCAAATTAAACAGTTTAGAGATTCTGTACTATTAACCTGTGAATACTCACTTGGAGAGTCAGAAAGTCCCTTTTGTTGCCATCGTAAAGTGATGTTGGACCTTTCTGCAGTTGCCTGCAGGTTGCTGTAACTTCAGTCTCCTGCCATTTCTACAGGCTTTGCCATAGGACTAACAACTATGAGCAGTTTGAGGCTGTTTCCCACACTAAAAACACTCCAGCAGCAGGATCTGTGTTTTCTGTTTGAACCCTCTGTCCTTCCCATGCAGATATCACACAGCAATTGCGACTCACTGGCTGCTTTAGTAGGAGTCTGCAATGAAACTGCTGTTTGCCACGTGTGTTTAAGGTCCATTCAGCCTCAGTCTATAACTGTTTTTCTGATTTCTTCATTTTGCCTACAAATACTAATGAGTCCCTTATGCATTATTTAAATTCTCTCCAGATTGGCCATGTTCTGTGATTTTTTTCATATTCCAGCCAAACAGGAAGGAATTGTTTCATTTTCCTTTTTTCATCTGTCTGCAAGAGTTTCTGCTGTCCTCAGTGGTTTTGAGGGCAGAGGCTTTCTGCAGAATCTCAGCAGATGGGTTGTCTGCTGCTTGGGCAATGCAGCCAGTCAGTGCTTTCATCTGCTGTTATACTCGGAAATACTCTTCTTCCCCTCAGGACAGACCCCTTTACCTAAATATGTTCTTGGTAGAGGTAGTCCAGTTTTTGAGTGAGATATAATACATTAGTTATACTTCTCTCTCTGTCTATCAAACCTGTGTGTTTTCTCCAGACAAGACATTTTCTTCTTGTTTTGCCCCATTTTCTGCCTTACTGACAGCCATAGGAGGTTTTTCATGCCCTTCCAATTCAGAATGCTTTTTAATTTTGCTTTCATTTAGCCTCTGAAGTTTCTGTCTGCTCTACAATGTTTCCTGAGTAGGATCCTGCCCTGGGCGCTGTTGTGGTTTTGCTCTCTCTATAACTCTGAGGAACGTGTGGAATGAAAGCAGGCACAGCTGATTTGTAAATACCTGCATGCCACCTCAGATGGCTTATGGGCATGACATTAACACCTGCGTGTTACAGCAACTGTTTTAGGAATCCATTACAATTCCTTTGCAAAACTAGAGAGATCTCATGATGAAGATGAAGAGATAATTGCTAAGTGCAAGAGAGCAAGACAAGGCAGGTCATCAGAGAGCAGTCCTGTAAAAGCAGAAGGTTCCTCAAAGAGGTGAGACAGTGGTAGGAGGGATTTGCTCAGACAAGAAGTCTTCGCCTGCTCCAGTCATCTAAAATCCACCTTTTATCATCAGAGATCCTAGCCATTTAGTCAGTTTTCAGGTGAGGACTCCTCTCAGCCCCTATCAGGAGTCAGATCCATCTCCCAGTATTAAGGGTACAGTGGTTGAATACCTCCTGTGCTAGGAGAGTGCCATTGCAACTAAATGCAAGGTCTCCCCTACACTGGCTTTTGACGACAAGGGTACCTGTTCTGGAACATAATTAACTCGGTGCTGTCCTGGCAGCACCCTGGGTTTTGTGCACATGTGCACCAGTGAGGAGGAGTGGTGACGGCTGGCTGGGCAGCAGCCCCAGCAGAGCCTGGGAGGAGTCCCACCACATTCCATTCGCTGGGTGCTGCCTGCATGGTGAGGCACCGCAGGAGAAGGTCTGTTTATAAAGGGGAAATAAAGAGATCCCAGGTCTTCCCCTCCACCCAAAACCCCTTCTTGTTAAATGAAGTGCATTATTAGGAAACCTGCATTTCTGGAATCCAATTCAAAGTGAGTCATCAAAGCTGTAGGGCATGATTTCTGAAGTTCATAACCCTTTGGAAATCTCCCAACAGTGTAATTTCCCAAAAGCAGTTTTAGGAAGGGCGGTTCAAGAAGTCTGAAGATATTTATCATTCATATAATTGCATGCTCACCCCAGATAAATTAGTAGAGCTGAGAAATAGTCTCTTAACAATGAGGCTACTTAACTGATGCTGTAGCAAAAAATTGCCTGAGTAGTTTGACAGATAAGTGGTTTATGCCCGCAGCTAAAAAGATCTGCCACTGATTTGGCTTTCAAGCTAGACTTTTTTTCCTCCTTTCTCACACTGTGACAATAGTGGAACCCACTTTAGAGGATGAGCCATTTAACGGTAAAAGAGAAAATGTGGAGAATATCACCTAGAAAGTTTTGGAGATCTGGCATGGGTGCATATGAGGCACATATGCACCTGCGAAGCACGTGGGACCCTGTAGGTCATCACACATGTGAGGGCATTGAGCAGTATAGAGAAGGGGTAGACGTGAGACTGTCTAATGCATTAGTAAGATAAGCAGTCAGAGTCTCCAGTGGTTGTGCTTGCCTGACGTTGCCCCTGGTTTGTTCAGGTGAGAAACCCAAAAGTAGTAGCAACAGGTTGATTTGATTTCCCAGATATGGTGAAAG
Organism: Aramus guarauna; assembly: GCA_013400195.1. Taxonomy (NCBI): domain Eukaryota; kingdom Metazoa; phylum Chordata; class Aves; order Gruiformes; family Aramidae; genus Aramus; species Aramus guarauna. The sequence continues at coordinate 611,147 of VXBL01009005.1, read as the reverse complement.
GATATGTGTCAAAGCCAGGTAATGCTGAATGCTCTGGTCTTAGGAGATGGATTGGTAGCCTCAGGTTTGTTGGTCATTATTACAGATCTCCATGTATTCCAGACACATTAATATTACACCAATAAATTTGACTTAAAAAATCTGCTTCCAAAGCTCTTATGCCTGATGCTGACTCTGTTAAATGACAGTGACTAGACCTAAAGGCAAAAGTAAAGATGTTTAAAAACAACCTGTTACCATTAGTGCAATATGCTGTGTCTTCACCATAGCAGATGGCACACTTGAGGCCATGGGCTCCACCAGGAGCCTGGTTGCATGAAAGCCTCTTCTATTCTTCAGTGTAAGACTCCCTGTTTTGAGAAGAATGGCCTGTCAGGAGGAAACATCCATTTGAACAGGACAGCTACTGCTTCTCCACTGCAGCAGGTGGGAAGTCAGAAAGCTGAAGTGAGGAATGGACAAGGCTTTGGCTTCACTGATCATCAGCTTCGCATCTAGGATGGTGTTATTTCAAGGGATTTTTCAGTATTTAGTACATGTCTTCATGCAGAGGATATTATCTCTTTACCAAAGTATTTTCAAGGCAGCAGGTCACATAGAAGTTCTCTTGTATTTCCTAGTGAGGGAATCATGATTCTCATGGCTTAGAGGTTATTTTTGTGTGTGATAGAAAGATATTTGTGGCTTGAGTTTGGTTTATACAGAAAAAAGATTCCTCTATCTATTTCAAGGAGCTCTATATAGGTCATGGAAGAGTCAAAATCTTTGCCTGAAGGTGCCAGTAGTTTGTGTAGTGTAGCAAAAAATAACAACATGGAAGAAGATTCACCTGCCAGTAAAAGCAGCATTCCCATCTGTGCGTTTTGTATCATTTATAAGTTTGTATCAAAAATGCATTAGCTGAATACTGTACATTGCTGGGGGCAGGGGGGGAAGGGTGTGTATTGAAGAAGAACACAAAAGGAAGGAGGGGATGGATTGCAGCTTTGGGGGTTAGCACAGGAGGTATCACCACGCATGCCGTTGCCCCAAGGTCTCTACTGTATGCAATGAGTTCTCCTGCATACTGATGTGGAGATGCTGGGAGCATCCAGCGACAAAGCCCATGGCTGATTTCTGGCTGTTAGTGAAATTAATTCATCACAGAGCGCAACTAACTTAATTGTGTTGATAAATGGATGGTGATTGGGTCTTACACAAAACCAGGATATCTTGCCGTAATAAAGCTCTGCAAAGTATCTTAAGAACATGAGAAAGAGACACCAAGAAAGAAATGTGGTTTAGGCATGTGCAAGGTTTTGTGTCTTGGTGTTGGCTGATTGAAGTTGGGAATAATGTCTTGCCTTCAAATGAAAAGTGATGGGGTGATAAAGGACTTCTAATGAAAGGATTGAAGCTGCTTCATGAGGCCATTCATTACAAAAATTTTTGCAGTAGGAAAAAAAAATCAAAGAGTTTTATTAGGTGAATAAAAAAAATGTGAAAGTTAGCTCGGAAAACATTCCAAGAGTAGGACTGCAACAGTATAAAGAAGGAATTTAACTAAGTACAGCTCATTAAAAAGGAGTCAGATGTCTATAAAAACATTAATTTCTCACTGCATTTGAAAATTCTTTTAAAATATATTACATTTATATGTATAACTACTTATTGCTTAATTTCTGCAGGTTTCTAAAGTCAATTTAAATAATTTCCAAAGGTGCGGTTTTTTTGTTTCCTTTGGTCTGTACTGAAGTTTTAGCCTCTGGAGTATCTCACGTTATTCTGTTATCATCATGCGGGCTTTTATTCTGTCTCTATGACTTAGGGTCTAGCAATACTCTGTATGAAAGAATATGTTTAAGTCTGGAAAATGTAATTTTTGAAGAGACAACAGCAACTTGTGTAAATACACAAGCCAGCTAGGACACCTTTTTGCTTTGGTATATTTTGTAGGGTCACAATGCAACCTTTCATAGTTAACCTTTTGTGGAATTAAAATGAAAACTTCATTGAAAGCTTTTGGCTTATATGAATAGGGAAAATAACTGCAGTGCCATTAACCTCACTGTGCATATTCAAGTCATTAAAGAAAGGGGGACACAATAAGGTGGAGGCATAATTTCTGCTAAGAACTATCGATTCTAATAATTTTAGAAAATGCAGACTGGAAAAAGTCACGTCACCAAAGTTCAGGAAGAATAACATGTAAATAAATAAAATCCCATTAGGATTAAGTAAAAAGCCCCTTAAGAAAGCACTGCTAACAGACTGAAGGAAGAGGAGTGTTACGAAGGTGTCATTACAGGTATCATTACAAACCACCGCACCTTTCAGATGAGATTTTCGGAAAAGCGTGCTGGCCCTGGGTGCTCATGGCCTGTGGGCTCTCTCGGAGCAGCTGGCTTGCCTGCCTGGGCTTGGGCATCACGGGGAGACTGCAGGGAGGTCTTTGTGCCTCCCGTGGTGTGCAGCTGACCGGGAGGGACACGTTGACTTCTGTCAGCTTCACAAGAACCTGGCACAATCCCACCCTTTACAGGGAAGTAATAATGAACAGAAGTTTGTGTTTTTATTGCTGCGTCAAGATTTGACAAGTTGGAGTCACACCTTGCTACAAATAGCAAAACATAGAGAAAATTGGGATGCTCATGTAAAGACTACTCATGTGTCTACAAAGAGTCCAACATCTACTCCTTACATTTGTACATCTGATTCTGGTGCACCACTGACCCTATATTTATTGCAAATAGCTGCATTTATTGATTCTGAAGGATACCAGTAAATGTTTCATTTGTGGTGTTCTTTTTTTTTCCTCCTTCTCCAGCTCCTCATCTGCTGTTTAAATATAAGAGATCAGAAATGATCCTTGAATAAACACCATAGTAATTTATGCAACATCCTGACAGTTTCAGATATTCGGCATCATCCAGTGTTCCACCAGACGGATTTTCAAAAGCTGGCTTCTGTATTTCACACCTGCAAACTACAGCAATATTTAGTAGGAAGCGTTGTGTGCCTGCAATTAATTCTGAATGCAGAAGTGAAATCTGGCCCCATGCATCAAAGGGCTTGGAGGCTGTTTCTCTGGTTATTTGTTCAGCTGACTGTATTTGATCAGAGCTGATGTCCTCAGCGGTGTGGTGAGGTTGACATACTTACAGGAATCCGATTGCATTACTAATTGCGGTCACATTGCAGAATGAATAAGTCCGAGGCTTTTCCCTACTTCTTTTAGTGCTTTTCACCATTAAAAAAACAGAGTGAGCACTGGTTGATTCACTGCAATCCATCTGGAATCATGAAATTTATATTTTAAGTTCTGCGTGAACAAGGCTTCAATTTATATTTCAAGGGTATTTACCTTGCAATTTAGGCCTTTTTCATTTTGCAACTTCCTGGGACCAACTGTGTCCCAAGTAGTTGTCAATCTCAGTTCTTATGCTGGTATTATGGTTTCTTTGCCCCTTGCAGTTCAAGATTTTCTGAACAAGTCCTGCTTGAAATCCTTTCATGCAGTTTATCCAGTTTTTCTCAACTCTTTTTACTTCTTATGGAGTTTTTTTTCCCTTGAACTCAGTGTTCATAGCAGCTACACATTGTTTTAATTTCATGCCTATTTTCTATATAGCCTGATCAAATTAAAACTGAAAAAATAAAGCATAAAAAATGCAGAGGGCTTACCAGAACAAATGTTTACTAATGGGACTGATTCATGCCCAGAGTACAATAAGAATAAGCAGTGGGATTGCTTGCATCATTAAGACGCTCAAAATGAAGTGCCTGGCCCTGTATATTTTGTTGAAATATGTATTACACTACTTCAGCTGGTAGCTCAAAGACTACCAAAGTAGTCTCTCTAGAAAATGTTTGGAGATACCTGCATTTTTCACACCCCGTGGATCTATTACTAATAATGATAGTGCCAGTTTTGTAGTACCGTGAGGGGAAGACGGCAGGTGTAAAAGGAGCACCGAGCAACAGCAGACACCATGATTTACTGTGGTCACTGTCCTGCTACAAGCTTAGGAGTGGCCAATGGAAAAACACACTGAGCAAACGGCGTAGCAAGTTGAGTAAATAACCATAAAGGTAATAGCAGTTTTTATGAGCTGGCTTGGTATAAAGCACCTCTAGATGTCACTGTAACATTGTAAAATGTAGATAAGAGAAAGCTACAAAACTGACATTATGTTTTATACGCTCCAATTCCTGGTAACTGTTTCGGTCAGCCTGTAATAAATTATTGGATCATTAAAAATGCTGTTACCAGATGTTGATTAACAGCAAAAAACTTTTTTGAAATCTGTCAGTAAGACTGTTACTGAACATTTTACTAGAATATTAAATATTACTAGCTTTGGTTTAACTAACCTAGTTTTTAACAGCAAAAGCTAGTGCAGAGCAACAGCTCATTTCTGGATGTTTTTTTTTCTTTCAGTCCCTGAGGCTCCATCCTGATCTTATCTGGGCTGTATTTTTGCCAACACTGATGTTGATTACAACAGAGATCATTTCTCTTGCTTTACACTGGTACCAATCTGATCAGCTTGGTAGTGATTAAAATAAGGACCAACATTTATAGGAAAAACATGACTTAGAACACAGAGTACTTGGATTTGACCAAAAAAGTCAGGCTGCAATTTCATGAAGAACAATGCAACATAAACACCGTAGACACAGACTAATACATCAATTTCCTTCTCCACAGGTCATCAAAGAAAAGTCACATTTGAATGAGATGGGAACAAAAGAGAAGAAGCCACCAGATTCAACAGGTTAGGATATTTATTTTTTTCGTATCAGTTTCTAGTTCCCAAGGATACAACTGCACAGATACTCTCCTGAGAAGCTCCAGTGAAATTCACTGGGTTATGTGTCTGCTCACCAGCATGAATGAGAATTGTCCAAGCCTCATAAACCTACTTTTCACGTGCCTGTGCACGTGGTGGAAAACTGCTCAAAAAAGGGCTTTGCATGAGGAGGTTATTAACTTTGACTTGGCTGACAATAAGTTTGAATGAGAAAAATGTTTTTCAGTGCCATGTCTGAAAGGAAGAGTTTGTGACCCATTGATATCTCCATTTTAAAGCAGCAGTCTGCTCTTGTTTAAGAGACATTTACTCTGATCTTCTAAGTGGGAGAGGAAAGCAAGTGCCTAGTTCAAAATGCAAGAGAAGTTATGCTAAGTGTGCAACCCTACTTTAATATTGTTACTGACTACCAGAGAGTTACTGACAGGTTCCTTGGTAATCTGTTTACTTACAGAGGGGGCCATCCAGAAGAGCCAGTCCTGCTCTCAGGAAGAAGTTGATAAGCTCAACAAGGAAAATGCCGAGAGGGAGAGTTCTGTTCTGCTTCAGATGAATCCTCCCAAATTTCATACTGAAGGGGCAGATGAGAAAAGAGAAAGTTTGGCTCCTGAAAGCTATTACAAATACAGGAGAAGCTCTGTTCAGAAATCCTTTGCTACAGAAATGCAGCAGGAAGAAGATGGTGTTGATGATGCTTGTCAAAGGATAACTGGGCAGGAGAAAGAGAGTGAGTCCCCAGCAGATGGGGAGAGGAAGGAGGAACATCAGGTGTGTGGAGATGAAAGACAGGAGAAGGAGAATGAAGGGGAGGAAAATGCTGATAAGAGTGCAAAAGAAATTGAGCAACCACCAGCTCCTTCCCAAAATGAAGATGAGGCAGGACAAAGCCATGATCAAGAGGCACCAGAGGGAAGGTAAGGTCTGAAGCTCAGGCTCCACATCTTAAAAGACCCGTGCTCTAGAAAAATGCATAGTTCAAGTTTAAAGTCAAAGTGGCTGGTTAATATAAACATTGGTGAAAATCCAGCCCAATACAAAACTCTAAAATGAGTTTATCTCTCTAATCTGAGCTCTAAGCTGAAATTATACCCTTAAAAAAGACAGGCAAACAACCTACCATACACAGTACTATCAGTGTGCTGTGGTTGTTTGCTTGGGAAATAGGTTAGGACCATGGGGATTATGTGAAGCTATTCTTTGTTTCTACGGAGAATTCTCCCATTATTATGTTTATATACTGCAGCATCATATAACCTGTGAGCAAAGCAAGGTAAATTAGGCCATGTACCAGTTGAGAATTAAGTTGCTGCAAAATGTCGTAACTTAAGCGATAATGTAAAACTCTGAAACTTTGCCCAATTAAACTGATAAATCTGTTTACTGTAATTCTTTCTTTGCTGCATTGATATATAGCCCTTCAGGGATAAACCAAGTTAAGCTCTCAGGAACCTATATGAACAGAGTGAAATCCCAATGCTCTCCCATTGCTTTAAAGGTGAGATGGATAGCCAAATGTTAGATGTAGAAGAACTCAGGTTTTCAGTAACAGAGAAATATTTTGCTGTCATGATTAACTTAGGGGTCGTTTTTATTTCTCAAAGTGAACATTAAACCAGTTTATTTTACACCATGAAGCAAAATAACCTAATGTTATTTGAGTGCAATGTATGTGTAGGCATTTTTCACCTATGTTTCTAAATTTGCTCTGCTTTAAGTGTACCCTGCTCTAATGCCATGTTTTGTCCTTGCAGGTGTAAAGGCTGCGAAAAAGGTACAGGAAATTATAGTTCAGTCACTGAGCAGACCTGCCAATTTGAGCATAGTGGTAGCAGTAAGCGTTGAGTGAACGATGAAGACCTAATCAAAGATGACAACTAAAAGAGCAGACTAGATGCAGAAAGTGCTGATGGTATATGTAGAACTAAAAGAAGCTCTTACAGGAAGTATTCCTAAAGGCAAAGCATTTGATTCCACTGATACTACAGTGGCGGTCAGAGAGAGACATCTGTAGAACAGAATGATTTCATGATTGTAGTTAGTAGGGGGAAAAGGTGTGCATGGGAAGCAGTTGTTCATGGGCCACATCCTAAGCTGATGGGAAATAACATGGTTCTGTTTGCTTCCATCCTTTCTGGCAGAAATTAATTGCAACTAATTTGCTTCTGCCACAGCTACTCTACTAATACTCTCCTCTTTCCCTCTTGTTTTTAAAAAAGAGCTAAAACTCCTAAGTATAGGAGTAGTGGGAGAAATTATATCATGTGTAGCAAAATTGATTGACCTGTGGAAGTGCTGAGAAGATGAGTTAACACAGAATCTGCAATGCTCTGGGTGTAGCCTGCAAAACCAGCTTGCTCATATTTGTACCATTGCAATCTGAAGTGAGAACAACTGCATCCTATAAAATAAAGAAATACAGATTTTTGTGTGGAAGCCTGACTGATGCTGTTGAACAGTCAGATAAATGGTGCTCAGGCACTGAACTCTGAAGCAGTGCTTACTGGGATGAAGCAGACATTTCTAATATTAGACCTCCAGCCTGAGAATTTCAGTACCTATCCCTGTATATGAAATGACGGCACATGAGAGGATGGCCTGAAGGATTTGAAGATATACGTGTGTGCGTGTGCATGCATAGGACTCAGGATGACTTTATTTGCTTTCAGAATGGGGGGAGAGTGGGAAAGGGAAACATTTATTCAATGTTTGTGCTAGGTTCTTGTAGCAGGAAACAGGAGATAGTGTACTAAAACTTTATACTCCATAACCTGTCTTGAGCTCTGGCAGATTGTTAGGGATGACATTAAGGTTAGAGGTCTCTCTTGAAGCATCTTTGATCTGTAATGGGAGGTCATTCTTGAATAGGGAGAAATCTGCTCTGGTGTGCAGGAAAAGAAGAATAGAGGGTCTGTCACTGGGAAAATCTTGAAGGCTAAATCTTAGGCATAGTTTTAAAGAGGCACTCTGGCCTCTTTAAAAGAACACTTCCTTGCCCAAACTTTTGTAACATTTGGGAGCTGAGCTTTCAGAAAGATATTTTCTTCCATCACTTACATGCTGGAGCCCTTGGAGTTTGTGTTGTTAGAGTCAAATTCTGCCTTTAGGGTACAGATTTTCTTGGCATTTTGTGGGTCTTGGTAACACGCAAAGGCCTATACTTAAGGACGTGCAATTCAAACTTTGCAGAATCCCAAGTAGGTGGCAAACTTCCAGAAGCCCCAGCTTTTCACAATTCCTTGACCATGAACTAACTTCCTGACCATGTAAGTTATTAACACTGTCAGAAAAAAATCTAGGTACACATCTGGTGTCCTGGAAAAATGGACATTCACTGTGAATAAGGACAATCTACTGCTACATTAATGACCAAAGTGTTCCTGCCAGCTACATGCTGTCATGGTTTTTTTTTTGTTTGTGTTTTTAATCATTTTCACTGGAGTAATGAACGGTTTTAAAATTGCTCAACAAGCCTCACACAAAAGGGAGCCGGCATTCCAAACCAGAGAGCTCATGTTGAAACGCTGGGGCGCTAGCCCTCCCAACCAGTTGAAGAAGTATTTGTCACCTTGGTCAGCCAAAGGTCACTCTCGGGAATATCAATCAAATGAAAAACAACGTGGGTATGAAATTGAAGTCGCAAAATGCAGAAAAATCCAAACAGAAATTAGGCATGCAGGACTGGTCTCCAGCAGGGATTTTGACATCAGAACAGCAGAATGGTCCAGCATGTGGAGGTCCGGACAATAATACCAGAGACCTGCATTTGTGCCGAAACTCCATAGCTGCTGCAGTGTGATGTTGGGAACCCATCTCTTCTCTGTGCCCCTCTTTACCTTTTATCTGCCCTCTTTTTTTAAGGACAGAAATTCTTCAGAGCAGCACGTGACTGTTACCATGTGTCCTACCACACTGGGTCCTGAGCCATACTGGAAATCTCAGGTGCTGCCTGGGAAGTGAAACTCCCTCATGTGCACAAGCTCTAAATGTGATCTTTAAAGGTGATGACCACACTGTGGAGAATGACAAGTTGTGTCATTCAGTAGAGAAGGGATTCTTCACTATGAACAGCAAAAGCTGGGAAATAGCCTCTTCTAGTTGGGCCTAGAGGAGAGCTCCATCTCTCTTCCTACCCCACTGGAGAGTTACAGTACATAGTCACCTATTAACAGTCCCTGTGGGGGAAAAAACCCCAAAATCAGAGAAAAAGCTGAATTCCTTCCAAACAAATTGCTGAGGCCCTTTGTGAGTATTAAGCTACATTGGTTTAGTCTAGTGGTCTTTACTTTGCTTCTTGCTACTATTATGCATAAGATGCTAACTTAATGAAGGAGTCCTTATCTTAGTAGTGTAGGTCCCCAACAGCACCCTGTTTTCTAAGCCAGAGCTCCTGGAATAAACCCCTTCTTAAATAACAGAGAAAGACCTATGTATAAAACTAACAGTAGGTGTATTCAGTTCTTAAATGAGCTTATCTGGGGAAAAGAGGGACTAAAATATGAGCTAAACAAGCACTGCATGTGACCACTCATATGATATCTGTCTGTTTTGTCTTTTGTAGATGATAGTTCTACTCCACCAGCACCATTTGATCACCGGATTGTCTCAGCCAAAAGGGTGGGGATCAGCAGTTATTATAATGTCAGCAAGAATGAAATCCTGGGAGGGTAAGTCAGGTGAACCCAATCAACATGGATAACAAGGCATAATTTACAGCCAAGCCCCCTGTGAGGTGAATGGAAGCAACATGCCTCACTAGAGCCGAAGTCATGAAAGTCTAAGCTCTAACAGTGCTTTAGAGAGAGATGAAAACAGGAGGCTGATTTTACAGTGTGAGTGAATTTTGGCTTAAGGTTTGACACCAGCAGACTTGGCTTGTATTTGGTATTGCTCTAGGTCAGCCAGTTGCCCTCAGGCTTTATAACGGCTCCTAGGATGCTGTAATACTGTACTTCACATTGCAGCCAGCAGGAAGTACAGACATGTAGCCTTCTTTTTCTCAGTGGATCCCATCCCTGAAAACACGTGTGTGCTTTCAGGTAGATCAGCAGGCTAATCTGAGAGGCTATGGGGTTACTTGATCTCTCATGGTGACACTAGGAGAGTGTGATACTGTCATTTTTGATGGCAGCATGATCCTGGGTAAGGCTTTGTTTCATAATGAAATCACAACCCTCCCTTGGAGATGAGATGGAGAGGGATAGTTGTGCACATAAGTGAGTTATTATCCTTACAGTATGTTGACTTCCCCTGGATTAGTCATTGCATGTTATGAGGTGATTATAGTTAATCATACAAGTGGGATAATATCAGCTAGAACAGTGTGTCATTTTGGTGTGCCTAAATGAGTAGTAGCAAGTCTAATCTACATAACAAAACAGCAGCAATAGAGCAATTTGAATGGAACCCAGTAGGGGGAGGATAATTGTTTACAACCTAGTTTACATTCTGGGACAAGACCTATACCACTGGATGATTTTGTTTTCTCCCTTTTTTTCCTAGAGGGCGTTTTGGTCAAGTGCACAAATGTGAAGAGAAAGCAACAGGTCTCAAGCTAGCAGCCAAAATTATAAGAGCAAAAGGTCCTAAAGAGAAGGTTGGTAGAGTGTGATATTAGTCTTTGTTTCCCAGTGGATCCCACGCTGTTCTTCTGACCATGGCCAAATGGCTCACAAGCTGTCACACTCATAGGACCTACTAGATTACCATTGGCTCTAGTTCTGTTTCCCTTCTCCAGAACTTCTAGTAACTCATCAAAGTCCTCTTTTTGTGTTTTCTCTTTTTTTTTTTTTTTAATCTTAATTTTTCCAACTTTCTTTTCAGCAGTTTGTGTTTCCTAGCCTTTCAGTTTTTGCTTTCTGCTGTTAATTCTATGAGTATTTTCTTTAAGGGTAAAATCATGTCAGGCCTGTGACATAGTGTATTCCCTCCCACGCACACTGTAGCCTTTCTGCAATGACTTGATGTCACTGTTAGGGTTGCTGCTAACAGGCATGATCTGAGCTCCTGATATCAACATAAATTCAGAGAAGAATTAGTCTGGCCTGTTTTGCAAACCTCATGGCTATCTGGGGCTTGCTTTCACAGGAAAGAGATGCATAGCATCCTTTATGTAACAGTGATGTCATTAATGGCATTCAAGGGTGGGATTTGTCTCAGCTAACTGCGGTTGCTAAGGTATAGCTGTGGTCAAGCTGATCACTAAGAATCCCTTTATAGTCAACAAAGAAAGACTGGTACTATCAGAGAATGATTCAGCCCATCTTAAACTGTGTGTCTAAAATAGTTGGGCCAAATGGAGGTACCAGTCTCTCTCTCCTGGCTGCAAAGGGAGGTTTTGAGGACTGTCCCAGACTTTTCTTACACAGCCTGATTTTGTTGAAGCAAGTCTTATTCTGCTTCTCTCTTTTCTTTACGTCCCCATGAACCCACCACTTGACTATGTGGGCTCTCCCCTTCCTTTCCCCCCCAAATAGCTTATTACTGAAGCAGTCCCCCACTTTAGCTCTGAGTTCAGTCTAGTAGCTCCTATAGCCTTGACATATACCACTGCAGGAGCAATCAAAGGAAAACCCTATGTTTGGTTCCCATGAGTGAAAACATGAAGATAATGTAGATGTCTGGTTCAAACTATGTCCTGTTGCATGTTGCTTTCTTAGAGAAAAGGCTTCTGTAACAATACTCATGACTTTTTACAGGATGAAGTAAAGAATGAAATCAATGTCATGAACCAGCTGAATCACGTGAACCTCATCCAGCTATATGATGCCTTTGAATCAAAAAATGACATTGTACTAGTCATGGAATAGTAAGTGTGTTCTTTTCTTTCCCTTTCTGTCTTTACCACTTTTGCTAGAATTGTCCATTTCCCTCTTACTTTGTCCTGAAATTAGGCATAGAGCTTCTTACAGGTGGAAAGAACATATGAAAGATGTTCTTGGGAACAATAAAAATGGAATTTAAGAGAAAATTTTTCCTGTGCAGCTATTTATGCATTTTTTCCAGTGATGTGCCACATTGCAGGTACTGTAAAGCCACTGCTCCATTTGAAGATAGAGCTGTGTTATATATCTTCTCTTTAATTTCAATTTTGAACTTGTGTCAGCTAAGAAACAGACCTCTCAGCATATCTCCAGTTCTGTAAGGCAAACAAGAAGACATCTTACACCAAAGAGGAGCCAGCTGTAGGCATTGTGCCTAATCATTATCCTGGGTGCCTGAATGGGTAAATCTGTTTTTTATCCTGGGTTATCAAGCTTATTGGGCACAAAATAGCTGTCTTAAAGTCAAGTTAAAAATCATAGAATCATAGAATGTCCTTAGTTGGAAGGGACCCATAAGGATCATCGAGTCCAACTCCTGGCTCCACACAGGACCAGCCAAATCAGAGCATATGACTGAGAGCGTTATCCAGACGCTTCTTGAACTCAGTCAAGCTCTAGGCTGTGACCACTTCCCTGGGGAGCCTGTTCCAGTGCCCAACCACCCTCTCAGTGAAGAACCTTTTCCCGATATCCACCCGAAACCTCCCCTGTCGCATCTTCATGCTGTTCCCTTGGTTCTATCGCTGGTCACCAGAGGGAGGAGATCAGTGCCTGCCCCTTCACTCCCCCCCGTGAGGAAGCTGTAGGCTGCGATGAGGTCTCCCCTCAGCCACCTCTTCTCTAGGTTGAACAAACCAAGGGACTTCAGCCTCTCCTCATACGTCTTCCCCTGTAGACCCTCCACCATCTTTGTTGCCCTCCTTTGGACACTCTCCAATAGTTTTATGTCCTTTTTGTACTGTGGCGCCCAAAACTGCACGCAGTACTCAAGGTGAGGCCGCACCAGTGCAGTGTAGAGTGGGACAATCACTTCCCTAGACCAGCTAGCAATGCTGTGCTTGATGCATCCCAGGACACAGTTGGCCTTCCTGGCAGCCTGGGCCACTGTTGACTCATGTTCAACTTGCTGTCAACCAAGACCCCCAAGTNTCGATAACTCCCAGCATAATTTTCTCCATAATTTTACCAGGCACTGAAATGAGACTGACAGGCCTGTAGTTACCAGGGTCTTCTTTCTTGCCCTTCTTGAAGATTGGAACAACATTTGCCAGCTTCCAGTCAACTCGGACCTCTCCAGATTCCCAAGACCGTTGAAAAATAATTGAGAGAGGTCTCGCAATGACATCAGCCAGCTCTCTGAACACCCTGGGATGAATCCCATCTGGCCCCGTGAACTTGTATGCATCCAGATGGAGCAGCAAGTCCTGCACAGTTTCGGGGTCAGCTGGGAGTTTATCGTTGCTGCAGTCATGGTCCTCCAGCTCGGGGCAACTGGGGTCCCAGAGCCTGTCATCAGAGTTGAAGACAGAGGCGAAGAAGGCATTAAACGTTTCAGCTTTATCTATGTCCCTGTTAGTAGGGTGACCATTCTCGTCGAGTAACAAGCCAATATTCCCTCTGGTTCTTCTTTAGTTATTAACATACTTAAAAAAGCCCTTTTTATTGTTGCCCACAGTACTGGCCAGTTTCAACTCTAACTGAGCTTTGGCCACGTGAATTTTCTCCCTACAAAGGCGAGTAGCATCCCTGTAGTCCTCCCACATTGCCTGACCCTGCTTCCAGCAGGCATACACTTTCTTTTTCTGCCTAAGCTCTAGAAGAAGATCCCTGTTCAGCCAAGCTGGCCTTCTGCTCCACCTGCTTGACTTGTGGCATTTTGGAATCGCCTGTTCCTGAGCTCTTAGGAGGTGGCCCTTAAAAAGTGATCAGCACTGATGGACCCTGATGCCTTCTAGAGCGGTTTCCCAGGAGACTTGAATGATTAGTTCCCTGAGCAGCCTGAAGTCTGCTCTCTTCATATCCAGGGTTGAAGTTTTGGTAGTAGTTTTCCTCCTATTGCCAAAGATTTTAATTTCTACACTTCATGGTCACTATGGCCAAGACGGCCACCGATCGCCACTTACACCATGAGACCTTCTCTGTTCATGAGTAACAGATCTAGGAGGACACCTTTCCTCATTGGCTCCTTTAATATCTGTACCAGGAAGTTGTCATCAGGTGTTTCAGGAAATTTCTGGACCTGGTGGTATTAGCTGTGTGGTGTTCCCAGTTGACGTCTGGCAAGTTGAACTCCCCCATAAGGACGAGGGCAGTTGCAGTAAGCAGATGTTGTCTTAAGGAAGCCAAGAAGGGTGTAACTAAACCACTGAAAGGCATGCAGAAGGTTCAAAGTTACATGACTTTGGCTATTCTGGACAATCTCAGATAGTCTTCTGAATTTGGTCTACATAATTAGCATATCACAAAAGGTAAATTTCTGTGTAGCTATAAATGAGTAAGCTGTGGGCATTCTGAAATGTGATGAGAAATTAAGAAGTCATATTTGTTCACTTTAGATAGCTTCAAATTGAAATTTTGGATCATACCCCTCTTAAACTCTGAGGGAGGAGACCGTGGATTTAAATGCAGATTCGCCAGCATGTTGTCTTGGTTTTCCATGTGACTTCATTGATTTCACTGTACAAAATGATGACGCGAGACAGCATAAGGTTCAAATTTCAAGACTTTTGTACTTATCAATGGCTGGGAGACTGGAATCTCACACCTTTAAAAAGTTCAGGCCAGTATGCATCAGAACCCAGTTCCTAGAAAGTCCAGATCATAAGCTCATATTGTAGACCCACCTTACTGAACTTCACTGTGAATGATTAAAATAGTCAATACCATACATTCTATATTACTCTAACTGCATGGGATTTGATTTGGACTTGGTCACCATTTTATTGTCTTTTTCTCGTCAGTGTGGAAGGAGGAGAGTTATTTGACCGAATTATTGATGAAAACTGCAATTTGACGGAGATGGATACTATCTTGTTTGTAAAACATATCTGCGAGGGAATTCAGTACATGCACCAAATGTACATTCTTCATCTGGATCTCAAGGTAGAGGATTGAGATGTATGTTTTGTGCAATGACAGCTGTGGAAATTCTTATTCTTAATAGTAGGCCATACAGCTTAGCAGATTCCCATGGTAGAAACAACATAGATCCTTATTCTGCTTTCTTAGACAGGTGTGTATTTACTTTAACCACATTGATATCAGTTAAACTACTACAGGAGTAAGTAAATTAGATGAGAATTGTGGTCATATGTCATGAAGCCTCATAGCACTCATTACCACAGACTGATTTTACAGAAAGCCAGCAGCTGACTACAAATATCTTGCTATTTTCAATTTCGATATTTGGATGTCAAGGTATTGTGCAAATATTATTTACTTCAGCTGAACAAGATCTCTGTTTTGCACATAAGCCATGGGGTAGCAATTATCCCCATTTTTTACCATGCTGAAACGAAGGCATGAGCGAGCAGACTGAATTCAAGGGTCATTCAGCATCAGTGGAAACCCTGCGTATCTTTCTAAGGACTACGCTACACTGTCATGTTCATGAAAAAGCATCAACAGATAGCCAGCTTAAGGGAAAATACATTAAAATGTACTTGCTAAAATGAAAGAAATTAAAATAGTGGCTGCTATAACAAATACAGTACATCTATGTTGAGTTAGGCAATAGCTGCTAGTGCAGCGGAAAGCCCAGAGAAGGTGGCAAATTCTCTGCCATGTACTTGCTTAATTCTCTGAACTATTCAACTATATACACAAAAAGTCCCTTCACTTCTTTTTAAAAACAAATCCACCAATTGCACATTCTTAATCTGGTTGACTGTTAACGGTTAACTGTCACCCCTTAGAAAACATCTGTTGTAAAGGCATTTTTCATTAGACTGTACATTTGAGCTGGCTCTTTCTCCCTTAACCCAAGTTTTTATCAAATAATAGACTTATTTCTTACCTCTGTTTAGTGCAGGAATAAAATGGGATGATGTCTTTAGTTTTATGACTGGCTATAAAGCTTTCTAGTGATCCCTGAGCTTTGCAACAAAGCAAAAAGAAACAAAAAGTGCACAAGACAGTTTTCTCTTTTGGTGAGATTTTTATTATGGCTGCTGTTTTTGGCTTGTAATAACTGAATTAATATAGTACATCTTTAACGTTGTTAACGTATATGTTATTGCAGTGGCTAAGCAAATAAGCAGATGCTTGTTGGGACCTGCTTCAGTTGCTATCAATGACCAGTCTCACTTTTCTCTTTCTCTATAAACATCCAGTTACCCAGAAACCTGTCAAGCAGAAGTTTGCACGTTTCTTTGGGACACATCAGTTACGATCCTGGAGATGGCACAGTTTTAATATGTCAAACTGCTGAGAAAAAGATACATATACAATCCAAGAAATTCTTCCCAGAGACCTCTTTTCATGTGCCTGCCAGCTACGGCCTCTCCCTTTTGTTTTGCTTGTTCATATATTGCTGTCAGTAACAAATGAGTGTGGGGAAGAAAGCTTGAAACTGAAAGAAAATTATCCTGACTGTAATCATCCAGGACCTTAGAAACTATGGACATATGGTGTTTAAAAGTCCTACATGTAAAATGAATTAGTAATGGTGACAAAGGTTAACTAATGTTTTAAGTGTTGAGGTCTGTTTTGTTTCAGAGAGGTCTCAATGAGCTACTCAATGACAGAGTAGCTATAAAACTGCTGGCAGTGAATACGAGACTGTATTTTAGGTATTTACATTTCAAAGACAATTGGCCAAATTCTGTTCTCAGTCCCTTCTGTATGAATTTGGAGTAATTCTAGGAAGTTAATGGATTCCTGCCAGGGAAGTGAAGAGCAGCATTTAGCCCTATGAAAATCCGGAGGGTTTTAACCTGTGAATCCTACCTTTTGCTAAAATATCTGAGAAAAGCGTAAAGTTGATGTGACTAGCTTAATATATGAGGGTTCAATTGGACAGTTACTGCCAGAACATTTGTGAACTCAGAAACGTGAAGCTGTAAGATAAACTTCAAAGCCCAACAAATTTGGTGGGAGTTTTGTTTGTTTGTTTGTTTTGTTTTGTTTTGTTTTAAAATCAGCGTCAGTTTATTAAGGTCTGTAGAATCCCAGTGCCAGCATCCTGAAACCCCTCTTTGGAAGTCTGCATTCTCTGTCCCCCTCCCCCTAATGAGTTCTTTTTCTGAACTGCTGCCTTATGTCAAACTGAAAAGCCAAGGAGAAGAAAAAGCAGTTGCGAGGCACAGAACACATGACCCTAACTGCTGTCTGATAGCGTGTGGGGGGGGAACCCATGCAGAGAAATCTGAGTAAGGAGGAAAGCAAAAGGTGCTTATGAGATGGTGACTGTATTTTTAGTGTTTTTCTCCCTACAGTTTGCTAAAAGCCCAGTTTTTCATACTTGTTTCTCATTCAAGTGTTTTTTGGTTTCTCTTGGCAGCCTGAGAATATCCTGTGTGTGAACCGAGCAGCAAATCAAATAAAAATTATTGATTTTGGATTGGCAAGAAGGTATGTGCATGTGTTCTTGCTAATAATCATAAAGGAATTAGGAAACAATGAAAAAAGTATTACATCTCTAGAATGACATATTAGATACGTAATGTTCTCCTACTGTTCTTCAGGCAAATTTAATGTGGCTCTTTTAACCAGGGATATCTTCTAATAAGGAATGTTTGGAGCTGAGTAAAAAAGATTTGTTCTGAAGCCTTTCTTCAGGTAAAAGCTTGAAAGAGGGCTGATTCTGACTGGGCATGCACATAAGCAGATCGGAACAGCCAGAATGGACAAAACTAGTGGTACATCTTGTCTGGTCTCTTGTCTCTGATGTTACTCTTCAAAAGAGTGTAAGAGACCATCAAGGACTGTTACATTATATCCCATGCTATATCACTTTCTAGTTTAATTAGGTACCATAACCTCAGTGAAGGATTTACTGGTTAAAAATTCCTTACCTATGATATGGAGAAGTCCCAAAAGGATGATAATAGCTGCTCTGGGGAGTCCTTGAAATCTGAATGTCTTCCTTTGTACAGCAGTTGGGTTTTGCCCTGTAGTATGATATAAAGCTTACAAAAATTCTTCATTCTATATATGGGTACATTTATTTTTACTGTGTGCCTCTGTCTGTCCTTGTTGTCCTACTGAATTTACTGTGTGCTTCTGAAATCCCTGTAAGTGCTAAACAACTTATGGTACAACTTTAATTAGAGCTATAATTTATGTTCTCTGTTAACATTTCCATTTCCTAGATATAAACCCAGGGAAAAACTTCGAGTTAACTTTGGGACTCCAGAATTTCTTGCTCCTGAAGTTGTGAATTATGAGTTTGTCTCCTTTCCTACAGACATGTGGAGTGTAGGAGTCATTGCTTATATGCTGTAAGTAGGATTCAGTCTCTGCTTTGTAAGCTATTTCTAGGTTGAACTGTGTCAATCATCCAAATTTGTTCTTATACTGGAAGGTTGACAAAATCTGTATCCAAAATAGAAAATATAGGCTTCTTTCCAAATTCCATATTCAGTAATTTCTCACCTTTTCCAATCACCATGAAGTTTTCTTCTTTGTTTCATTGCACATTTCTCATGAGGTTTTGAGCATCACACTTCCAAAATAATGTAGACTGCTTGGTAACTTCCCAGTAGATATGTGCAAGAGTGGTCAGAGGTCTAGAAAATATGACCTACCATGAAAGACCATAATGCTTGGTTTGTTAGACAAGAAGGGAGATTATTTAAACATGCCTATAGAAGAGAGAATAGGAAAGGTCTGGAGACTTTCTTAGACAATAACATGTTGCAATTTAGGCCAGGACTAACAGAATAGTCATAGGTGGCACATTGAAGATCATGTACAGGAAGGGGAAAAGACAGGAGGATTGAACTTTTTTTTTTTTTTTTACTTTAGCCTCAGTGGATTATCTCCTTTTCTGGGTGATGACGACAATGAGACCCTCAACAATATCCTGTCCTGTAGCTGGGATTTTGAAGATGAGGAATTTCGAGGTGTTTCTGATCAGGCCAAAGATTTCATCTCAAAGCTTCTCATCAAGGAAAAATGGTATATCATCTCTGTATCTTTGAAATGTGTGTTCCATGCCATTATGTCACAGTTGTGCCACTAGTACTGCTCCATTGCAGAACTATCATGACTCATCAAAATGGTTTATGTCCATGTAGAATTTTATAATGCCACTTCATTGATATTGTTCATTATATCCATAAAATGATCTGAAGTTACCTGAATGTATTTTTGCTGTGAAATCAAACTTAACTTTATGGATTAGCTGCCATCTGACATAGTGTGCTGAAATGACAGCATTGCATGATGTCAGATCACACGACCTGTAGGAGATAATTCTCGAATTGTAAGATTCTAGGAAAAACACTTAATAGCATTCTCGTTTTCCTTTAGCTGGAGAATAAGTGCAACTGCTGCCTTAAAACACCCATGGTTATCAGACCACAAGCTCCACTGCAGACTTCAGGTCCCTAAATTTAAATATCCTTGTGCATTGTAGATCTGCTGTTGCCTTCTTCTGTTGCCACATCATTAATTGCTTTGACATATTTCTCACTTGTTTTTGAGTCCTCCTTGCTGCTATATTTCTTGCTGCTGTGAGCCACGTGTGTCCCTTTGCTTTGATTTAGCTGTTATAATTTGCATGCTCACACTTGCTCATCAGTTCTTGCATGTCTGGGAAGAAATATATGCTCATGCAGTTGCTGTGTGTTGCTGAGTGGATCCATTTCTTAGCAAAATGAGACTATTTACAAAATGAGCACTGAATTACCATTTGAAAAGAGTTTTCCAGCAGGGGATGGTTCTGCTTCCTGCTTTAAAAACCCTTTCATGCTCTCCTGAAGTCCCCTATGAGTGCTGTTAGATTTCATCCTACCTCTTTTCAAGGGATATCTTTCCCAACAGAACCTGGAACCTCAGCCAGTGCTCAGCTTTGTACTTGGGCACCTTCTTGCCCTTCAAGGGTAGCCAGTTTAGTGGCCAACACAAATGAAGCAGTTGTTTGTTCACCCAAACAATTCCACTGGGCTGAGTTGGAGGATGAGTAGTCAGTGAGTTTGGGACATTCACACTGTTGATGAGCTTGCTGTTGGCTGCATCTAAGTGAGTCCACTCCAGGGATCACTGGTTCACAATGGAATAATTTTAAGCAGGTTTCAGAATTTTTACAGCATTTGAAGTACAATATTCACTTCCTCCTTTGCAGGCAAAGCACATCTATGTTAAATAAAATGACTGCTGTATTGCCTAGAATGAATACATCAAGGTGCCTTTTGAACTACAGCCATCATTAAGAATTAAGAGATTATTTTATTAATTAATAAAATAATCTTATTAAAATAAGAGCAAAGATTATGATGATAAGAAAGCAGTAGTAGCTCTACCGATGAGATGGTATGGGTTCTAGGCAGGATGGACTGCAAGATGTTCCTGTTATACAGAGTAAGGATAACAAGAAGTAGTATAAAATGGGAGATAATAACAATCAAATAAATTGTTATAATTTTCATTGAAATTTAGTTTGTGTGATAATCTCCCAGAAGAGCAATGCCCATGAGATTATTAGAAGATTTGTAAGATTTTTATAAAAATAAGAGAGTTTCTCAGAGGTAAGTATCCCTTCAGAGAGTTTCATAGAATACAATTTGAGTCCCTTAGTTGGGCTCCAGTGAAGCTTCAGTTCTGCAACCTGGGGAACAGGCTGTCTTTTCCAAATGCTGCAAGAATATGAGCTGCTTACCTGCTGTGCTGCTTCCTATCAAAAATTTTCTTCTGGGGAAACCCTACCCTAACAGAAACCTTGCAACTCATGTCGTCCTTTGTAGCTCGTCCCCTGGTATTTTTCTTTCATACTTCTTGTGCTTTACAAAAATAGCTTCACTAAACATATTGATGTTATAGTGTTCTGCCATTACCTTAAATAGAGGTAAGGTGTGATTGATCTTCAATTAATGCTCCAATGATGTCATCTTTCTGTCATTTGTTTTGTTTTTCTTTTTCCCTAGAAGTCTAAAGGTGTGTCCCAAGCACCCCCGGCTCAATAACCTCTCTGAAAGAGCTGCCAGATAGAAGGTTTGTTTCAGGTCCCAAGCATTTCTTCAGACATAAATACTGTAGCCCCTGCGGAAGGGATCAGCGGGCAGCCAAAAAGCTTGCAATGTCCAAAGTGCACAGTCCAAACTGTATTCATCACCACCATACCTGCTGTTGTTTGGAAAGCATTCAAAATGTAAACTGACCCTATCACTTATACCAAGTCACAGCAATATGAAAAAAAAAAATCATATATATGAAGCCATATGTGCTGCAAACCCCAGCCATTTTAGAGGGAATAGTTATGCTCCCACTGGCTCTCACGGGGCAGGATTTCACCCAATAATTTTTCAGTGTTGAAAGCTTTCAGGTTTTCATGCTGTGGTTAGCAGTATGGTTTAAAAAGGGTAGAAATATGAAAAGTAATTACTTTTTAGCAAAGGCACGGGCCAGACCCTCAGGGCAGCTCCACTAACTGTAGTGAAACTTAAGTGAGGTGTCCCCTAAAAGAAGCTGCTCCACACTTTTGAGGACCCACTTCTAACAGGGCACTTCTTTGCCCTTTTAGCCTGTAGCAGCCCAAAGGATTTTGACAGAGCATCTCTGTCCTTTTTTTCTGGCTCCCTGTCTTTGCCCTTTCATTAACAAACACTTCATTAGTGGTTCTCAGACTGTCTTGGTTGCTTCCCCAGTGATCAAGGAGACTCAAGTCAGCTCTCATGTTCTTTCTCTGGTCTTTGACCAGAGCATACTCACTCAGCCACTTTGAAATCAGGCTACCTCAGGCGGTGCAGTATCTCCATAAACCAGTACACCAATTCCCACAGCGCCTTTTACTGACTACCACAGAAGTTGGTGCCTCTGTTGAAGGACCATGGGAACCACTCAAAGGTTCTGGGGGCATCTCTGGGTAAAACTCAGTGGAGGGTCAAGATGTGAATGAGGCTGAGAACACACACACTGTAAAACCACTTCCTTTTAGTTGTGCGTCATGAGTAACAACCAGCATGCCAAAATAAAGTAGTCCACTTTTCACCACGAGCAAGTTTTTAGTGCTGCCATTGTGCATCATATGCCTGGTAGGGCGAGTGATGTCTTGGGTTTTGTTTGCACCAGGTTTTGTCCAGAAACATGTGAAAAAGAGGCTATTGTGAGAGGTTGAAATTTTTGTTCTGTTTTGACTAAGTAGAATCAGAATAGATTTTATACAGTATAGTGTAATGTAGTAACACAGAAGTTAACGATCTTTAAATGAGCTATCTTGGGGACTTGAAGCTGCCTTTCATGGTACACTGGAGGTCACTGAGGGCTGAAGTACCATTATTATATCCTACTTGCTCTCTGAAGCCACATAACTTCCTGGTATGGTAATGTCTGAGCATCAACTTCTGTAGTGGGAACCCAGCAGGAATGAATACCTCTTTGTGATACTCAGCATTCATCTCCACTTCTCTGGCACTGGGACAGGTTACAGGAAGCTTTGGTGCACTCACCTGCATGCTTTTACATGGTGGTGTTCTAAACAGCTTTTCCTGACCTCTTAGTTCCCGTTTCAAGCCACTAACTGTACAGCAAACAAATGGTGAAAACTCTCCCTCTCTAGTGCAAGAAGCACTGTATTACACAATTTTCTATTACAACCAAAATCAACTTTGAGATAAATTGTCCAACAGCAGTCAAAATTATTTTTAAATAAACTTTTTATAGCTTTGTAACATAGTAACCTACCCATGATCTAACCTGCAGGAAAACCTGGTTTTGGCTTTTGCAGTGTTATTTCCTCTGTGTGTGTTTTTCTTTTTGGAGTTTGAGTTTACTTAATGAGTGGATCTAAAGTCATAGCAGTGCTTTGTTTTTAAAGAATCCCTTTAGCTATTTTTATCAGGCAAGTAGTATGGTTACCACATTTAACCCAAAATAATACACTCAAGTGCCAGTTGATTTAGACCTGGCATTATAAATTCTTGCAGTGGTAACACAAATAAATGGAGAGGTTTGGAGCATGCCTTTTCATGCTGTGATCTGTATGACAAGAGAGGCAAAAAAGCAGGGTAGCTACATTTCAAGGGAGACTTCCAGGACTATTTCTCCACTTAACAAAAAGGCCTTGTCTTTCAATATTGTATAAAACATCTCACAAGTAAGGTGGTTGCAAGAATCCTTTGTAAGCAAGAAGCTTCATCGCTGCTTTCTTTTCCTTATGCACAAAGAAACCACCATGTGGTTGTCCTAGAACGCTTAAGCAAATAAAAAAAAGTATACTGCTGAATTAACTGGATTCTTGTTTTGTTTATTTTGCAGAAAAGCTGCTGTGTGGTTACTGCTGCTAAGAGATTTGAAAATATCAGCAGTCTTGGTGCTTTTCCCCCATGCCGTGACCGAGACTTCTACTAAATGGACCAACAGCACTTTAGCTGCAGGACGAGTCCCAGCATTGCTGAGTTGCTTCTTCTCTATTCAGCTGTTGAAAGAAGGAAAGTATTTCTCCAGGTTGCAGGAAGGTGTTTCTTCTGGAGCACCATGTTCTCCATATCTGGGAATTCTACACTAGCTTGGATTCATAACAGATTTTTCTCTATCTTGTCTTACATCCTCATTTACTTATCAAAGGCTCTTTAAGGGTCATATTATCAGATTAAATTGACTGTTTCTCATCTCAGAAAGAAGATAGTCTGTCACTGTCCAGAAGGCAGTCTGTCACTGTGTTATGTTATATCTGTAGCCAAGGCTGATTTGACACTGGAGTCAAATAATTAAAAGAAAAAAAAAATTGCAGCCAATTTAAAGCTGCCTTATGTAGACGATTTGAAGTTTGTTTTTCCTGTCACACTAAAATGACCTAAGGATTAGCTCAACCAAAGTTAAAGCCATGTTAATGTAATGCCCGTGGAAGTGAGAAATGAGGCTTTCCTTGCACGTTGGTGAATTTGCTGCAACTGCTATATGCTACATTTTAGAATTTTTTAGCTTGATGAATTACTGTTTGCTGTAATTACACTTGGATTAATTAAACAAGAAAGAAAACAAGGCTCTATTCACTTGTACCCATGCAGAGTCTGTTCTCCAATATGCAAGTACAATTCAGAGTTATTTTAACAGAGGGTGATTTTACACCAGCTAATTTATTTAATGCTAATAAGGACTGATTAAGACCATTGGCAAAAAGAGAAGAGTCAGTCTTTATAACCTCTGGGTATAGGCCCAGATGAAAATCCTCTGTTTTTCTAAGTTTTCTTATCTTGCTCCCAAGCCTGTCTGATTCTTAACCGTATAAAAACCTGGGAGTCAGAACAGCTGACTTCTTTACCTGAGATTGTTTGAGTATGGCTCATCATTAAGTGAATCTGAGTCTTAGTTGCCTAGGCTGTGAGGTTAAAATAATGAGATTTATTCCCTGCTGTATATTGCTTTCTGACTGCTTGGTTTCAGAACCACATAAATGCAAAGTATAGTATAGTAATGCAAAGTATATTTCATTCAGTGATGCTGACATATTGTGGTGCCTTTAGATTTTCTTTGATTAATTCAGTTCTGATCAAAATACATATTAACATAGCTATCTCTATATATTTAGCTATACATTTCATATGTATTTATATTTAAATTATGTCTTTTTTTGAAGGGGATCAACATAAAGGCAGAACAGTATTATTCACCGCCACCCAATGAATTGTTTTTTCATACCTTTGTTTTTTCTGGACAGCATTCATATTGAAATAAAAAGGGCCCATTAATGGGACATCATGGCCATGACATTCTCGACAGCCAGTTTGATCCCATGTTTTAAAGCTGTTGTAGTAGATCTCTTAAGACTGCTCCTGTAAATGAGTAGGGCTTCCTACAGCTGTGAAATCTAAGAAATGCTGATGTGCTGTACTAGTTGTTGCAAATACATGAGACCTGTTACTACTATCCCACAATGACTCACCCTGTAACCAGGATGCCACGTAGAGCACTGCCACCTTGAAATCCTTATCTGTAGTCTTAAATGAAGTAAATTTATGGCAAGCAGAAATGGAAGTTTCTTTGGGAAAAGACTAAGCAGTCTCAAAGCAAGAAAATGAGCATATGATTTTAGATAGAAACTGGGCTGCTTATTTTTAGTCACCATTTCTTTTTGCCCATGCAAAAGAGATAGAAAAGCTACCTTTCTGTTAGGGCTGGAGTTCCCACTCCTTTTCTAACTGCCTTCAAGATATTGTAGCTTTTTGTACAGTAAACAACTCTATGATCAGTCTAAAATGCAGCAGACCGCTTTGGAATGACAAGATCTCATTATGCACTTTAGTGCCAGTATTGTAGGATTGCTTTTGGGGTTTTGTTTTTCCTGTGGTAGATTTTACATGGATATGAATAAATTGCATGTCATTTTGAATCTTATTAACAACTATACTAAAATAACAGTGTGACTACAGTCTTACCTGCTTTGTTGCTCAGTTGAATTAAGAGGATTTATCATTTGTGGATATATACACAAATATATATATATAATATATATATATGAGTAGTAATTAAGAGCTTAGTGCCATAAAGATCATCCCTGTGTTAGAGTGTGTTGTGCTGAGTCAGCCACAAATCCTCCAGGAGCCACAGGAGAACGCGGCCTCTGCTACACATATCTACAGAGTTCATCCAAACAGTGCTCTGTCACAAATAGGGACGTGCGAATTATGAGGGAGGGTGGAAGAGTTTGGCATATTTCACATGCTTTGGGAGGCTAAGGCCCTTTCAGAATTCATGAGCTGAAGAGGGGACACCTCACTAGCCCCTTGCTTGTGCAACAGGGCAACATACTAATATACTCAAGGGATTTAACTTTCATTCTTACTAACGTGGATAATGATGGTCATACTCATGAGTCTTATCTGTGAACTGCTCCACTGTTTCATCCTTGGAACAGCTCCTGTAGTGGGGGATGAAGTTGAGGTGGGAACAGTTGGAGGAGGTTGGACTCAGCAAGTCTCTACAGTGGCTGAAGGTGGCATTTGGTGCCCAGGGTTAAGCACAAGCGTGGGGCTGCAGGTGTCCTGTGGAGGACGAAAGAATCCCAAGTATATTTCTTGTTATTGCCCCATAGAATCTAGCTCTACAGCAACAAGTCAAAGGGAGGCACATTACCAAAATCATTTTCAAGGGTAAAAAAAATTATACTGCTGCATAATTATCACATGTATAGCGATGTACCTCAGAAAAAATGTCTCCAGAGATGTTTGTTTGTATTTTTCTGGCTGTTGTAATTTTACGTAAATAATAACTTGACACAGCTTCTTTTTAGTGGCTTTCTGTCTCATTGCATTTTGAGCAGCATGCCATTCTGGGGTGTGTGTGCACGTGCGCATGTTTGGTTTTGGTTCTGTTTTCCTTAAATACATTCTGTAATGACGAATAGCTAGAGACTACTATATTAAATTGTTGTTTTGACACATCATTATTTATTTTCTACTAGATAATAAGTCAACTAGGTTCTAATAAGTCAACTGCATCTATGTGAGTTTGCTTATCATCATTTTTGTTGCATACTGGTTTAAGCGATTGCACTTAGAAACTGTGAATTACTGTGCTTGAGAGCAGGTTTGGGTGTGAGAGGCACTGTGCAAGCTTGTTACTCCCTTTATCTGTATACCCACAGACAGTCAGAGGTGGCTGCAGATACTACAAGAGCAATACAAAAATATCAGTTGCAGTGGAAGGGATAAAGTGATGAGATGCAGTATTTAGTCTGTGTACATCATTGTATTCTTCCTGACATGTAAAAATTAAAGGCGATACCATGGTTATTTATACAAGGTGATGATTTGACCCCCAGTCTGGTTTGCATCCAGACACCCTGCTGGACTGCAAAAAGGCAGAAGGGCTTTCTGCTTGGAAAGGCAGCTTCAGCAGTAATGTTACATAGGGGTTGTTCTGCAGGGACGACCTGTGGGAAGCCACTGGAAGTTGAAGGCACTCTGTACCTGACAGATTTTCCTAGGGTCTCACCTGTAACTGTGCTCACAAAAGCACAGCTTTACTTGTCAGGCACTGAAAGACAGCTGTCACCTGGTGCTTTTAAGAATTAGGATGCTGCTGTTCCCATTTCTACAGATGCAGCAGAGAGATGCAGCTAGAGAAAACTTCAGAGTTTTGCCCAAGACACACTAGAGTAGTCTAACATTAGCATCAGGATTAGAAGCAAATTTATTTGGCTCAAGGTGGAACACTAGTGGCTTTCCAACTCTTTTTACATGTTGAATATCCTGGAGACTACAAAAGGGGTAAAAACCTTTAGTGCAGAAAGATGTCCTTACTATCATATCCATGTTTGTGAGCACCTGCAGCCAGTCGCTCCCCTGATCAAATCTGTGATAATCCACTCTGGAGATTACAACAGAAGCTACTTCTTAGTTTCTTATTCATATTCCTTCTAATGTCAAAAGCTGAATAAAGTTAAAGCCTAAGCTAAATTCTGCTATAACTTGATTCCAACCAGGAATAACAATACAGCTCCACAGAACTAAATAAAGGAAGTGCTTTGTGATGTGAGTAGCACAAGAGCCCAGTTTAACCACCTCCCCCCCTTCCTGCCAGAAAAATCTACTTTGCATTAGTCCTGACCAGTAAAAATAAAAAGAACCTTATTTTTTAACATTAAGGAATCTCACTCAAGATACAGTTTTTCTGCAGTGGTTGAAGTGCTGCAGAAAGAGTTGTGGTATTTTACCATCTTCAATTTAATGCTGACATTACAAATCACCGACAGCCTCTTTCAGCAGAATGGCCCCCACCAGCAGGAGTGGTGAGAAAAGCAGGTGTTTGTCACCTCTCCTCTGCTGATGGGGACCTGAAAACATCCCATCCCTTCCCCCTGGCCCCACCAGAGATCAGGGCAATTCCTACCTTGCGGATTCTTAATATGTGATAATGATTGAAGTTTTGCTTAGGATCAAACCCACAGCAGTGATGAATGCATGAGCATTGATGCTCCAAACTCCTTCTGGGAGGATGCCACATCTTCACATACTACTTTTATCGTCACTGATAGGTACTTGTCCTTGTGTCTTGTGTGAACAAAACTAAACACTGCATGAATCTGTTTAGGGACATCGGACTCTTTCACCTTCCATGAAGGCTTGGTAGCTGAACAACTAACTACCTGTTTCAAATCTTAGATGAAGACTGGTAGAGATAACGCTTTGTAAATATGTTTAGCTACGTCCACAGAGTTAGTGATCACATTTTTGTGCAGCAGAACTAATGTTTGTGTACCCCACAGCAACTTCTCTTAAATTTAGATAACAGGCATGTGAGAACTAAATTATGAAGCACGTGGATTTTCATGTACCATATCACTTTGGCTTGCATATCTGGGTTTGTAAATTAACTCATGTATCTCTGGTATGTGTTCTTTTGTGAAAAACATGAAGCAAACTTGTAAAAAGATGACTGAGGAATAAATGCTGATTTTGTTTATGCCAGGGTTTTTGTTTGCTGTATTTAATGTGCCTGTCATTTATACTAGTAAGTAATAGAAAGAAACATGGCCTTTTTCCCAACTGCTGTCTCTAGATACATGAAGATAAAAGAAGAGTCATTTCCATTGAAACAAATATGCCTAAGTCGAAGGTTGGCCCAGGTTCGCAGCTTGTACTCACCCTTTGTAAGAAAGCCTCAGCTTTCTCTGCAAGTAAGTAGGACCTGAGGTGCTCTCAGCTGCAATCTTGCAAGTCCTTAGGCCAGGTCACTAGGGAGGAAAGAAGAGATCGCTGAAATTTCTGCGGTCACTCAAAGGGCCTGGTGTCACTGTTTTGTCCCTGAATTATCACACTTGGACTGTTCGCTTGTTATTCAGTATTGCTGTCTGGGGACCGCACTTTAACCTTACCCCATCTAGGAGTTCACTGACTAATAAAACAGCCAGAAATCAGAAAGAATGTTTCCTGCAGAGTTAAATCAACCTTAAATCGGGCTGGCTAGTGAAAACATGAAGAGCAAGAGCAAAAATTGAGAAAAAAATTACAGGGTGAGAAGGCAAGAAGCCACCTTTGACTGTCACTGGCCAATATTCCGCAAGTTGTACTTTTTCTGCGTGGTTTATTAACTCTGGTTGCAGCACTTGAGACATACACCATGCTTGAGGAGCAACTTTGGCTTCTTACACTGGAAGGCTCCCATTTAATATCAACCTGTATTTGGCAAGCCTGAGCTTTGCAAGTGTAAGATCTAAGTCTACAAGACACTCTCCTGATTAAGCTGTAAGGTGAATCAACCAAAGAGTCGCACTCATCCCCCAGCGATCTCAGCGCTCCTGGCCAACAAAAAGCCATCGCCATCTGCCTGGCAGAGCTCGGGGGCTGGAAGAAGTGAAGAGGCCAGAGAACATTTTTACAACAGCTGAGCACAGGACATGCAGCTGCTGCCCCTTCACGCCTGCTCAAGACAGCCCCGAGACCACCAGTCGTTTCAGCAGTGCCGTGGTGGGTAGCCCAGCAAAGCCTCTTCCTTGGTGACCTTCCTATGCAAGTAGGCGAGAGATTTCCCTTCCAGATTAGCGAGTGTAGAGCCTTCACGCAAAGGCTTCGTTTCCCTTTTCTCCTGAAAAATGTCTTCTCGCGGGGTCCCTGGTGGGATCAGCACCAGCAGCGGCACCACGCTGCCGGGGACACAGCGGTACCAGAGCCGTATCTTGAGCCTGTGCTCAGGCTCCAGCGTGTGTCTGCACGGGGCCCTGATGACTTCAGTAGGTGTCCAAAAATCTTTTCGGTTGAAACCGCAGAGGGAGTTCCTGTGCATGACCAGGCCTTATACATTTGCTCTTTATTTGCCTTTCTTGAAGCCAGTCCCTTATTTTACTTTTCAATGCCTTTGACCCTGGCGTAGAAGTTTTTTTCCTGAAAATATTAGCATCTGTGCTTTATAGCTGATGAGGAAGACTTTGCCATAGTACCTCGGTCCTCTCAACAGCTCCTGCTAAAGGCATGCCACTGGTGAAAATAAAATAAATGGGGATAAAATAACACTTAGCTCCCTGTATGTGTCTGTAAAGCAACTCCACACTTTTAAAATGTGTTTGCTAAGTTCATGTGGTTAAAAATATGTTGACTACAGGAAAAAAATCCAACAAGGGACATTCATAATTCTTCATTAATTAATAGTCAACCCTTTTTCTCCCCCCAATTATTTCAAACACCTGCTCACAGTAAATTTCCTTTGCAATTTTTTAATGCTGCTTTAATATTACCCAGAACTTGGAAACATACACTAAGCTTCTCTTATTTTTAATTATTTTCAAATTAATTTTAATTTTCTGAATATTTTCAGTGCTGCCCGTTTGTTCAATAAAACTGAATTTTAATTTTAATTTTTTTTCTTAAAGGCCTCCTAAAGTTTCCAGAGACTGCTTTTATGGGCTGTTTTAATGAAAGCTTTTGGACAGGGACTGGAGATTTCCAAATTCCTCTCTTGAAGCCTCCTCATCAAAAAAAAGGGAGGGGGAGGGAAATCACTCCGTCGGGGGTGACTCACATCTCTTGCATACAGCAGGTATTCACCCGGGAGCTAAGGCATCTTGTACTCGGAGCGCAGGCTGGTGATGTGTATGGGGGTGAGGGGCCGGACCCCCCCTCAGCTCTGGGTGACTGCAGGGAGAAGCGAGGGTGCCTGGCCCCAGGCAGGACCAAGCTCTCCCAGCTCCAGGCTGTGCCATTTGAAGGACTGCTATAAAGCTTGCAGAAAGCGAGGAGCACCTTTACCCTCTTTGGACCAGGTCCTAAATCAATGAAAGCCTTGGCAGGGAGCGCAGTGCGTGGGGGTCTGCCCCCACCGCCGGTGATGGGACTGACTGCAGAGGGAGGCAGTGCTGGAGGGTTTGCTCCGTGAGTCACAGTTTTCAGGCTCTTCTGGGTGCAGCAGCCGGGCCACCACCACCACCCCTACCAGCGCTGCTCCTGGGCTGAGCTGGCCATGTCCACCCTCCGGCTCCCAGCTTGCACCCATCACCAGTGGGCACACAAAGAATGCCTGCAGTGCCACCAACAGCTCAGATGCGAAGCTGTCGCCAGGGCACAACTTACTGTCGCCTATTGTGGACGCAGGGCTGTGGCCATGGCAGAGAGGAGGAAGAGAGGGTGAAAGTTGTCCTTTTCCAGAGCTGTCCACTCCTCACCGTCTCATTTAAATGCACGTCCCCTCTTTGCTTTAGGTGTCCAGTCACTGTTTCATAGACTCTTATGTTTGGCTATCTCCATAACATATGTAGGTATGATGTCTGACCACTGAAAACAGGTCATGGCAAGTGACCTTCGAGGTGACCTCGGTCCTCCAGAAACAAGAGTATTTTCACAGAGAGGGTACCAAGACCCCCCGTTCTGGACCTTGAATACATCAACCCCATTTCAGACTGTGTGGTTTCAGGGGTGGGAGGTGATGTAGAGACAGGTGACAAGGTCTTGCCTCGTTAAAATGTGATTGCCTCTGTGTGGCAACTGAGCGGTCCCGCTGTGGTTCAGTGCCACCTGCCACTGGGTACCCCTTTGCTTCATCAGGCTGTTCATTTCTGATCCCTCACCAACAAAGCTCACTTCATGGATAACGCCTGAGTAAGCCAAACCACCAGACTGCTGAAAGGAGCTATTTAACTGGCACCGACATTTGCTAAGTTTCATCATTTTGCTTTTAGCTTTATTGTTTGTTATGGTTCACTTGCGCAGGCCTAAGAAATATCCATTACAAGGAGGTTTTTTCTCTGTTCTTAATCTCTGCATATGCCCATGTTTCAAGGACTTCTGATTGTAGGAGGTCTTTTTTTTTTTCTTTTTTTTTGTTTTGTTTTGTTTTGTTTTGTTTTGTTTTCCTGTGAAAGTGCTGTCTCAGAGCTATTCAGAAGGCCTGAAATGTTAGACTTAGTCCCACAGGCATTAGTAGGCAGACAAAAAAGCAAAGTTCAGAAGTGAATTAAACATGTGGTATGTCACAAAAAGTTGGAGTTCGTTGTTCAGGTGGCACTGCCACATATAAATGCCTGTGGTGGGTTGACCCTGGCTGGAGACAAGGTGCCCCCCAAAGCCGCTCTGTCACTGACCATCCTCAGCTGAACAGGGGAGAGAAAATATAACGAAAGGCTCCTGGGTTGAGATAAGGACAGGGAGAGATCACTCACCAATTACTGTCACGGGCAAAACAGACTCAACTCAGCAAAATTAATTCANCTGCCAGCAAACCTGCCCCAGCGTAGGCTCCTCCCTCCACAGGGCCACAGGTCCTTCCAGGAGCTTGCTCCAGGATGGGCTTCACAAGGGGTCACAGCCTCCTTCAGGTACTTCCACTGCTCTGGGGTTGCATCCTCCATGGGCTGCAGGGGGACAGCCTGCCTCACCATGGTCTTCTCCAGGGGCTGCAGGGGAATCTCTGCTCCAGTGCCTGGAGCACCTCCTGCCCCTCCTTCTGCACTGACCTGGGAGTCTGCAGAGTTGATCCTCTCACATCGTCTCACTCCTCTCTCCGCTGCTGTTTCCCTAACAGTTTTCCCCCGCCTTCTTAACTCTGTTATCCCAGAGGCACTACCACTGTCACTGATGGGCTTGACCTTGTCCAGCAGTGGGTCCATCTTGGAGCCAGCTGGCATTGGCTCTATTGGACATGGGGGAAGCTTCAGGCAGCTGATCACAGAAGCCACCCCTGTAGTGCCTCCCACTACCAAAATCTTGCCATGCAAACCCAATACAATGACCAAGAAAATTTTCTGCAACATATTTTATATCAAGTCATGGTAGAGTTGTATCTTGTTATAACTTGTTGTCCCAATGCTTTTTTGTTATTGCTGTTGTATTGCACTTTTCAGCAGGCAAGCAAATGTGGGCAGCCAGTTTGATGTCCGTGCAATAGCAGCAAGCTGAGTCCTGGCCATGGACACCTTCCTGAGCTGGGACCAAAATTAGCAGTTGGTCAGTACTGCTGGGGTGGAGCTGGTAGCAAAGGGAAGGTGATCCCCCCATTATAAGGAGCTTCTCAAGAGATGGTGTGTGGGTCAGGTGCCAGTTCCTTTTGCACCTCCTCCCCAGGGCCAGGGAGTCTCAGTCCTACTGGTACCCAGCTGAGCCTGCTAGCTGTGTACAGCTGATGCACAAAGATGCTACTTGTGATACCTTTCTGCAAACAGCTCATATGGCCACGAGAGGTCAGCATTGTTGTTTCTTAGTTAATAAAATTGTTGCTTCCATCTCTTTGTTGACGGGCTGCTTTGGAAAGTCGAGTTCCATACAGAACTGCCAGTGCCGGCTGAGATATGTAGTGCTGTGGCACTCCCAAACCCCAGCTAGGGACCACCTGGCCAGGCCATGCATGTGGAAGTGGGTGACCTTTGAAATATCTGTGATTAATATAACATTATTTTCAGGCACAAACTGTGCTAAATACAGCTTTTAACCTCTCCCCAACCTAAGCCTGTTCTTAGCACACCAAGTAGAAGGACCCAGGGAAGTGCCTGAGGAATGATATCAGAAAAAGATCAGACAGTTTGTGCAACATGGAGACTGGCCAACCTCCTCTCACACAGCTGTAAGTGCAATAAGGTCCCCCCTCAGCCTCCTTTTCTCCAGGTTAAACAACCCCAGTTCTCTCAGCTGCTCCTCATCAGACTTGTGCTCTAGGCCCTTCACCAGCTTCGTTGCCCTTCTCTGGACATGCTCCAGCACCTCAATGTTCTTCTTGTAGTGAGGGGCCCAAAACTGAACACAGGACTCGAGGTGCGGCTGCACCAGTGCTGAGTACGGGGGCACGATCACTTCCCTAGTCCTGCTGGCCACACTATTCCTGATACAAGCCAGGATGCTGTTGGCCTTCTTGGCTACCTGGGCATGCTGCTGGCTCATGTTGAGCTGGCTGTCAACCAGCACCCATGGGTCCTTTTCTGCCAGGCAGCTTTCCAGCCACCCTTCCCCTAGCCTGTAGCCTTTCATGGGGTTGTTGTGACCCAGCTACAGGACCTGCCTCTGAGCCATGCTGAACCTCGCACACTTGGCCTGTGTCCATTGATCCAGACTGTCCAGAGCTCTCTGTAGACCCTCAAGCAGATCAACACTCCTGCAAAACTTGGTGTTGTCTGCAAACTTACTGAGGGTGCACTCGATCCCCCCATCCAGACCATTGATAAAGATATTAAAGAGAACTGGCCCCAACATGGAGCCCTGGAGAACACCACTTGTGACTGGCCGCCAACTGGACCTAACTCCATTCACCACAACTCTTTGGGCCCAGCCATCCACCCATTTTTTTTACACAGTGAAGTGTATGCCTGTCCAAGCCATGAGCAGCCAGTTTCTCCAGGAGAATGTTGTAGGAAATGGTATCAAAGGCTTTACTAAAGTCCAGCTAAACAACATCCACAGCCTTTCCCTCATCTACTAAGCAGGTCACCTTGTCATAGGAGAGTCCTTCCTATTCATTCCCCTGTTGCCTGTTTCCACACTCTTGATCGCCATTAGCTTCACTGGTCATTAGGTCACTAACTTTTGGCTATGACCTGCAAGTTCCCAGTGCCTGGCTTTCACTGTGGCCAGGACAGAAGCTCCCAGTCCACAAGCAGGACCTACGTTCCTTTGGCATTTTGTTAACAACATTGTAGCAGTAGCAATACCAGTCACTGGGCTCCAGAAATAAAGCCAGTTTGCTGTGAGTGGCCTTGCTTTCTTTCTGGGTACCTGCTTGTCCAGGTTTTGGCAGGGATAGAGTTAATTTTCTTTCTAGTAATTGATACAGTGCTGTGTTTTGCATTTAGGATGAGAATAATGCTGATAACACACTGATGTATTTAGTTGTTGCTAGGTAGTTGTAGTGTTCTAAGTCAAGGACTTTTCAGCTTCTCATGCCCTGCCAGGTGCATAAGAAGCTGGGAGATGACAGCCAGGACAGCTGGCCCAGGCTGACCAAAAGGATGTTCCCTGCCATATAACCTCATGCTCCAGATTTAACTGGGCAAGCTAGCTGGGGGGTGGGATCACTGCTTGGAAACAGACTGGGCATCAGGTTCTTTTTTTTTTCCCTTTGTGGGTGGTGAGCAATTGCATTTGTGCATCATTTGTTTGTTTGTTTGTTTGTTTTATTTTTGTGTATGTATATATATTTATCATCATCATCATCATCATCATCATCATCATCATCATCATCATCATCATCATCATCTTCCTTTGTTATCATATTAAACTGTCTTTATCTCAACCCAAAAGTTTATTTTTCCATTCTCCTCTCCATCCCACTGGGAGGAAGGCGTGAACGAGCAGCTGCCTGGTGCTCAGTTACGCGCTGGGGTTAAACCACCACACAGCTGAAGAACTCATCTGGCAACAGTGTCTCAGGTCAGTCCAAAGGTTTTAATCCCAGCCACCAATGGCTGGAGCTATATATTCTTTCATTCAAAGCTTAAATTCCAAAGAAATCAGTAGGGTCAACAGAGGAGACTTGTTATAGAAATACAGCATAAATCAAGAAAGGTCTTGTTTGTGAGGGTCAAGGGAAGGAAGACGTTCACAGGTAGTAAGGGAGCAAGGTAGAAATAATCCAGCCTTAAGAAAAATCAGAAATCTGGCTCGCTGTAAGCACATGATGGTGATGGAGGCAGGAGTAAGGAACTCCAGCAGTATCATATTTGGCAGTGAGGGAAAAAATGCTCCTGAGGGTTTAGCAGAATTTTTTAGACTAAGGCCTAAATGATCTTATAGGTCTTTTCCAACCAAAATGATTCTATGCTTCTAAAAGAACTGAGACCAAATTAATCCGCTATCATTCATTTTTGTCTTCCAGCCCATAGCTGAGAGAGTTCCTTGCCTGCACAGTTTACAATCCAAGCAGACAAGCAAGCCAAAGGCAGCAAGGAAAGCAGAGGTGCAAAGTGGCTTGACTGGAGTCCACTCCTGCTCCAGGCTTGCTCACACATCTCCTCTTGAGTCCTGTCTAAACAAGCTACATCCCCAGCTGCTGGCCACCACCCATCCATACTGCCACAAACCCCTGCCACCCAGGTGTGCTGCTAGTGTGAGCGTTCCCCAGCCTTTCCCAAGCAAAAAACTGAGCTCAGGCGGTAGATCATCGCTAACCCGGCTCATGCTGACAGAGAGCAGCTAATAAACACTCGAAAAGCAGTTCTGGCAGCAGCTCTGGCAGAGGGAAGATAACGAACGGCCAGGAGTGGGGTGAAGCTCCTCACGTCCACAGCCAGCTCGGCTGCAGCCTGGTGGGCCAGTCAGCACGTTCCGTGGAAGAGCTTCAACTCGAGTCTCTGGTGCTTATCCCAGCTGCAGCTCGTGCTGCCTGCGTAAATCCCCAGCATAGACAGGGAACGGGGCTAGCTCCCTCAGAAAAAGGGAATGTGAGTCCCAGCAACCCAGTCAGTCAACGATGAATCTATTAGAGGATAAAATGGGTAAAGGAGAGCAAAAGGCTGCAGAAAGTAGTTTGTTACAAATATGCAAAACTAGATAGCAGAAGGTGGACACAGATCATCCCACTCACGCCCTGCTTCCGGGCATGGTGATCACTGCTGAAGTTATGGCAATGTTACTGGCGATTTCACTGGACAGGGTCAGGGCCTTTGGTTGCGCTGGTTTCTGGAGAAGGATCTCACCCCAGGACAGTGAGAGATCAGCCATTGGCCTCACTCTCCTGTGAACCCCAACCCTGTGATCACATGTTGCCATTTAAATAACAAAAAAGCTCCACACTGTACCGCACGTGCTGACACCAGCTTTCTTGTAAGCGGCGAGATGTCACGAGTGTCTGACTAGCAAAAGCATGAGGGATGGGCAACCTCAAAAGGCAGCAAAAGTGAGACGGGCAGTGTCTTCTCTCTCTCCCGCCACTTGAATCAAGAGAGTAAGAAACAAGCTGAAAGACCTGACAAAGCAGTTGGAGGGAGTCCTTAGTTTCTCGAGCAAACTCATGCATGGTAGCACACTCAACATAAAGGCAGCATTGTCAATTTTGAGCATCAAAGCATCACGCCTTCCAAAATCCTGAGAGTGGCTTAAAGATCCTGAGACTTCTTAAAACCAACAGATGTCAATTTCCTTTTATTTTCCTTTGGGTTTTGGAGCCTTTTGGGGAGAATTTGCTTCCTCTCTGTTGCAAAAGTAAAGGTTTACTTTTTTCTCTGAATGAATGCAAAGGGCCTTATAGACTCCCTTGATTCCAGCTTCTGGGTCTTTAAGGGAAACACCAAAAGTCATTAAGATGTGCAATTAAATCACAACCATGGCTAACACAGCAAATATAAATGCAAAACCTGCCCTAGAGAACAAAGACCCATTCATTCTGCTTAAATTGGTCTTGAGACTTTATTGCTGCTTTTTTTTTTTTCTTCTTTTTTTTCCTCCTGTCCTTATTTCTTCAGAAGGAGGGGGAACTTTCCTGGCTTACGCCACATCCTGGGTAGTCAGAAAAGCCCGTGCTCAGCTGCCTGAGTCCATCTTGCCTCCTGTCTGCCAACCCTCTAGAAAAGTGAGGTTATGGGCAAACATCAGCAACGAGTGAGCAGAAATAGAGAGCCTTGATAACTAAGGTAAAGTGGCCATTACGCAACTACAAATGATAGAGGTAGAAAAATAGGAGCCGGAAATGTCAAAAGGCAGCTGAAGTTGCATTCCTCATTGGAAGTAAGAGGTGAAGGAAGATCAGTCGGTGGCAAGTGCTCTTGCTCCATACATTGGGAGGGATTTGCCAGCAAAGGATATTAATGATCTGAGAGTGAATTGCAAGTCCACAAGGGAAATCTGAACTGAAAATGGAAAAGACAGAAAGCTAGGCAGGGAGATTTGTATCAGGTTAAAGTGTCAACATTTAGAGATGGATGGATCACTGGAGCTCAGGCTAGAAGGAACAAAAAAACCCCACTCTCTCAACAAAGAAACCAAAGAAAGCAGCAAAACATAGCACAAGTGTCTCCCTTTATCCCAAAGTTAAGGCTCTGCCAGTCTGACCTTTTATGCTTGATCATATTTGTGCAACAGGATTGACTCAGAGGAGAGAAGTGGTAGTCTACAGAAGGGGGCAGATTGCCTCTGCCAACTTTCAAAAACTGGTTTTGTCCCTTTTCCCCCACACTCCTCTTTTTTTAACTATCAAAAGGCACCTCTGTCTCTGTGGTATTCAGTGAGATTTACCTGACTGAATCTCTGTTACCAGATGAAGGGCATTCAGAAGCTAATCCATCTAAAGAGATTGTTGGCCAGGAAAGCGGAAAGGCCCATGGTGCAATATTTGGGGATTCAGTTTTTTTGGAGACCACAGTTTATATTGGACTGCTCTGTTTTATAATCCTATCTCTGTTCCTGTCAAGAATATATCACAAGATGTAATCTGTGAAAAACATCTCCTATTTTTTTCACTCAGCAAAAGGCATCCCCTTTTTAAACACGTGGACCACACATTTGAAATTTTAAGTAAGTCCTGTGCTAGTGCTGCAATTTACAGGATGGATTGGGGCTTTGATTTATTTATTTTTTTTCCTTCTTAGGAGGCAGTTGAGTTCCAGGCATTTCCAGGACTATTTATGCCCGTCAATCCCTAGAAACTGGCTCAGAGCCTTGGATTTGTCTTCCTCTTTCTGAAATGAGGCATGGTCCACTCGGGCCCTGTAGCGTGCTAATGAGAAAAGTGGCAGAGCATGAGCCAGGAGAGAGGTGGTCGGGGAGGATGGGGAGGTCCGTGCTCCCCGCTCCGCTCTGCCCCGGCACAGGGCAGGTCACAGAAGATGCTCTCCTGAAGATACAATTAAGTGCCGTTCCAAAGAACAACATAAAACTGGCACAAAATTCCTTTATTCTTCAAACTATAGGATTTTTCAATCAAATACAGATTTTAGCAGCAATATGTGAATTTTGGCTGCTCTTTAAGCTTAATTTATTAACAATTTCATCCAAACTTTCAGGCGATTGGCCAAATTTGTTACTTTGCATGGCCAAAGCAGAAACTTGCTTCATTGGAGAAAGAGATTCCTTACAAGTTCCCCAGGATGTCTTGGGTTTGGATATCTGAGAAGCACAGATCCACCAAAACCTATTCACTCCCCCTAGTTTCACTCTGTCTTCTTCCACTTCGAAATATAAGATATGCTGAAGTGTGTGAAAAACATTCACATGCATTTCCCACACTTTCCCAAAGCCCAGCCTGTATTCCAGGGGAACATGTGAGCTAACTTTTTCCCAAAGCCATCCAGCCTCTGCTAAGTAACATAAAAGAAGGAGTCAGGCTACTTCAGGATCTCACAACGTGGCGTTGTGATTGTTAATTTTCATATTAGCTGGGAAAGGGTCAAAACTTCCTTCATGTTACCTTTGTGGTGACACTTTCCCTTACAACCTTAGTTGTCTCCCAGAAGATTTGCTCCATAATTTTTTCCTGACAGCTTTTCTAATTTTTTAAGGTTGCTAACTGCCTTATGGAGCTAGTAAAAAGTGTTCCAGAGCATCAGGATTTGTGGACTGTTTAAAATGAAACTAAAAAGTTGAAACAAGTAGTAAAAGTGTTTTGAAATCCTCCTATATGTTTTTGTTGCATTTAAGCAAAAAGGTTGGTCAGGTAAAGCACTTAAACCACCTAGAAGTTGAACATGCCCATTCCCCAGTTCTTACAAGAAAGACTTAAGACATGAAGAAGTCAAATCTATGACGAAGGCTCCCAACTTTCATCCCTTAGCTCAGTGAATTGTCAATTAAATCTCCACGGACTGAAGCAACTGCCCTGCTTGCTTCTATTTTAGGGCAGAAAGTTAGCAGCCACATGTTTTCCAGGTTGCCCAGAGAGACTGGCTCATTTCTGGAGCATTTCTTCCATCAGGACATGAGAAAGAACAGAATATTTGTAAAGGGCAGGATTCAAGGAAAGGGGAATATATTTATTAGCTGGCAACCATAGCAGAAGGTTGGAGGAGTGAGAAGGGAAAGGAGGTGGGCGTACGCTCTGAGGAAATTCCCCTCTCTAATATTGCAGTAGATGTCTCTACTGCTACTCTTCTTTTTTTTTTTTTTCTTTTCTTTTCTTTCTTTCATCTGACTTGTAAAGAAGAATTGGATTTTCACTAGTCTAGAATCTGCCATCCACTAGTTAAAATACACCCTGGGTCAACAGAGAGCAAAGACCAGGTGCACACAGGGTTTTAGGCACCTCATTTGAGATGAAGTACCTGGCTTCCAGGCAGCGCAAACCAGGCACGGGAGCTGGGGAGGGGCTGCAGCTTCTCACCGTGGGGACCAGGAATCTCCTGCCAAAAAGAGGAGCCGCACAGCTGGACCTCGCAGTGAACGAGGAGCCACAGGGCACAGCCAGAGGAAGGCCATGTGGGCAGACCATGGAAAACCGTGCTCCTGCACCTGGAGTGAGAGGTATAAGGGCAGGAGCTCTCCCGAGGCACCTGGTGTGGAAGGGCCAGGGGTGCTGTCACATCCAGCCGGGGCTGGCTCTTGACTTTTGTTGATACTGGCTGAGTCACTGCTGGCAAATGGTGTCACAAGGAAGTCACCGAGACTGCCTCGTGTGAGTAATTGCTCGCTGGCGCAGACCTCCCAGCCCGTCTCTCCTGTGCTCTTGGCAATGGTGCTTAGAGTGAAAACAAATAAATAAAACCAAAAAACCTCCCTCAACCCCCCAGCTAGTGTTTTCCAGCGTGTTCGAAGCCTTTAACAAAATATTTGGAACCTATTTTCAGAAAAAGTTCCAAAGGTTTCCCAAAGCCCAGATTTGTCTAGACTCTCCCATCCTCAGTGCAGGGAAACAGGGTGAATGGATATGGTGTGATACGGATTTTTTTGAAAGTTTGTTTGGATTTCAGGAAGTGAACAAGATAAGCCAAATGGCCCTTTCCTGCTTTTGCTCTTTTAATATTTTTTTTTTCCTCAGAAAGTCCTGACAAGGAATGCTTGAACTAAAGAAAACTCAGATGAGTTTGTTGAGTTCCCCCTGCCTCACCTCTCTGCTAAAAACCCACCCACACCTGAGACCAGGAGATAGCACCAAATCAGTCTTTACAAGCTGACCCCCTGGGCACATATGAAAGCCATTTCCTTTGTGATTTCTGCAACATAGAAAACTGGTTCCCTTCTTTTTTCCATCTCACTGAAAACTTGCAGGGAGACAGCGGGAAATAATTCTGCGAGGACTTCAAGATGCACCAGAGGCATGGAGGGTCTGATACAGAGGGGAATAAAAGAAATAATCCTCATTGCAATAAAAGTCCCAGGTGCTGGCATATGAAGGAGCCATTTGATGTCACATCAGCCTTCCTGACAGAAAAACCTGTGCAAAGCCAAGTGGGAGAGGCGGGTCTCCAGCCCAGCCGCCCCATGCCCAATGAAGGGGTCTGCATAACAGCCAGAAATCACTTCTCCTCCATACGGGATTGCTCCTAGGGACACTCATTTGCTTGGAATAAGGTCTGGTGAAGGAAGCTTCATGATCCCTCCATTTTTACATAGTTTAATGTATCCTTTGGATGTTCATCCTGCCCGTAGGTGCCTGACCTGAACACAGCCCTTCGTGTCCTAAGTCAGACAGACTTCTGAATTTTAGATGTAAGAAATCTGGATTTTATACTGATGCACCTATATGCACAAACTAGTTTCTACAAGCATCTCCTTCTAGAATAGCACATTTGTAAGAAAAAGAAAATCAAGTGTCCCAATTTAAATTAATTTTCTGTCACCACTACTCAACTCCAGCACTACTATGTCATGCTTCTTTCTCCCAGCTCCCTGGCCTTGCTCCTGTACAAATTTTAATATTTGATCAGAAAAATCTCTGGAACTCTGAATATTATTGTAACTTTGAGGCTGGGGAAATAAATTCTGCTCCTCTGCTGGAACATGCTGACCTTCCTCCTCTCTTGTTTATTTGTATGATCTGAACTAATTTCTTATTTGAAATTTGCACCGCGTAAAAGCATTTCCTAGAACTATTATTTTAAAGCAGCTTGCTAAAATGTCTCTAGAAGTCACTTAGTCGTTGTTGGGTATTTGAGGGTCATTTACTGTAGTAGAGACTTTTCCACCAGCAGATGTTACCATAGCATAACAGGAAGATGGAGAAGGACAGCAATAGGCAGGATCTTAACACAACTAAAGGAATGTAAAGGGTTAATGAGCCAGATAGCCTTTGAATAGATATACAATAAATGCATTTTTGCATTTTTGATAAGGCTATCAAGAGTGAATTATGACAGATGTTATCTAGGCTCCAAAAAGACTCAGCTTCTCTGTAGTTGCTTGAATACCTTTCCATGTTTGTCCCTGTTGACCTAGCCCTTCTCTCCTAACCTGTCCCTAATTCACGAGGCTTACTGGTTCTGAATCTCTTAATCTGTAAAACAGAACTAATTCTGTGCCATAAGGATGCCGTAAATTCAAGAAATCATTCCAAGACTTCCAGGCAAAGCGCACGCCAGCCATGGCGTTCCCATAGTGCCAGGTAACGCCAGCCACGTTGCAGGGTGTGTGTGTACGCGTGTGTGCACATGTGCACGCCTGGGTGTCCATATGGTGCTGGTACCTCTGTGCTAGGAGGTCTCCCATGACAGAACTGCCATCAGCTTATAAAGCCGTGACCTCCCCAGCAGTCCAGTCCTTTGCAGACTCGAACTGCATTGCTGTAAAGTCCTTTCTGACAAAGCGTTTTTAAAAAACAGTATGTGTATTTCATTACTCATTCTGCGGCAGCTATTTTTGCCTTTTTTCTGCTATTTTTGCCTTTTCCCTCATTTTGTTTCTTTCAACTGTTCATTTGTCTCCCTGGTGGGAAGAGAGATGAGACACTAATGTACAGAAACTGTAAACGACCTTACTTTTAGGATATCTGGAACAAAGACAGAGACGTTGCCATTTGGACGGACTAGGGAGGTCTAAAGAAAGAGAGTCCCAAAGAAATTTTCACCTAAGAGTCTAATGAAGGAAATGTTATTACACCAACAATCCTATTATCATATATTTTGGGCTTCCCGATTGCTAGTGACATAGACTTGGGTCAAAATTTAAAAAAATAAATGCATAAACTGTGCGCACAGGACGCTGCAAAAACATCTTCCTTATACGTTTACATATCTCATTGTAAGTGCCCAGATTTGACTAGTACCTCTTGCAAGCAGACATCTTCTTTAAAGATTTGACTGCTCCAACCGTACCTAAAACATCTGAGGAGCCAAGGAGGCTCTTTTCAGTGTGGGTGGCTACACAAAATTCAAACCCGTCTGGCCGGCAGTTAGATTGCAAGTCTCAATCTGTCATGCCTAATTTCACCATTTATGGCTGCAATACGTTATGTTTGGAGAGGGAGTATCAGCAGCATGCCATGCATTAATCCGAAGGCTGAATTCCTTAACAGATTAAATAGCCTTCATCTCTGATAAGTGATTGCATTTCTGGTGTATGAATGGTGCTGTGAAGCACATAACACTCTTAATAGCTGGGAAAGAGTACAGCATGAGAAAGTCCCTTTCCAGACTCACTTCCTCAGGATGTCGTTTGGATTTAGAAATATCTGTGGGCTGCAAAGCTTCCACCCACGTTTCTAACTTCAATCCTTCCTGGATGCTTGAGTTCCCTTAGGACCAACATATCATGGTATACCAAAAAAATATTATATATAGCTTTACCCTCTAGATCAGCAGTGCCCTCTGGAAGAACCCTTTGCCTTACTGGCAGCAGCAAATACACACATTATCCAAAGTTGCAAGATCAGCAGAAATGGGGAGCTTTTCTCTTTGACAACAGCTGTAGTTGTCTGGTCTAAAATACCTCAGATTAGAATGACAGTTTACCACAAAATATCCCCGTCCTGCCAAAGGAGCTTGCCCAAAACATGCCCTTTCTCTCCTTACCTTCCAAACTTGGCAGCATGCGAATGCTTATTTTCCCAGTCTATCACATAAGATGAACTGAAGACATGTTCCTTCCTCAGTCATTTCTTCTAACTCTGTTACAAAAGGTTAAAATGCAAGGGGACAAAACTACAGAAAACTATTTATCAAGGGAACAGAGCAAATTATGTCTCTACAATACAGAAGCAATAAAGAGCAGTCTGTAACCAAAGGTCAAAGCCAATGCTGCTTTTAGGTCTGAGATAATCACCAAAGTATTTAGCAGAACAGAATGCTATACTTTATGGCACACTTTCTGCCTGAAAACTGTTACTTAATGGACTGGGGTGACAGTTAAAGAAAAGACACATTTCTAAGAATTTGGACAGCACGATTACACTCTGAAAAGTAAGACATGCCTCTGTACTCTGAAGACCAAAATAAATGTGGAATTAAATTTATTGTTTAACAAATAGAAAGTAATTTGCTCTAGCTTCACTGTTGGATGTAAAAAATCAGGCAAAGCTCATGCTGGATTCTGAGACATAATTAATAATAAAGATTCTGATAATCAAATTCTGCACTCTGTTTTCTGTCACATCCTCCAGTTCCAGATATAACTAAAGGCACAGTTTGGTCTTTTCGCTTGAACTTAGAAATCCCGTTGGTGATGTAAGAACCAGAAAAGACCATAGCTCATTATTCTGGAGCTGCATTATGTCTCAGAAATATCAGGAATAGAAAGTAGTCACAAATTATTGATGAGTCATTAGATTGACTCTCTGTGTCCAAGCAATTAAACAAACTGCTTATTGCTCAAACACAATCTAATTTCTCAGGGCCTCTGATTGCACTGCCTATACTAGCAATACTATGTTTTACATATATATTTGATATAAGCACCCTCTTCAAGAATCCTGTGTGTGTATGAAGGCAGGGACAAAGACTTAGTTCCTTTGTTGCCTGCCACATCTTGCTGCAAAGGAGTATACTTTCATCTGGAGAGCGCAAATGTATTCACCGATACAACTATGTCTTGTGACTCAATGGATAAGTCCTGAAGGTCATTCTCAATGTTTGCTTGATCCCTTTTTTTATTGA
This sequence comes from Aramus guarauna, assembly GCA_013400195.1. Lineage (NCBI taxonomy): Eukaryota > Metazoa > Chordata > Aves > Gruiformes > Aramidae > Aramus > Aramus guarauna. The sequence continues at coordinate 566,511 of VXBL01009005.1, read as the reverse complement.
CTGCAGTCTCTGGGGTGGTGTTTCAGGGAGTCTTGCCTAAAAGTCAGTTCTTTAGAAGGCTGGGTAAGTAGACATGGGGTGAAAAATGAAATCTCAGTTCTTTGCTTGCTGACACAGCCTTCTTGCTCTGAAGATATCATGGTTAAATTAGAAGAAAAGAAAGGATTCTGAGGTTAAAACTCACAACTGGTAATTAGTCCAGAGAAGCCACGAACATTTCCTGTTTGCTGTGAGCTACCTAGCTTACCAGAGCCAGTGAACACAGAACATGCAAAAGATCTTTAGGAGCAATATTACATGTAAAACCCCCCAAAACTTTGCATTTCAGTATGGGGAAGTTCAGTCCTGGTTAGTTTTTCTCCCATGGGGGTTTGGTTGTCATTTTGCATTAACCTATGAAATGATGTCATATGAAAAAAACTACACTCTGAATTTTAAGTGTTAAGGAGGTTGAATTCTATCACTCACCGTGGTCCAGAAATAAAAATGAGATTGTCCCCTTTAGTATACTTGAGCATTGCCTGTCCTCACAACACATTTACTGGTCAACAGGAAAATGTCCATTCGCAAAAGGATTACACTTTTAAAAGAGTTTGTGTATACACACATAAATACTCTTCAATACTGCACAAAAAACCTTGAACTACAGGTTTTTCCTCATAGCCAAGAAGGATTAAAGCTGTCTTTATAACTGACACTCACCAGGAGACATGGGATGCTCACACAAAATGGATATAGCTAGATGTATCTACATGGGACACAAGTAGCCTGTGTGAGGACCTGTGGATAGCCCAGAAGATTCAGACTCTGGTAACGGTGACTCAGACTTAGAAAAAAGGAAAATTTGAAGAAGATCAGAAATGTGCATGTCTGCACCTTTCTGCTTCGTCATTTCTCTCCTATAAGAGGACATTGTAGAAATTGTTTTTGCCTCTCTTATCCCAGCACACCTTCAAAGAGATCCCCAAAAGATTTCCTTGCCATAGTGTTCAGGACAGTGACATTTGTGTTTCATGTACTTTTAGAAATGCATGTGCATCAGTTTGAGATTTGTAGTTCTGGCCATAACCACCTAAGCCAGGCCTTTCTTACAGCCAGTAAGGGTGGTAGTCGCTACTTGCTTGTTGGGTAGTCAATGGTTGGTAAGCACACTTGTCTGTAGGGTGTTAGGGCATTTGTTACAGGGCTTTTACAGGCATCTCTAACACTAAATGTTATGAAGAGGCTCCTAACCATGGCCTTGAGGTACAGATGGGATCACTGAAAAATACTCTGGGGAGTGGCAGATCTTAGCTTAATTCTTGATTCTGTTTGAGGGGATCTGAATGCACATCTTCTACTTCCAGTGTAGGTACACGTAAGCCATGACCAGGCTGTATATGGAATTCGACGTCAGGCCTTTCCCATCACTGAAGCTGTTTCACTTTGTTGATAATAACTCTTCACCAGACTGGAGAAGGTGAGGTCTAGAGGTCAGGGCATTTATGTGGGAATACGGAGATCTGCGTCATTCATCCCAAGAGGAGGCTTTGTGTGTGGCCTGTGACATTATCACTCACTTTCTCTGTGGCACACTGGCTATTTATGCAGGTTCAAATTACTGCAGAGAGAGGAAAGATCTGAATCAGGATCTCCCAGACTCTCAGTGAGTGCTTTAACCTTTCAGCCCTTGGAGGAAGATGGTGAGGGGGGACCACCTTCCCTGGCTGTGTTTTCTGTTGGTACCAATCCAGTTGGAGTGTCCAAGATCAATTTCACAAGTGAAACAGGCAATGGACAAGTTTTTTGTGGATCGTGGCAAACCTTAGGTGTGGAGGACTTGATTTGCAACCCAGAATGGTAAATGAGAGGTAAACAATGCTGAGACCATCTAAAATCCTGAGCTTTAGGTGGCTAGAATATGACAGCATTGTAAACACACGTGACAAGGGACATCACACATCTCTAGAATCAGGGGGTAGCTGAGCAAGGGCTTTAGGCACTCTAAGGTTATTTAAGTCTCTGGAGGCATTTGAAATTGAGACCAATGTGTTTTCCTCAGGCAGAGCCTTTGGAGATTGAGTCCCAGGACTCCACTGGGACCTTATCATGCAAAGCTAAATCCTCAGTGCTAGCTACAATTCCAGTAGTATCCAAAATGAGCCCATCCTCATCTCCAGTCCCACATAGTCTCCCTTGGTGCTTGGTGTGCATTTGGAGAATGGGTATTACTGGCAACAATGAGCACCTTTACAGGACTGAGGGAGTTTTCTGGCCATTTCTACTGCAAGTGGAAGGAGAGGCTCCATACCATACCATACCATAATGAACCTAAATCCCTGGATTAACTTCCTCTGGCCCTGGCTTCAGTAGAGTCATTACATAGGTATGATAGCTATATAATATATAGGTCAGACAAAGAGCTCATAAGACAGCATAGCAGGGAGCAGAGCTAGAAATGGTAAAGTATGTTTTTCCCTCTTGCTGGAAAAAGAGAGGCACATTGGCTGAGGTCTGTCAGAAACAAATGTAGGTATTGAGACCCATGCTCTCCTGCAGAGTTCGGTGCTGGCTAAATCACCTCTACTGGGGTCTGGCAAGGAGCGGTGCAAATGAAGAGACTGAAAGGGAGTGATTATTTAGCACCAGCAGGTTTGTGAGTCTCTGCAGCAGAGGGTTAACATGCGATATGCCAGCAAATCATGGCATAACGCTGACTCTGCCACTTTGGATTCAGTGAATCTAGTTGCAGGAGTTACGCAAGCCCAGCTATAATCAGAGCTTTACTGTTACTCTCTGTAGAAGACGGAATTTGACATGGAAACCCAGAGTGTCCCAAGCATGGACATGTTATTCCGAGACAAAGATTTTCATGGGTTTTACTCAGAAGTGGACTGTGCAAACTACAGCAAGATAGGTGAGCAGTTACTCACAGCATTCATCCCAGTGTGACTAAGCATCTGTGTAAGCGCTCGCAAACATGTACAAAGGTTATGAAAACTAGCTTATAGCATTTGCTCCATTCCCATGTACAGAAATTCTTATTGAAGGCAATGGGAGACTTTTGCCATAGTAAAGACTGAATTAATATCCAAATTTTTGCTCATTACAGCCTGTTTCTTATTTACACTATGATTCTTTTGCATGGTTGTGATATCTCAAAAGAGCCTGGGACCCAACTTACTCAGCATACAGTCTATCTAAACTGGCAGGACAAGGTAAAAAAGTCATAGCATAAATGGGGATCTGTCCCCCCTTTGCAGTTTTCATTGACAGATTTAGTTATGAAGACTAGAAAAAGCATATTCGGTCAGGAAAAAAAGAAATAATTTTAAGGGCACTGAAGCTTTCTCAAAACATCCAAATATTATTCAGCTTAGAAACCCAAAATTAAGAGTCTTCTGGAAAGAGAGAGTGCAAAATTCAAAGAAGGAATGCACAAGGCATTATGAACAAGGGCTAAATCCTGCAGGGAAATAAGTGTATCCTGCCTGGAAATCTGTGGCCGTGCAAAAGCAGACAAACCCCACTCAGTCACCATTGGCCACTGTGTTTTCATTCAAGGCTCCCTGGGGGAACTGGGAGAGGATGTAGACGCAGGATTTAGACAGAGTTACGGAATCCCCAACCTCATTGCTGTCAGGGGATGAGACCAGCAACTGGAAACTCCTGCAGAACCAGCCCACCCATGTGGCTTCCTCTGCCGCTGTGCCACCCCCGAAGCAATCCCTGAGATAGCGGGCATCTGCTCTGACAGGGGCCAAGGAAAGGGTTTGTGGTCTCTTTCGGAGCATAGCATGGCCGGAGGAGCAAAGTTCTGGAGGATGCAGCCTCCTGGCTAGTTGGGAAAGGCAAAGAAGAAGCCCAGGCACCAAAGGAAGGAGGTTGCAGGGGCACAAGGCAGCAAGCCCAGCAAGGGCTGAAGAGCAGGCAGGCTACGAAAGGCAAAGGTTGAAACTCAGGGATGAGGATAAGAAACGGCAGACGAAAAGGGTCGGCTTCGCAGAGCCTACCTCCAGCCAGTGCTCCAGGGCCCATCTGGATATTGTTAGGCCCCCTGCCCACCCACCCACCATGCCTGGAACGTGCAAGTACCTTATCTTGCATTTCTTGTAAAGCAGAACACCAACTTCTTTTTATGCTTCTTGGCACAGTTTATGACCTTTTTACAACTCCTTCCCTGTCAGGATATAGGCCATAAAGATATTTTAAATGGCTTCTCTTGGTGGTGATCTATTAGTTGGAATAATGGCTCCATATGCAAAATATGAACCCATAACCACTGTAAGCTAGTCCTATACCTTCACGTCGTTCAAATCCTGCTTTGAGAGCCACTTGTGCTTTGAAGCTACAAGAAAATAGCCAGCAAATAATTAAGTAGAAGGACTGTTGAGCATAATTTATGTAACCTTTCCCATTTTCAAACTGCAATTACCTGTGTAGGGACTGGATGAATAGTGGGGTTTCAGTTCAGTTGCTGAGCAGAAGTATTAGAGGAAAAAACATTTAGTTTAAACGAAAGCAGAATTTTTCAGATTTTCTTGAAATGCAAAAAGGCAGGAATTATTTATTTTCTGTTTCAAATTACTTAATCCTTTTAAAATGCTTTAGAAGCTGCAGATTGCCTGTGAAGTGAAAAATGTCATTTCAGAGTGAAAAGTCATGGTGTCACTTCAGCCGTCAAACAGAGAGGTCTGGCTTCCCAAAACTTATTACTTTAGAATACTATCAGGACAAACTCTTTCAACAATTTACAATCTCCCATAACACGTTAATTTTTGTTCCAAATTTGCAAAAAGACTTGTCTCAGAAATGCATTTTTTAACTAATTTATTGTTCAAAGGAAGAAAGCAAAGACTACAAATAGAGCAATATGTTTGCTGCTGACTATTACTCTGACCCCTCTGCCTCCTTACTATCTTTCTATCTAGCACTGTCCACTCATTTGCATCCTTTGGATCACAAGCCTTTGGGATTGTGCTGGTTATGTTAGCCTGGAGCACCGCCATCACTCTGTGGGTATTCCTACCACCACCACCTGAGCAGAGAGACGTGTTTTCCCCCCAGGTACAGGCATACAGCACTGTGAGACAAGAGCTTGCACCCATATTCTGGAGAGGAAAAGTTTGTCTCATGGTACGTAAGGGGTGTAGGGAGGAATTAACAGCAGCAAAACTTTGTCCATTCATCGAGATAATGGATTGAGAGCAGCCCTGAGGAGAAGGACTTGGGGGTGTTGGTTGATGAAAAGCTCAACATGAGCCGGCAGTGTGCACCTGCAGCCCAGAAAGCCAACCATGTCCTGGGCTGCATCAAAAGAAGTGTGACCAGCAGCTCAAGGGAGGTGATTCTGCCCCTCTACTCTGCTCTTGTGAGACCCCAACCTGGAGTACTGCGTCCAGCTCTGGGGCCCCCAGTACAAAACAGACATGGACCTGTTGGAATGAGTCCAGAGGAGGGCCACAAAGTTGATCAGAGGGCTGGAGCACCTCTCCTACGAGGACAGGCTGAGAGAGCTGGGGTTGTTCAACCTGGAGGAGAGAAGGCTCTGGAGACATCTTACAGCAGCCTTCCAGTACCTGAAGGGGCCTATAGGAAAGAGGGAGAAGGACTGTTTACAAGGACATGTAGTGATAGGACAAAGGAGAATGGCTTTAAACTAAAGAGGGTAGCTTTAGATTAGATATAAGGAAAAAGTTCTTTCCTGTGAGGGTGGTGAAACACTGGAACAGGTTGCCCAGAGAGGCTGTGGATGCCCCATCCCTGGAAGTGTTCAAGACCAGGTTGGATGGGGCTTTGGGCAACCTGGTCTGGTGGAGGGTGTCCCTGCCCATGGCAGGGGGGTTGGAACTAGATGGTCTTTGAGGTCCCTTCCAACCCAAACCATTCTGTGATTCTACAATTCTATGATTACTTAATCAAGGTGCAGTGAACTTGGTTATTTCCTAAATTCCTACAGGTCTCTGAACTGTCAGAGGAAGAAAAGTGCCAAAACTTGGAGTCCTTCACACAGCCCAGCATGCCAGTGGTATCCCTGATATCTCTGGTTCATCTTCACCACTGCTCACATGCTTGATGTGTTGCATAACACACTGGCTAGCCAGAAGAGGAAAATATGAATCCAGCAACGTGAAAGACAAAAGCTATCAAAAGCCTGTGGAACAGCCAGGGTTCCAACAGAAAGGCTGTTTCTTCAACCTTTTGTGAGCCTCCTCTGGCAATTTGTACCACCGTCATGTTTTGGGATGGAGGGATTTCTGCTCCTAACTGCTTGTGCTATTCATTTGACTACTACAGAAAACATACTGCTACATGTTCAGGAACAGGTGGTTGCAAACTGGTATACATATTTTTCATGTATGTGTATGTATATGTATATTTTGTATATATGTTAAAATCAATACAAAAGAAACACTTGCCCAAAAGCCCTTAGGTAGTTCAGTGGCACTGTTGAGATAATAAGGGTCTATATCGTGGGCTGACAGACTCTGATCACAAACGGTTGTTGGTGTAAGAAGGTATCTCAGGTGTATCAGACTCTGGTCTGGGTTCACAACAAATATAAACTCATATCCAGTACATGCATTTAAGTAAATTTGCACCAGCTTTCACCGTGTTGCCTCTAAAACATATGTGTCTATAAGCATAACTCTAAAGCTGTCATTACAGTGATTTCATCAAGTGTTCAGGAACACCGAGATGATGAGACGTCTTGTTAATGTTGACTGTCCATAAAGGTGAGCTACATGCAGCACTCCAGCAGCAGAAGAGTCCCCGGGAGCTACGACATGGATGTAGCCTGAGGGAGCGGGTGGGTGTGCACGCGAGAGTGCCAGCAACACACACACACAGCAACACGCAGCACACACAGCAACACGCAGCACACACAGCAACACGCAACACACACAGCAACATGCCACAATACACAGCAGCCACAGAGGGCCGATGTCCTGTTGCATGCCAAGGCGATGTGGTCATGCAGCAGACTTGAGCGGGACGGGGTGATGGATGCCACGGCCACAGGTGGCATAGCTGTTGTAGACGTAAACTTGGACAGTAGGTCTATGAATGTCTCCTGTAAGCTGGTGAAATGCCTCGTATCACTTTGTTTTCAAACCCACAAAGGTATTTCCCATCACAGGAGTCCAGCCAATGTTAATGGCAGTCACATGCCTTGAACGTCCTTGCATGGCACCTTGAAAGTTTAGATGGCAATTTGTTGGACTTCCCCAGGCTTTGTTCACCTGCTTGCTTGGGACATAAGGAGGAGATGACCAGAAAGGCAGGAATTTAAAAACAAGGACAGTCTATTATATACCATCAGGTCTCCATCACCTGCTCGACCTTCCCGCATAGCACGCGGGACCCTGTGGGAGTCTCGTGTCATTGCAGCCGGTTTCTCCCGTGAGCCACCTCCCTCCCCTCAGGGAAGTGGCTGTGAGGTTAAAATTTAAAAAGTGGTTCTCTGCAGTTAAAAAACGTGCGGTTTTACCCTAACCGTAAAATATCTCAAATCGTTGGGATTAGCCCTTTTCTGCTTTCCCGTGTGCCTTCAATTAGCCGCATGAAAGCAAACCCACGGCTTTAGGACCGAAAATAGCTGGAGCGAAGTGACGCAGGCTTCGCCTGAGATGAAAGAGCGGCTTCCAGAAGCCTAATTAAAAGCAACTGAGAAACCAGTACTTGATACAGCCTCTACTCACCTGAAAAAATAAACGGAGAGCTGCAGCCAGGCTTCGGCGTGGCGTTGTGGGAAAGCGGCTGGAGGGTTTCGCCCGGGTCACGGGAAGGCCCAGCTCTGTCGGAGCACAAAATCTTTCTGTTTCTGCCTGCCCCAAGTCAGGGGGAGGTCAGCCAGCCAGCCGAAGCCACCACCGCACTGGCGGTCCTTTGCCATACCTTGAGCGAAAGGACGGCGGCATCCACCACCGCAACAGCCCCCCGTTACCCCTCTGTGTTCCGGCCGCCGGTTAAGGGAGAAAGGGAGCTTCAGGCGGGTATTCCAAATTTTCCTGCAGACTCAAGCTCGTAAGCAACTCTATCCCCACTGTTAAACAGCATATGGATATAGCTGTCATTTAGAAAACAGCTGGGCAAGCTGAAAAATTACTGAAAAGCCCCATTTTTCTTTTAAACTTCACTGCCATGAGAGTCATCCCTGCGAAGCTGTGCTCTGTCCCCACAAGATGCCACTGGTTTCATCAATTTTGTTCTTCATCGACACTTTTATTTTCCATCAAATATCCCTCATTTAGCTCACCTGCATTCAAAATTAAAGAGGTGGTGCAGTGTGAAAAATCCTGCAGGAGGGTTTAACCACAGCTTAAAAGTACTTGCTGTGGCCATGGTCCAGATCCTTGGTGTTTGGTCTGTTTCCTGATTTTGGTGAAGGATCTTGACTGGGGGAAAAAAAGCCCCTCAACAGAATGTGAGAGCGCTTCACAATACTGGTCTGACACTCTAAACCAGCATGTTTTTTCTTCTGAAAATAAAAATATTGCAAGATATAATTTACCAAAATGAAATTTTAATTGGCAAGGCAATCCAGAAAATTAAATACTTTGAATAATATATTTGGTTCGCAATTAAATTTTTATCTCAATAGGGTGAAAAAACATTATTTGCAGGATAAGGTGAAAAAGATGACAGAATTATGGTGGTTTTACCAATGACCTGAAAAATCAAATAGCTTTATGGTTAATGTTAATTAAGGATTGCTATATCTGCACTAACATAGGTATGAATAAACAATTCTAACCTTAATGTAAAGAAGTGAGCAGCTGTTTGTAATATGCAGTTATCATCCTACAACACAGGCACAGGAATGGGACATCACAGTTTGGAAAGATTTTAAATGCAGGGAGGTAAAACTGGAAGCAGCAGAAGAGAAGGGAGGAAGACAAAACATGTTGTCACATTTCTTAGCCGTGGACTTTTCTCATTCTTAGATGAAACATTTGGTTTTGGTCAGAAATATTCATGGATTTAGTTAATTTTCATCTTTGGGGAAAAGAGCGGCCAGTTGATCCCTACAGCACACGGCTGTGAGTTTCGCAGGTAGCCTGAATTAGGAGCTGAGAAGCTGTCAAGAAACCCCAGTAGAAGCAGCAGTATGCAGCAAAGAAAAACACAGGGCTCATAATTTAAGCCTGATTTAAAATCTGATGAAGTTGATAGAAGTCGCTCAGAAGTTGTAGCTCAGACCCCTGAGCAGAGACCCACGGTACACTGAAGGGGATTGTCACGCGCGGCACGGAGATTGCTTAAATTATATAGCAAGGTGAGACACAAACTATTTTTCTCTTGTAACAGGGTAGATCAAATACCTTGGACAAAATTAAAACCTAAGCAGGCAATCGGCAATTTTTTGCAGAAGGGATTTTCTGTAGTGTTCCCTGTAAACTACTGCCTAAACTGTAAGTTAATGAGAAAGGACCTTTTTGATCCATAAGCTCTTGTTCGTGCCCAGTGGGAACAGATGTATGTGTGATCTGTGACTGAAGTGCGTATTCTGCTGTTCCGATGGAGCTGTGAATTCAAAATCGAGAGAAACAGGAAATGTTTAAAAAACACAACCCCCCCAAAACCAACACAAACCCAAACCAAGCAAAAAACAGAAAAGAAGTGTTGAGGGTTTTGAGAAACACTTTGGGAGGGGGGTGAGGGTGGAATCAGCAAGCACTGAAAACTCAGTAATAAAATCATAGATACGTGTGGGACTAGAGCGACTTGAGAGCCCGAAGAATACAGGTAATTAATTCACACCAAAGGAAGCACAGTCATATGGAGGCAAAGCTTGACAGAAAGCATTTCTGTATTTTACCAGGCTCTGTGAGGAACTCTTTTCCTTAGAAATTGTGGCAGTAACATATTGTCCTTTCTTGAGTTAGCTGAAGTGTGAAACATTATCCTGAAAGCTGTTTATTTATGAGCCCTTAGCAAGGCACGTAGAATTCTCAAGGACAAAACTCTCCGTTTCTTGTAAAAATATTTGAAAAAGCATTTCAGAGGCCTTCCTGCACCTCTGAATCCACCACTACTGACTCAACGGTGGTACTTATGCGGCAGAACCATCTCGGGGCTCCTTTGAAGAGTCACGGCAGAGAGGTGGGGGTTTTGCCTGCTTTTTTCTGTGCAGCACTCCACACGAAAGGGGCTCAGCCTGCGCAACGAAGCCTGAAATCAGCATAATGCACTAGACTCTCAACTTTAAAGTCTAACTTTTATGTTTACGGGTATTGTTTCTAGAAGCACGCCTAGGAATAAAGTACAGCTGGTCCTCAGTAGGATCGGGCAAGACTGACAAATAGAAGTATGAAGGAATAGTCTTACAGATTTTTCTTGGGGCAATTGCTTTTTTTCCTTAGCAAAAAAAAATTTAAAAAGTGATTAACTACTGAAAGATTTCATTGTGAATTATTCAACTTTTCAGGAGAAGTTGTCTAGAAAACATTAATAATTTCAGTTAGTACTCAAATGTGAATTAAGGTTTCTGTTTACATGTAATTTAAATGCCTTTATTTCTAAAATATTAGGACATTTAAATGATAAAAATTATTACATTCCTTAGTGAGAATTTTTAAAATGCTTTTTATTCTTGACATCAGGAAAAAGCCTGCTTTGCTGTTTCTCTGTTGTTCTTTACATCAATGTATGAGGTACGAGTGAGGGGTTGTGTGTGGGAGGGGTAAGATGTGAAAAGGAATTTTTGTGTACAGTAGGGACAGAGAAATAAATGCGTGTGTGACGAGGTACATGTTTAAAAGGTAAGGTTTCTTGGGAAAACAAAATTGCTAATAATTCTGTAAGACAGGCATTATTACTAGTCAATGTTTAAAAATATTTGTAAACATCCAGGTAAAGAAAAAAGAGTATCATCTACATTTTCTGAATTGCATGACCAAAAAAAAATAAAAAATCATTGCCCAGCAAACTTCCATCTTCTATTTTGCAAATTTGAAGATCAATATACAGCTGCCACTTGAGTGTTTTCTGGTCCTTTGACGGCAGTACGAGTAGAACCACACCACTGCATTTCAACTCTCAGGTGCTAGTTTTCTTAATGTAATTTCCATTCTTTAACAGATTTTAACAGATTTTTTGACACGTTAAATCCTTTATCAGCTTTTTCTAAAGCTGTATTGTCATTTGTTTATGAAGTGTCACTATGTTTTGAAAAATAAAAATGAATATGGGAACAAAAGGCCCTATTCAATGTTGATAACATCCTTATGAGATAAAGTTCACATTGATCTAAGCTGCCGTCATCAGATTTGTCTGTGCAAAGCATAAGAAAGGGGATCTGAAAAGGATCCAGAAAAGTAACTTATAATAGTATAAATCCCCTTAAAACTCATCCTTCTGTGAAGAAGTGGTGGATGGATGGCTCTGCTGCTCTCTTTGCTTGCTCCTCCAGACCTGTGGCCCCCCACGCAGAGACCCTGATTTTCAGAAACATTAAAACCCATCCATCACAGCAGAGAATAGCACAAGATTTGGGTGCTTAGCAGCATCTCCAGACTGCAAACTTCCAGGACATTATGCAAATCCCAGTGAAATCATTAACTTTGAATGGCTCCAGGTCTGTCTGGAGGAGCAGAATTTACGCAAGGACAATCAAGTTACCCGTGGGATTGCCCCGCTCTGGTGGGGACAGTGGGGTCAGGACCTCTCTGTTGGCTGCTGTGTGGGGGCTTCGGGGGGAGCTGGCAGTGCTGAGGATGGTGGAAAGGGATGGAGGGAGGATTCAGTGTGGGGGCAACGGGAGACAGGACCTAAAGAGGGGAGAGGTGACACTAAATAGCCCGAGTCAGCAATCCGATGTTGTTGTTCTACATTTGGAGGCCACTGGTGCGGCAGGGAACAAGCAGATCCGCCTCTCCACCTGGCCCTTCACAGCCCCACCGCCTTCGCTGGTGAAGCCAGGAAAGAGGGGAATGTGCTACCCACACCTCAGTCTACCCAATTTACTGCTAAAAGGTGGCACAGGGTGCTGTGTTTCTAAATCGATAAAAGGTACCTTCTCTGTTTGTTTTATTCGTCACAACTTGATCTGAGTAGAAGAAGCCGGGTGGCAGCAAGATCTTGCTTTTGATTACATGCTGAGGTGTCAAGATTAACCTGTATTTTTCTTAGCCTAGGTTTAATTCTCTGAATTAGGATCCAAACATGAAAACATTAATTTTTTTTCAATTCACCTCTTACTTCCTTCCTCTGCAGTGTCTTCTCCACTAAGGAAAAAAACAGGAGAGAAATTTACCCCTCCCAGGAGGCAACTTATTCATTACACGCCTCAGCATGGGGGGAAAAACTGAAGTTAAAATTTAATTTTAATGTCCCTAAATTAAGCCACTAAATTATCTTCTTAAAATGAGCCTAGTAATCCAAGAGGGAAAATATCTCTCTCTAGGCTTAATTGAGAAAACAATTAGATCTAGATAAAGCCAGCTCTTGCCAGATGACGCAGTCCAGAGCACACCGAAAGAAACCAAATCCTCAAAAGCAGAAACGAGAAAAGATTGTTATAAAAGGTGTCTTTTTCAGGTTTCCTTGGCATTTCTCTGGGAGCTCTTGCAACTGCCATGTAGACCTTCTTGAAAGATGGAGCCAGCTGATGGTGCCTGTATCATGGGCTGGGAGCTCCTGAGCAAACCTCTGATTTGCTCGAGACAGAGTCCTGGGACAGAGGTTTGTGGCCCCTGTGGGTGCTGCTTTCACCCCATCCTGGTCCTCACAAATAGGTCAGCTTCACTGGGTGAGGAGCTGGGCAGAGCAGGGAGATGTTCCTATGTGGTAGGGACTCCTAAAAATTAATTCGAGCTCCCGGCTCTTCAGCTCGTTACGCTCAGGCTTTGGTCCCAGGGTGTGGATGTTTTTCGGCTCTACCCGAGAGCTGAAAGCATCAAACGAGAGCCAGAGTGGAAAATTAGTTGTGAGGCTTTTTTTTCTTTTTTTTGCTAAAAACCTTCAATTATTCATGCTTCCTGCAGGTTTGCCCGGTGCTACCCAGCGGAGGAGCTCCCCAGGCCAGTCTGGGAGCAGGGAGTGTTGTTCCAGCTGGGCCTGGTGGCCCCGGGCAGCCGGTCCCTGCAACAAACCAGCGATTGTTCGGTGGCCCCAAGGGCCCCGGGGAGCCTCCGTGCCCCCCAGGCAGGGGGTTGGTGGAGCAGGGCAGGGAGCTCCTACAGCCCAGTCTAAGGCCAATGCCTTCAGTCACACCATATAACTGCCCTGCCTGCCCTAATTGTCTACTTTTTTTTTTTTTTCCATCTGACAAACCTTTTTGTGACTTTGCTTTTGAAAACTGTTTGACTTTTGTTTTTAATACAATGAAATAAAATAGCTGTCTCCTTATCTGTTCACTTTGAACTGCTCTAGAGACATCAGTGGTAGGTGCTGCCCTACTTGGAATTTACTTCCCATCTCTCTTCCAGTGACAGAACAGAAGCACCACGTGCACCTTTTTGTACGGCTTTTGCCCTATAAGCTGGCAGCACAAAATACTTTGGTCGTTGTCTTTACTTACCGTACATCTCAAATGTCATTTTGTATGTCAGCATGACAACGTTTTCCAGGAAACCGTGCCTCCCCCCAGACCATCTAAAAAAGAACTATAGCCAAGCAACTGCATGGCAATCATCAATATGTTAATGGGTATGTTTATGCACGTGTGTATTTGTGAGAAAGGCAGAGTCTGGAGGGGATGAGGAAAGAATTAAATACCATACATGCCTATAGCAACAAGAGACTTCTATCTTAATGCACAGTCAAGATCTTTGGAGAATATAAGTCACTTAAATTTCAACAAAATAGCAAAAGTTTGTTTACTTGCAAAGCAGATCACAAGTAGCGCACATGCGAGATTTCTTATGTTTATCCTTTATGTTCACCGGTTAGGAAATTCTTCTTTCTTCTTGAGCTGAAGGAAGTGGTCTGCAGGGAATAAAAGGCATCTCTTTCAAACCATGCAAAGTCTAGCGCATTTTGCAAAGAAAGGTAGTTCTTCCAAAAACCGCTTCATACTTTCTCATTGCTGCCTGCTGGAATGACTATATTGCATAGGCCAACTGGCAACTATTCACGTGCATTCTTAATTCAGTGGGGAGTGAAACAAGGAAAACATTTTTATAAGACTGTTTAAAAATTATATGCGAGGGAAACAATTAAAAAAATGTGCAGCCATTTTCTTGATGGTGCAGAAATGCCATATCCAATGTCCAATTCAAATGGGCCAATTTTCTCTAACTAGATTTATGTAGCAAAACCTGCCAGGCAGACAGAAAGCTAAATAGTGAAGTGTTTCATTTTAATATAACTTTAATTTAACAATAATACCAGAAATACCCAGACAGGTTTATAGTGCACAAGTTATACTATTCCACTACTTCTCTTCCGGCTGCCCCAGAATGATAGTCAGGTTCTTGTACACCTCTTGAAAAAAATGGTTAGTGGGTATCTGGTTGGAACCGGTTGGGATTTAAAACCTTCCAAACCTTCTTAGGACACCAGTTTTCAACCTTAACCCCTCAAATGCTGTGCCTTTGGGCATACTCCAGCCGCAACTGCCACTAACTTTAAGGGGTCCTTTTCACTATAGGTCTGTCTATGCTTAATTTTTGTAGAATTTTGACAATGCAAAAATGACAGTAGAAGGAGCTCAGTGCCATAAAAAACCATCAGCAGATGTTTTTTTGTTTGAATTCAGGAATTATAAGAAACTCCAGCAACTATAACCTGCTCCAGCTTATGCTACACCTCACTCTGTGAACTCAGTGTAAGCGCTTGTGGGAACAGCAGCTTTTCCAATATGTTTTGCTTTCTTCTGTGGGGGAAAGTGTTCAAAATATAATGAAAAAAAGCAATCATTTATTTGTAACGTGGCTGCCAGGTCAGGTTGCCTTATAATACACATAAGAGGCCAGGCTAAAATGGGAACAGTGTTCCATTCTGGCTTTAAAATCTATGATCTATGAATGTGCCTGTGCCCTGATTCATGACGTGGAGACGGGACCTGTCGGACTGGGAAAGGCTGCAGCCCCACTCGCCCTTTACCATGCAGATGGCTAAACTGCTTATGGAGGAGCTGCTGAATAGCTGTGCTTTACTACACGGCATTTTAAGGTAAAGCGTCACTATTTACCTTTCAATGCCTCTCTAAAAATTGCAGAGAGTCAGGGGTTTGCTCATATGAAGATGAACCATCCCAACACATTGGACAGGGAAAATGTTCAGGGACGATTTTCTTCTCAGCTGCAACAGCTGTGCCAGCCCTTCATGAATCAGAGCCCCAAGGCTAACTAATGAAACTTTCAGGTGTAGCTTACAGGGTAAATATACAGGTGCTCCTTGACAGCTTCTCCGAGTGACACCCATCCCCGAGTGTGGAAAAAAATCTCTTACCCAGTACCCCGTAGTAGGTAACTCCGGGTAAGCCTAGAGTACTCAAAGAGAAAGCCTATGGTTTTGGTTGGTGCTTTCACATAAATCTTCAGCACAGGTAGAAAAGAGGTGATGCAGAGAAAAGGGTAAGGAAAAAAAATACATACATATAGATTTTTTAAGTCAAAGCAACAGGAAGAATGGACTGAAGCATGAGTAAGGGTTACAAACTGAATAAAATTTGTGCATCCATTGCAGATCTTTTCCATGCCTTTCACTAAAAACGTAGGTGAGGTTGAGATGCTCTGGTTCCTGGGCCATGTCTCAGGTGGTTGTAAATGAGGTTCTTTCTCTTCCTGCAAAAAGGAGATAAGTAGCTCAGTATCTCACCCAAACATACTCTGATTTAATTTATTAATGTAGGTAATGCAGTTAAATTCTTGGATAGTCTGCAGAATTGTTTTGCAGAGCTCTACAGCAAAATTATTTCTGAGCATGTTCCCACATGACCAGGAGACCAAGGTTGCCGTTTGGTTGTGCAGCTAATCCAAGTCAGTGGAGAAAATCAAACATTTGTGAAGATCAACTGCTTTTGAGGAAAGAGAGATCTACCCCATAATAAATGTCTCTAGAAGTGACAGGATGGTATTTTCCACTGCAATCAAATAACAAAATATGCACTGAATCACAGTCTGTGTATGGTTTATTTGTGGGCTAAGAAAAGGAAATAGAAAATTAAATAAACTGAAAGATAGATCCTGAGATTCCTAAAACCACAAGATTACACTGAGAATATCCCTCCTTAAAGAAAAAAAATACATTTTCAAATCTATCTCTTTCTACCTTTTCTTCTCTTCCATAACTTAAAATTTGTTGACTTTGCAATATTGTTTTCTAACATAGAAACATGAAATTATCCATTGCCCTTTTTCTACAGAGAGAGATGTATGGCAAACAAAAGTCAATTTCATTCTGACTTTCTGGATATCTAGTATTGAACAAATGGGTCATTTCTTCCCAAAACTCACTTCTGATTTACTTCACACCTTTTAAATATTGTAAATCACTTGAACACTAATACTGTTTCAAAAAGTAATTATGCTTGTGGTCAGCTTTAAAGATCTATTTAAAAAATGGAGAAAAGTAAAACCTCTGTGGATTTCTGGGGGGAAAAAAAATAAAGTAAATTTTCTAAGCACTTCCTGGAATTAAAGCTATTCAAAAACCATCAGTATACTACTACTGATGGCATGTATGCCTCCATAGAATAAGTAAATATGTTTGTCTCTTTTTTCTGCTCTTATCCTGTACCTTGCCATTTCCAGCATCCTTCTGACATATTAAAACAGATTTTTTCTTTATCTATTTTTAATTTTATTAAACAAAAAAATATACAAAATATAAAATATATTTATAGTTCTGAATTTACAGAATTACACATAAGAATCGTGTGATTTATAAAGAACAGAAGACAGCACAAAATTTTGTAGAGAGAAAATCTAGAATCCAGGACCTCTAAAAAAAGACTTTACTAATTTCAACCTGTTTTGTTCATCTCCTTTATTTTTAAAGTATGTTTCTTCTGCAGTTTTGACATTCTTGCTACTTCTATGTGCTTTCTATGGCTGTGATCTATTTCAACCAGTTTAAATCTGCTTATACTTTTTCTTGGTACTTTAAATATTTTGCTTTTATTGTTAGACTGTGGCTGTTGGAAAATATTTGGTGGAAAGAAAGATGAGAAAGGTAAAGAGGAAAAGCATACATCATTGTAAAATAGCTTACTGAAAAAACAGTGAAGTACTGAGATTTTGGTTTTTAAATGAATTCTGACTTCTTGTATTTTAGCTGAGAGAATAGAGAGGAGTTAGGAAAAATTGTTCTGAACTGATCTGAGCATTAGAGTGGGTTTTGAGAGAGGCCAGGTGACAAATCGTGGTTGGTGGAGTTGTGTCAGCTGCAGCACAAAGACCAAGTGAGCCACCCCATGTTACTCTGATACCGTGACCCCCAGCTCCTGCTGGGGTAGGGGCATCAACTTGTTTCCAGGGTTTCTCCCTTTCCTTGTCTCCTCAGCCTGCCCACGGTGAACGATGCTACGACGTTCCTGCTGCTGCTTTTCAGACGGTGATATTTTGTCCCTGTGAATTAGAAGGCAAAAAATCCCCAAACTCGATCGTCTTCCCTTTGATTTGTCTCTTCCCTAAAGATCATACGGAGGGGCCGAGAAACACTGCAGATATTAATTCAATGGTGACCTTGTGGTGAGCTGGTTTGCTGCCCCTGCATGAACTTTGTCAGCTTAGAAAGGGCCATGCTCTGTGCACGGCCACCTAAACAAGGCCGGTGGGGGTGGAGGGAAGCATCCCACCGGTAGAAATTAAGTGTGTTTTCTTTTTTGATTGTTCCCATTCTTTTTTTGTGATTTGCAGCCTAGAGAAACACTGCAAGAATGAAGAGAATTTTGGTTGGTCGGTTGCAAAGGCAAGGCAGGATGTCAGAAGTGGGCGAAAGATATGATGTTGCATTCACTTAGAGTTTGTGAAAGTCAGACTGGCAATTTTAGGAGCAACTAGACAGAGGTATTCAGGGCAGCAGGCGTGGAAATCAGCTATCAGTTTTGTACCACCCGGTCTTGCCATTATGGTAACCAATGACTTAGTCCCATCTGTAAGAAATGTGACTGATGAGATGCTAGAGGAGCAGACTGGTGTGAACAAGGATGCCAGAACCATGTCCTAAGTGAGTATGCCGTGGGCATGCACTGATCCACATCCTGTCTCTGTGTCCCAGACCTGGCTGACTCCATGCCAAGCAGATGAAGGTGAGTGGAAGAGAACCATTTCCTACATAATGCCATGGATTTGGTTAGCCTGTTGACAGGCTCAAAGTGATGTCCCCAACAACATAAAGAGATATGTGGCTATGAGCAGGGTTTTGTTGTGGTTTTTTTATTAATTTTTTTTTTTTTAAAGCAAAGCTACACCCTGAAGTGATGGAGCAGATATTGTCTGGAAGCTCTGTCTATGTGTATGTCTGACAGAGTGGGTCAGTGACCTTTCTGGTGGTATCAGAACAGTCACCAAAGTTAATTTCCACAGGGCTCCCCAAATGCCAACAGAGATGTCTCAATGTATTGCATTTATGAGGCTGGGGATCCCACAAAGATGGCAGAGTTTCCATCTGGTAGAAAGGTGCTGTAGGAAACCCCGTACAGATATGAAGACAATAAGAAGAGGTCCCTCAGATGTTCTCAAGCACCTGAGTGGCATAGAATTGGCTGAAGGAGACACCCAAATACTCTGTGCCTTTCCATCTCCACCAGCTTGCCTAAGAATGTGACACTCACAAAAATTGTCCCCAAACAAGATGGGTCTTGATGGACAGAAATATTTCGTCTCTAGCATTCAGTTCTTCCTTTGGTTTATGGCCAGTGGTCCTTTCAGCATCCTTCACACCTCTTCCTTTGTTCAGAGCTCTGTCATGCAGCTGTGAACTGCACCATTTGTAAGCTATGCAGAAACGCTCACTCCATGGAGCAACCAAAATAGCAAGATATGATATTTCCATTACATAGCACTTTAAATAAAAGGGATTGTGATAAATTACAAGGACATATCCAAAACTGAATTCCTCTCAGACCTCAGGTACACAGATGGAGCATGCAAATGGGGTACCTTTCTTGAGAACCCTAAAAGTACATGAATTAGCATGTTAAATATTGGCTATTAAATATTGGAGGAAATGGGTGTCACATGGATTTTTCACTTTCTTGACCTTTCATATGAGAAAGCAGCTGGTTTTCTTGCTCTGTAGGTTTACAAAAGGGAACTGGTACAGCTAGTCAA
Source organism: Aramus guarauna (assembly GCA_013400195.1). Taxonomy (NCBI): domain Eukaryota; kingdom Metazoa; phylum Chordata; class Aves; order Gruiformes; family Aramidae; genus Aramus; species Aramus guarauna. The sequence continues at coordinate 547,306 of VXBL01009005.1, read as the reverse complement.
CTTTTTTTTAAAAAAGATGTTAACATATAAAACATTCTAAGGGAAATTCAGTAATTTTTTCCTCAGGAATGACACCCTGCAAGAAGCTGTACAGATGGTTGATATTTTTATAGCATTTTAGTTTTGGAAAATATGGAGAAATACTTATGAAAAATGCCAACAGTATCATTCTTTTTATTCCTTCAGTCGGATCTAGGTTAGGGAGTTGCTTTGACACAATTTTAAAATACCTCTGTGAGGATTAGTATTTTATACTAATAGGCTTGTTTTATTCATTTTGCTAAAGTAAGACTATCTACATTTAGATGGCATGACAAAAACAATTTCTTAATCTCTGTGGCAGGTGAAGCTTCTTATAAAATCAGACATAAGAGACGCCATTGCAGGGAAAAATGCAAAATAAAGCAAAGTATAACAAAATGGAAAAAATGAGATGTGGAAAATAGATAATAGATCAAACAAAAAAAATGCCCCATGTTTTGTCCTGAAGGTTCCACAAGTGGAACAGGGACAAATGGCAGGGTGAAGTTACCGAGTACGCTTTTATGCTATCTTCTGTCCAGCAGGTTCCCGGAGTGTTTTACAGAACATCTCACATGAGAAGAAGACCCCACTGGAATGCCACAAATTTATGGGCAATAAAATTTGTTGCCAGGGTGGACTTAATTAGGGATGCCACTGGTCTTTGCTTGGGCCCAGAAGCCTCTTCAGTTCTTTTATTTCTAAGTTTGCCCGAGAGTCTTTCCCGTAGGCCATGAAAGACGCAGCTGTGAGGACATGATGATACACTGCGCTGGGAAATGGCGTCAGAAGCTTGCGTTATTTCAAACTTTGTAGCGTCCCAGGAGCTCATCACCCAGGCCCTGTCCCGCCGCTGGAAGGGGCTGTGTCTGGGGGCAGGAGGACTCGGGTTGCTCAGGCCCAGCAGTCCTCACCGGAAGGCCAGGTGGGCAAGTCCGGTATCGGTACAAAGAGAGCTGGGAAGTGTGAGGCGGTGAAGGACAAAAATAGTGCCTTCCCCTCTTCACCTCAGACAGTGGCTTCAATTGCTTTTCTAAGAAGGGCGATGGAGTCGAACAGCTCTTTGCAGCCAGGTCTCCTTGCCAGCCTACGATGCCCAGGCAGAAAGGCGTGGAGAACTGGCAGCAGCCTCTCTGCAACTAATTTACAGGGACACAGGAAGATATGTGACAGGCAGGGTTGAGAAGAGTTCACCTCCCCGCTTTCTTTCTCTTTTTTTTCCTTTTTACATCAGAACACATGCGGAGAAATATCTGATTGTACTAATAGCTTTATTACTTTTAGCATGTACTCACTTAGCCAAACAGGTGAAACTGATTTGTGCCAGGTTTTTACGAGCCCAAGGGCCGAGCAAGCAAAACGGGAGTTTTGTGTGACAGGGCCCGGCTTCTTCTGGTTCTCATCCCAGTTTGAAATTTGTGAGAAAATTCAATTTGAGCAAAGCACCCTTTTCAACTCTGAGACAAGCTCGCGGCCACCTGAATCAAAACCAGATGTACTTATCAGGCCTAAAGATAACAAATAGCGGCTTGAGATCCTGTCAGCAGAGGACCACCAGAGCAAGGGCTACAAAACTCGCTTGCCTCATGAAATTCTAGCACGATGCATATTAATGCTCACCAGATCTGGAGTCAAGTCTCGGCTCCTTTTTTTCCTCCCCCCCTTTAATAAATTCTGAAGAACATCGCTGCATTGTAAACTGGTTATTTGAGACTGCTTAAGTAAAACCAAAAGCCCCCACATCCCTCTAATTCCTCCCCCCTCCCTCGCCCCCTCCCTTTCCCTCTTCCCCCGGGCTGACAAAAGCAGGTCTTTTCAAGTATGCCCATAGCAGGAGATGGTTTGTTTTGGCAAGGGAGCAGGTGCCTTCCCCAGCTCGGAGATCTGGAGTGTCAGCAGTGACCCTGAGGTCTTGGGTGGCCAGCTTCACGCTTACACTTCCCCGTGTCAGCCGATACACCTACCACCCACACGCTGAAAGCTTCCAGCAAGCTCAGAAATGCTTAAAAAGGGAGCTGACCTTTCTCTCCTCTCTTCCCTCCTCCTCCTTCCTCCCCATCCCTCTCCTCCTGTCCCCTCGGAGCAGCCCGGGAACGTTATGAATGTCAGGCCCCACTTCTTATAAACAGCAAGGTAGGGGATCGTTTGGACGCTGGGGTTGTGTAACCCTAGCTTCTTGCAGATGATTAAAATACGACCATGTAAACAAATGATACCTTAAATCCCTGGAATATTCTGCCCCACTCTTATCTAAAGAGAAAGAGAAGATGGGAGGATTACGTGGATGTTTTTCAGGGTAATTTTATTTGGTTCTCCTAAGCCCAGGGTGTCTGTTTCAGCACTAAGCAGACCAGTCTTCTATTACCTTTTAATTATTTTCTATTTGCATCTTCCAAACAAAATCATTTTCCCACATGGTGTTCTAATAAGCTTCAGTAGTCTCCATCGTGCAAAACAGGGCTTGAAAAATTACATCGCAAGATTCTTCTTTTTTTAACCTGTTCTGTTCATTGACATTTGCCGAACCGTTACCTTTTTTCTTCTTTTGCCTTTGAGGGCAACAGGGGAAAAAGAAACCTACTCTGCTATCCTGCAGGATAACAGCGATGATCTGTTATGAAGGGGAAATACAGTCTTTCTCCTGGATTTTGCTTTTGGTGTTCAGAGCCAGTGGGCCTGATTTTCAGCTACACCAATAATCTGAAAACCAACGAGATCTCAGAAAATGTGGAAATGCCCACACCAGACGTCCTCCACGGCCCAAGGAGACCCAGCCTCAGGGGTCTCACAGAGAGTGTGCTGGCTTGGGGGACATGGTAAGGCAGGGAGACGGTGTAGCTAAAATGAGCCACCAAAATGAAATGTAAAGTATGACCTAAACCAGTTTTTGGGCTGGTCTGCACTGACATGTAAGCAGGCCCTGGAAAAACTCTAACTGCCCGTGTTGAAGGATTTCCAGCCTGTGCTGAAATGAATGCCTATTAATTGATAAGTACATTGACTTAAGCTGTTAATTTAACAGAACTAAGGAAAATCTCACTTTAGCTTTCCAGCATTTAATAATACAACCATAAAATATGTCAATTATGAAAATACCGTTTCATTATTGCCTCTGCCCTGCATGACCCTGAACTGAAATTAATGTCTATGGCACTGTAAATTGTTGTTTTAAACACACACATGAAGACCCTTGCCTAGAAAATGATCTCAAAACATAATTCACAAGTTCAGCTTGTTTAATGATGATAGACTGATAACTACAGTACATCCCAGGCCCAGATTTTGCTCTCTGGTAACCCTGCTGAAACGTTATTACTGTCCAAGCAGCCACCCGGGGGAAGAGAGGCAAATTTTGACCCAATAAGGAGCTGTGAAATGGCTTTTTTTGGGAGAAAGCCACCAAGCACCCAATGTACGAAGAAAGTTAAGGTTCCTTGTATGTCTGTTCAAGAAAAATTACGCAAGTAGTATGAAACTAAACTTGATTCAGCAGTTTCTTTACCAGTTACTTGGCTTTCCAGTTAACACTACCAATGCGGTCACTGGAGCAGAGAGAACAAAGTTCCCATGATTATAATCAGGCCAAATAAACCACTTCCTCTGCTAAGTGCTAATCAACATTTTGGGTTTTTTGCCTTCCTAAGCAGTTGGAAGGGGAATAGTGCCTCCTCCATGGAGGCTAAAAGAATTAGGCAACCAAAACACAGCCTTACTAGAATTGCATGTCCCCATTGCCCTGGCTGTAGAGGGCTGGATACGACACCCAGGGCAACTTTCTGAAATGGGCCAGCAACCCACCCAGCTTCTGCTTTCTTTCTCCTATCACTCAGCCTAACCAAGTCATGCCCTACTTCCGACTGCCTCTTGGTAGGGGGGTCAAGTTTCCAAAGGCTTTTTGGTCATCTGTCACGTAGAGTCTTTTCCTTTGTGTTTACACTTCCCCTGTTGATTTTTTGTTCCCTGACGTTCCACATAGGGCCCAAGTCAATGATGGCCACTTCTGGTTTTGCTGATGATTTCAAAGCCTGATCTTCCCTTCCACTCTCCCCCCAAGCTCCTTTTCTCCTTACCTGCCTCCCAATATTATTCACGTATTTTTCAGCAGTCTGCTGGATCATAAATCCAGCTGCACCTCGAACTGCAAAGGTTCAAAAATGTGGTGGGATTTGCATTTTTTAGCTCAAGCTCATGTCTACTACAAAATCCTATTTTGCTGGTGCCATGTGGTACCTTATTCCTCTAGAAATAGCAGCACTCAGTTCACAGGAGTTATTTTTGCAACAGCCTCCGACAGTCACTTGTGCTGGCGGAATGTGGCCACAGGATGGCAACGTATGTATGGAGCCAGACAGATGTGCTGCTGTCCTGCTCGGAGGTGCAGGGTGAGGGCTGAAGTTGAAAGCTAGACCTGGGAAGAAGAGTAGAGAGGCCACAATTTTTCTGTGCTCTACTGTGTTTCATAGTTGTTGTTTAGGTCAAATGCAATGCTTGCTGGAAAGTACCTCACTCCAAGAAGAGACCGGTATTTAGCTAATTATCCCAAACCAAGCTATATGTAATTACAGCTTCTGTTTTCAAAGGCATTTGCCAATTTGGGCCAGTTGCCATTTTGTGAATAATTCTTTGTCACAAGCTTGCTGGCAGCTGATGTAAGTGGCTGCTATGCATTAAATTTGAGCTATATGATTGGTCATGTATTTTGTAATGGGATATAACTCTCCTCTCTTTTGGTGACTGTAACTCTTAAAAAGAACCTGTTGGGGAGGAAGAATGACACAGTGATTAACACTTCAATATAGACTACAGGAGACCAGAGGTTCAAGACCTTGGACTGTTGCAGCCTTCCTATGCAATCTTTGGCAAACCTTGTAAAGATAGATCCAAAAAACTACCTAAGTGTCTGAAAGCCATGTGCTGAAAAGCTTAGCTTTTGGCAGAAGTGAAGTCCAGAATGGTATATTAACAACCAGTGCTCCCAATCTGGTGTGTGGGAAAAGTATGGCCCTTCCAAAAGGAGTTCATTTCCCCTTCTTTCTGCCCTCTGATGAGCAGAGAGATGCCTGCACCTGGCTGGTGGGATCTGGGATGGAGCAGGGTCAGCCTTCAGCCCTGCTCCTTTCTCCTGGGTGCTGGAGGTACCTTAATCTGCTTTGGAGCTGCAACCTGGACCCTTCTCCTGAGGTAGGCGCTGTCAGCCTTTCTTTCCAAGCAAGGCTGTTGTTTTATATTTTTACATGGAGAAATTTCCCTCCAATTCCTCATCTCTGAATTTTGTCCTTAATCTCCCTATGTTTCTCCTTGCCATTCAGCAATAGCATGTGGGGGCATTATAGGAACATTTCTCTTTGTAAGGTTAACAAGGTGCTGAGGCACTTTAATAAGGAGGGATTGCATGAGAGCTTTGGGTGTTGACTGCTTTTGGAAATGCAGTTCATATAAGTGCATAAGACAGTGTAGCCCTCTCAAAATGTCTGTTGTGTTTTTGCAACTTACAGTGAGCTTTACACTAGTCACAGATTCAAAGCTTTGGAGTCTTCAAGTGTGGGGGCGATTGTTGTGGCTTTCAAAGTGAGCATAGCTCCAAGAACTGAACAAAAGTAACCCAAGTGTTATTTCTCAGCAACCCCCTCCATTAGAGGCACTCACTTTACAAGGAATGATTTCCATTCCTCCTGCAGTAAGCCCTTGTACTCAGCTGGCAATCAAAGTCTGCTTTATTTTGGCTTTTTCCTCACCTAGCATAAGGTGTCTTTGGGCCTCCTGAGGAACTGTTGCCCTTCAAACAGCAACTGGAGGACAGGGGCAGCAAAGTGGAGTTCGGCACAAGTGGGTTTGAGGGGCCTGTGGTTCCCCTGCCCCACTCCATGTCCCTGAGCAGGCAGCACCCCAGGCTTTGGGAAACAGGCATTAGCAGTTTTCTTGTGGCCATTGCAACAGGGCATTGGGCAGATGCGACTGCTGTTGAGCTCCTTGCGCCCCTGCTCCAGGTGAGCAAAGGTTAATTTATCTTTAAATTTTTGATGCTCTGACTTTAAGTGACTAGTGTGGGCATGTACTTGTTACTTGAAAATATGACTGGTTCAGAAGAAAGACTCAGTGTTTGGAGGTTTTCCCACTTTGGCTGCTTTTTAAGTCTTTCTACTTTCATCAGTCATCTTCCACTGCTAAAATAATTCCCTTTTTTTCTGACGCAACCCTTCTGTTGACATAAGTCACTTCATTGGGCACAAGCTTTAACCTCTGTCACTTGCTATGTAATAGCATTGTGAGCCTCAGGTCAAGACCAAGGTCCTTGAATGCCCTGCTGAGGATAGCAGATAACCCTCCACATCAGGCTGGGAAACCTCAGGGAAAAGTAGAGCAGAGGCTGTTGATATGAAGTCAAAGACTCCACTGGCTTCAGTTGGCTTTGGAAATGAAGGATTAATGTAATTTATTTTACTGCTTATATGTCCTGCAGGGTAAATAAAACTTACATTTGAATTCATTCAGAACCTGGAGTCCTTCCCAAAAGGGAAGGATTGTGTGTATCTAGGTGGACTGAAAACTATTTCTCAGCTACCGAAAAAACATAGCAACTCCACTAAAACATCAGTACAATAAATATGACTACTTTTCCAGTACTGTATTTTCAGCCATAAAATCTAAATGGGAGCTCTTCTCTCTCTTCCCCACAAAATGAGATTTCCTACATATTTTTTGTGGTCTTTTTAGCCATCAGGATCAACTGATTGTAAGCTCCGTTTATATAAATTGCATGAATATTGTCTGCTGTGCTATTTGGTATGCCCTATATGATGATACTGGTGTGATAAATTCTGGAGATGATGTGAAGCTAAAACATGTATTTCTTACTCTAAAGAACTTGCCAAGAGTATAATCTTCAGGTGTGGCAGAAGTCCTTGCTGGAAATTAACAGTCAAATAATTGATGCATTTCAGCTGCCTTGTGTTACCAAACCACTGAAAATCACTGCTGTAGAATATACCCCTCCTAGAAGATGCATATTTGGCAGCTGTTATCTGTAATGTCAGCGTAGTATGTGCCTCTATATCATATTTGTGTGTCTTGACCTGAATATACTTTCAAAGTTCTCCCCTAGAAAACTTCTCTGCTCTCAGACTGTAGACTCGAGTCCTGAAGTCCTTGTGGACAAAATTGCTTTAGAGTCAAATGGTTTTGAGCCTGTACATGCTGAAAGATGGAGTCCTCTAGGAAGAAAGCCCATTTCAGGAAAGAAAGATGCCTTTACATTTGTCACTCTTCTCTTTCCTCCTTCAACTTTCCCTGGTGTCCTTTCCTTGCAGAAAGAGCTGAGTTTGCAGCGGCTCTCTCCATCCTGTGTTGAGGGTAGGTGCTCCATGCACGTGTCTGTGTGCTTCTCCATGTTTTCCCCTTATTCTCTACTAGTTCTTAATCCATGGCTTTCTCAGCTGCCACCCTGGTGATGCCACCCCAGGTGAGATGCCAAAGAGGAGCCTCAAGTTTGATAAAGAGAGTTTATAAACCCTGTTGTGTAGCTCCTACAGCAACAGATATGGCATGCTAGGAGGAGTTATGTGACACGCTATGTGTAGACTAGGGTAAAGCTTCTGAGGGTGATTAATTTAGGTCGGGATAGGGCCGAGGCTTTGAAATAAGTATCTCTGCCTCCTACTGCCCCGTGGAGATGGCTAGGCTTTGCCACCAACACAAAACAATAGGTAAGGCTGTCAGACTAACTCATCATGAGGAAAGAATTAAAGGTGATATCCTTTAGAAAAAAAAATCTTATTCCCATAAGCCAGAAAATCAGGGAAAGGGTGGATAGTGGCGGAAGTTCCCCTTACTTAAGCTGAAGAGACAAATTAAATAAGAAAACCATTTATATTATAAAGACCAGACTTGCTCTTATTTGGATTTCTTTTTTTTTTTTTCTTGTTTTCTTTTATTTATTCCCCCACAACCACTATGTTTGTTATGATGTGACCATACCAATAGATTTAGCAAAATATTTCTGGCTTTTGGTTGAGCACTGCAATACTAAATTCTAGGACCTAGTTTTTACATGTCGAGGAAAGAGAGTTGGGTAAGAAAAATGTCGAACCATCCCATCTCAAAATCATGTTACAGGGTTAAAATGTTGTGAGGCCTCTTCCTAATAGCCAGCTAGTCTGACTCAGGACTGAATAATGTTGATGTTAAAAGGTCTGATAGGTCTGTTCTTCCAAATGAGATCTGGGTAGTCACAGACAACAGTTCAGTCTGAGTATATAACACAGTGACACAAAGACAAATAACTCGGTAAAGAGCCCTGAGAGTGATTGTGGAATTACCTAATTGTGGATAAATAAGAGTAGAGGTCATCAGCATCACAGCTCTTTCTAAATATAGGTTGACTGCTTAAGAAAGGAAATAGCTTTCAAGAAAATGTGGAATGCTCGCCAAGAGGTTAGGTGGTGGAAAAAGCAAGGATCATAAAGAGACTTTACATGCTACAGTGTAAGACCAAAGGATAACTGGAAATTTTTCTGATTGCACAACAAACTATAAGAGAGAGTCCTTACCGTGCCATCAGAATATAGCAAGTTTAGAGACTGAACAAAGGCATTTATTGAAAATCCAACTGTGAAAAATGCAAATGTGCTCTTACATGTACATGCTCTAACCAGAACAAGCCATGTAAAGTGAACATAATTTGACTGGTTACAATTAGGTTAAACTCAGTTTGTTTGATCAGGTTATGTGGATCAGTAAAAAAAACCAAAAATCATAGATTAATTTTACAGAGAATAAGTGTAAGTCTTTAGAATTACATTTAGAAGTTCCCATCTTTTTTTCTTCCCCCTGCCAGCATCCTTTCTCCCTTGTTTCAACCTTCACTAGACACTTTCTCCTCCCTTAGCATGCAGTCACTCAAACAATTGGCTTAGCATTTGCTGCAACTGAGAGGATGGAAACTTCAGGGAAAAGAGAGAAAGAGTAAAATAATAAGGGGGAAAATAAGCTGAAATAAATGGCTGGGGGAAAAGAAACTCTAAAATATATTAGCAACTGACTGAAAGCATTCTCTGTCAGTAACTCTGCTTTAGGAAACTCTGGAAATCCCAGTTTCCTTAGGATCTTCTTGTATGAAATATGTTGAAAGAGGTTGGACTGATGAATATATGAAGAGCATTCCCTTTGTAGTGTAAACCAAATAAAAATCTATTCCTCTCTTCCGATACTGTCACACAACATGAGCAAAAATTACTACCTCAACAGTAAGGCCAGGTAAATGTAGAACACAGTAAATTTTGTAGAGTGCCATTCAGAGTAAATTTCTGTCGTGTTGGTTCTGTGTTCTAGCCAGATTATTTTGTTTAAATTGCTAAACATTTTTATGACGAATGCTGACTTCTGCAATAAGTAAATTGATAATCACCAGTCCATCTTCTGCATCATAATTACAGGATAGTCATTTGTACCAGACAGGAGGGCTTCTTACACCGACAGACATGTCTGGATATCACTTCTACCTTATTGCAGTGACTTTTGGGCAGACGCAGCATCTAACTTGGGTGGTATAAAGAGATGTCCCTAATCCTCTGTCTCTCCTGAAGAAGTGGCACAGGGAGCAATGTGGGGGCCTTCAGCAAGTTGGCAGTTTGGAGATCATAGAATCATAGAATCTTCAAGGTTGGAAAAGACCACTAGGATCAAGCCCAACTGCCAACCCAACACCACCATGTCTACTAGATCATGTCCCAAAGTGCCGTGTCTACAGCTTTTTGAACACCTCCAGGGATAGTGACTCCACCACCTCTCTGGGGAGCCTGTTTCAATGTCTGACCACCCTTTCAGTGAAGAAATTTTTCCTAATATCCAACCTAAACATCCCCTGGAGCAATTTGAGGTCATTTCCTCTTGTCCTATCGCTTGTTGCTTGGGAGAAGAGACCAACACCCACCTCACCACAACCTCCTTTCAGGTAGTTGTAGAGAGTGATGAAGTCTCCCCTCAGCCTCTTCTTCTCCAGTCTAAACTGCCCCAGTTCCCTCAGCCACTCCTCATAAGACTTGTGCTCCAGACCCTTCACCAGCTTTGTTGCCCTTCTCTGGACATGCTCCAGCACCTCAATATCCTTTCTGTAGTGAGGGACCCAAAACTGAACACAGGAGTCGAGGTGTGGCCTCACCAGAGCTGAGATGCATCAGTCTCACCAAATTATGAGCCCAAATCAGGACAACATGTGAAACAGATTTATTTTGGTGGAGTCAGCTTCCCCAGTAACTTCTACAGGACAGAAGAGAGTGGACTAACCTGTACAGGTTTGGGTCCAGACAGAGCTGAAGAGATTTGTGCAAGATTGGTTGAGAAGTCTAGCAAAGCTTTGATTCAAATCCTGGTGAGAGTGGCAGTGGGAATGAACCCATGGATATTAAAAAGCTTTGAATCATGCTTCGGGTATGTACTATAAATAAAGTTAGTCTCATTTAGTCCTAACTAGAGAATAACATGCCCAGACAATAAGCATACCTCATATGTGCTTAGGAATTGAAGGGTTTGGATTTTGAGATCTAGGTTTTCTTGGTTTTCCTCAATGTGTTTTGTTTTGTTTTGTTTTGTTTTTTTCTCTGTTGTTGTTGATGTGTGGATTTTTTACTTCTCAAACCTTACATTTCTGCACAAGGAAAAGCCAGGTGGGTAGACTCTCCACACAGATATGGGACACAAAGAAAGACCATGCTTCTTGCTGCAGTCAAGGTACGGAGCTGAAATTTTGATCTTCAGTGCTCAGTACTATTATGTGAACTAGTGAAAGTGTTTGTGTATGTGTATTTGGGAGAACCTGAGTCAGAAGAGAGAAGGCGAAAAGAGCAGTAAAAAGGAAAAGGAGAATTAAACTGCCAGTCAGACTTAAGTTGTTTTTAGCCACTAGCTTGTTGTTGATCTATTAAATAGCAATTTAAATAGTAGCACACAAGTATTTCATAGTCTGCTTTTCAACAAACTTTTTTTTAAACAGTGAGACAGTGCTGATGTGATTATGGCAATAAATTATTATGGGCTAAAAAAAAAGAGAAGCATTACATTGCATTTTGAATGCTGTAAAACTTACAGTAAGTCTGTGGTTTCAATACCGGTAAATAGCTCTTATTATATTACAGAATAACCATTCTTTGTTTGGAGACTGAAAGCAGAAATTAAAAAACATAGTTCATGTGTCTCATAGGGTCATATTATTGCAGTGGAACAGCTGAAACAAAAAAGCTCAACAAGAACCCTATTTCAGGGCATGATGAGTGGTGTGACGGAGCAAGCTAGATGACTGTATATTGCACCAAAAGCAATGAAATATGAACCAGGTGATTTCAGATCCATTGCTCCATGCAGGCTACATTGCTGCTGTGACAGCAGGCCCTTGCTTATTGTAAGACTTGGGGTATACAGAATGGTCATTCCCTTAAGCTGTTACACATTGGTGCCTAGGTCTATCAACACTTAACATAGTCATCGTTTTTTCCCCTGGCATCATGACACTGTTTATCATGTAGTCCAAAGTCTTTTCTCCGGGCTGTGCTGACCTGTCTCTCACTTAAATAGATCTGTTATGCCAAACGATAGTACAAGTGCCCAAAGGGATTGTCATCTCAAAAGGTCTCCTGAAATATCTTGTGCTTGGGTACAGCGATGATGTGTGACTCTGGGAGGATCTAGCTCAAGTGTTACAGAAAGAAGTGGCTTTTCACAGGGTCAGGTGGTGAGATCATTGTGAAGAAGGTAGCAACATGTTTACTGAGCACTAGGTTATTTTGAGGGGCTACTGAAATCCTGCTCAGTGCCTTGGAGATCATAGAATCACAGAATGGTTTGGGTTGGAAAGGACTTCAAAGATCGTCTAGTTCCAATCCCCCTGCCATGGGCAGGGACACTCTACCCTAGACCAGGCTGTTCAAAGCCCCATCCAACATGGTATTAAACACTTCCAGGGATGGAACCTCCACAGCCTCTCCGGGCAACCTGTTCCAGTGCCTCACCACTCTAACAGTGAAGAATTTTTTTCTAACATCTAATCTAAATCTACCCTCCTTCAGCTTAAACCCATTACTCCTTCTCCTGTCACTACAGTCCTTGATAAACAGTTGCTTTCCATAACATGGCTCAAGTGTTTGCAGGAGGGAGGTACGCCTGTCTTGCAACCAGCATGCCTGCCTGCATTTATCCTTGCCTTAGTGTGATGCTGCTGCAACTGTAAATAACTGCCATGGTACTCCTAGAGCCCGCAAGGCTTGGACATGACACTTGTGCAAGGAGAGCTTGGCTATGATAAAGCCTCAGGCCAGGTGCCAGTTGTTTCCTGGAAAGGTATAGGAGGGATGTGTTGAGGATCTGGTCTGTGTGAGGAGGCAAGAGATGGATTCAGTCACTGCAGGGCACAACAGAAGTGGTGCTCAGCTATCTCAGGATGATGGAAACTGTGTGTGGGATTCAGCACCATGTTAAAAAAAAAAAACCAAATTAATGCATGTAGATATGTAAATGTGAATTAATATCTAAGCTCCTGTCATAGTGGAGAGCTCATCAATATGGTCAGTGGAGTATAGTGAAAGAACCAGCTTACTCTAAGTTAGGCACCTACTTTTCATCTGAAGAGCTCTTGTGGCTCTGTTGATTGTATTCTTCATGTTGAAAAACTCTAATAAGGGTGTTAATGTACTCTGTCCATCAATACTACCTTAGTTCATTTGAAGTGCCTTGAATTTAAAAGGATTATATCACATCCTGAAAAAATTAGAGACATAGTCTGTTCCTCAGATGTAGTAACTCACATAGTAAGACTGAAAGTGTGTATAGTTATGCTGATGAGGTACTGAGATCATAGCCGTTGGAAAGAGACCTGTGTAAATTTATAGGTCAGTGGTGGAGTCTGCTGGGAGACCAAGTCTTCTTACTTGCAATGAACTGCTTGACTTGTGCTTGACTGGAGTACTGGGAGGAGCTGGATTTATGTCCTTAAAAAAGAAGATCATTTGGTCTTGATAGAATGATGTGGCAGATATGATTGCATATCTCTCTGATAACATTTCACTCTCATGGAAAATAAGTGGAGACTGATGAATTCCCTTCTGAAATGCCCATTGTTCCTACTATCATTTTTCTATAGTTGATTTGTGTATCCTCTAGAGTTATGTTTCAGATAGAAAGACTTTTATAAACAGTCATCTCCTTTTTTACCTTCATGAGTCCCCTGAAAATGTTGTGAATAGCTAAATAATGTTTTGCACCTGCAAAGGATCAGTTACTGAGGGATGAGAGACTGATTGGTCCTTTTAATTGCCATTAAGTACAGCAGAGTGTGCAAATTGACCAGATTTTTTTTAAGCTTTAGCAAAGGTTACACCCTTCTGTGAGCTTTCTCTGCTACTTTGAATGAGAAGTATTATTTTTATGTCAGTGAGGGCTTGGCAGAATTTGGTCTATAGCACATTACTAATTCTGCAATTGAAATGCCAGTTAGGGTGTTTGTTATGCTTATTTCTGAATCCTCTTAGAAATACTCTCAGAATTTGCATTGGGATTTTCCCTAGTTACAGAAATAGCTAAACTTTTAGCTACCAAAGATGGTTTCCTGTAGACTCCAAAGAACTTCATAGAGAGACGAAAAAGAATGTTACCTTTCCAATGACTTTTATCTTCAAATATTCAGGAAGGAAAACCACAAAAGCAAAGTATAGATTGAGAGCAAATGGACAAGAGAGTTGAATGAGATGTGAAAAAATAAGGAAATAAGATTCAGTAAGATCACTATGAATTTTTTCTGTCTTCTGCATGATTTGCAACTGTAAGGATGAGCCCTGTATTAAGAAAAACAGAGGGGCCAAGAAATAGCTCAGACTGAAATAAACAACATATTGAGTCCTTTTCCTAATGGATAAAACAGAATAACTCAACTGAATTTAATGTTATTTTTATTTTTTCCTCTTCTTTAAGTGAATTTTGCACTTATTTTGCTATACTGGTCCATTTTTCATTAGTAAAGTACTATGCATGTAATTGTCTCTTTCTGTGCTTAATATGTTATCTTGGTACATTACAAGCTGAGAGTTCATTAGTCTATTTTCCTGGCTGTCTTTTGTTCTAAGAATTATGAGTTTAATGTTTTAGTTTCCTGTCCTGACCCTTTAGGGGTGAAGTCCTGGCTCTGACAAGGTCAATGCCAAAGCTCCTGTTGACTAAAGTGGGACCTGAATCCTCCCAAGAAAAGGGGGTGAGATAAGACGCAGGGGAAGAGAGATATTTTCAAATAAAGATTTCCAGAAAAAGGTTCTCCTACATATACGAGTCATTTTAGGGCAGTTCAGATGTATAAACCAAGAATTTTTACTTAAACAGCTCTGAATAGTTTTGAAAGAGAGGAGTTGCAAGAAGCTAATCATCTAATAATGGCTAAGCTAATGGCTAATCATGCAATAATGACAGCCAGCCACTTAAATATAAGAAAAAAAAAAAAGTTCTTTGCTGAATCAAGGCAATTATGTCTTTTGCATTGCCCTACACATTTGGGTTTAACCAGATCAGTCTCTGGCAAATACTTAAAATATTGTGTTGACAGACTTTCATTTGTGTTTTAAAAACAATGTTACTATTTGGTCTTCATTTCTAGTATGCGCCCTGGAGAGGTGAACACTGGAGGATGGGAGAAGGAAAGTGTTTCCATGGAAAAAGTAGCAGAGTTCTCAACTCTAACAACAATATAAGACATATAGAAGAGCAGTACTGTTTGTTTACCCATGATAGCTCTCATATGTCACATGATTCTTTCATTGCATTGCAATGAAGAGACAAATAGAAAATATTTCTCTTGACCTGGATGTCTAGGAGCAATTCTGTTAAGAATTATTATTACCTTCTCTTTTATAACAAGAAAGTTTCTGGATCAGTTTGTCACTTCCATTTTTTTAATCACTTTTCCCAAAACTAAGGAACATAAATCATATGTTTGGCAACTCAGAACAAAAATAAACTGATCAGTTTGACAGGCCTAGAAAAAGAAATCACTTGACAGCTATTATTCACCTAGTATTATTAGACTGAACAAGCCTGAACAAGAGGGTGTATGCTTGGCCAAATTATTTTGAAAAGTGTAATGTAAAATAACAAGAAGTAACAGCAACCATCACCTCAACTGCATGGTAGATTGGCATTATGGCACTGTTAAGCAAAATCATTATTCGCCAAGGTTTGCACTGAGGTGAAAGGTGTATTATTGTCATTAAAATAATTAAAGTATGCAGAAGAGTGAGGGAACAACCAATGTCCCTTGTTGAAAATATATAGTACTAGTTTAGACCAGATTAATCTAAAAAAAAAAAATGAATTTTATAGCACATCTAAATTGAAATTACTGGAAGTTGCATGTCTTTGGGTGTTTTCCTCCTCCTAACTTTTGAAAAAATACTACTATTTAATATCAATTATTTATTTAAAACCATCCCAGTCTTAAGGTGCTACAGATTCTTACATGCAGTCTCTGCGATTACTTTTTTCCCATTTAAAACAAAAAAAAAGGAACCTCTGTCTTTTCCTTTGCAGTAATTACAGTAATAAACATAGAGAGAAGATGAGACTGCCTACCGGCTTAGAAAACAGCTCAGTTGCTGAATAAGAATTTCCAAAAAAGATGAAGTATTGTAAAAGGATTTCTTGTTTTTGTTTGGTACTTAATTTATCTAACTTGGAGAAGTTTTAAAGTTATCCTCCATCTCTTAATTGTTTTTAAAGAATAGGTTCTTTCAACCTTCAGGAAGTATATTTTCCCTTGTTTTCTTCAGTGCTTTGAAATATAGGGCC
Organism: Aramus guarauna; assembly: GCA_013400195.1. Lineage (NCBI taxonomy): Eukaryota > Metazoa > Chordata > Aves > Gruiformes > Aramidae > Aramus > Aramus guarauna. The sequence goes on along the minus strand of VXBL01009005.1, from coordinate 531,472 downwards.
CAAAGCTTTTGTGTCCACAGAGTATAGCACATCGTAGCTTTTTATGCTATGAGTCCAGTCCAATTGACTTGAAGGGAGCCAGGGCTTTGTCCCTCCCCTCCCCTCTCCTCATCCCTCTCCTCTTCCTTCCCCTTTCCCCTTTCTGCTTCCCCTTCCCCTTTTTTTTAACTTTCCATAACAGCTGAGATTCTTCTTAATGGAGCCCAAAGGACCTTTTAGGTTTATATAGAGCTTTCATCAACCTACGTGATTATTTCCCACACTGATCAATGTTATCTCTCCAAAATCTGCTTCTGAGGAAAAGGAGTTCTTGAGGAAAAGTGGAATATTGGGTTGGATTTTTTTTTTTTNCTGTATGTTTACCCATGATAGCTCTCATATGTCACATGATTCTTTCATTGCATTGCAATGAAGAGACAAATAGAAAATATTTCTCTTGACCTGGATGTCTAGGAGCAATTCTGTTAAGAATTATTATTACCTTCTCTTTTATAACAAGAAAGTTTCTGGATCAGTTTGTCACTTCCATTTTTTTAATCACTTTTCCCAAAACTAAGGAACATAAATCATATGTTTGGCAACTCAGAACAAAAATAAACTGATCAGTTTGACAGGCCTAGAAAAAGAAATCACTTGACAGCTATTATTCACCTAGTATTATTAGAATGAACAAGCCTGAACAAGAGGGTGTATGCTTGGCCAAATTATTTTGAAAAGTGTAATGTAAAATAACAAGAAGTAACAGCAACCATCACCTCAACTGCATGGTAGATTGGCATTATGGCACTGTTAAGCAAAATCATTATTCGCCAAGGTTTGCACTGAGGTGAAAGGTGTATTATTGTCATTAAAATAATTAAAGTATGCAGAAGAGTGAGGGAACAACCAATGTCCCTTGTTGAAAATATATAGTACTAGTTTAGACCAGATTAATCTAAAAAAAAAAAATGAATTTTATAGCACATCTAAATTGAAATTACTGGAAGTTGCATGTCTTTGGGTGTTTTCCTCCTCCTAACTTTTGAAAAAATACTACTATTTAATATCAATTATTTATTTAAAACCATCCCAGTCTTAAGGTGCTACAGATTCTTACATGCAGTCTCTGTGATTACTTTTTTCCCATTTAAAACAAAAAAAAAGGAACCTCTGTCTTTTCCTTTGCAGTAATTACAGTAATAAACATAGAGAGAAGATGAGACTGCCTACCGGCTTAGAAAACAGCTCAGTTGCTGAATAAGAATTTCCAAAAAAGATGAAGTATTGTAAAAGGATTTCTTGTTTTTGTTTGGTACTTAATTTATCTAACTTGGAGAAGTTTTAAAGTTATCCTCCATCTCTTAATTGTTTTTAAAGAATAGGTTCTTTCAACCTTCAGGAAGTATATTTTCCCTTGTTTTCTTCAGTGCTTTGAAATATAGGGCCCAAAGCTTTTGTGTCCACAGAGTATAGCACATCGTAGCTTTTTATGCTATGAGTCCAGTCCAATTGACTTGAAGGGAGCCAGGGCTTTGTCCCTCCCCTCCCCTCTCCTCATCCCTCTCCTCTTCCTTCCCCTTTCCCCTTTCTGCTTCCCCTTCCCCTTTTTTTTAACTTTCCATAACAGCTGAGATTCTTCTTAATGGAGCCCAAAGGACCTTTTAGGTTTATATAGAGCTTTCATCAACCTACGTGATTATTTCCCACACTGATCAATGTTATCTCTCCAAAATCTGCTTCTGAGGAAAAGGAGTTCTTGAGGAAAAGTGGAATATTGGGTTGGATTTTTTTTTTTTTTTTTTTTTTTTTGGAGATGCCAA